>CM025918.1:26571050-26623905 GCA_000753965.2 Amaranthus hypochondriacus
ATCGTATAATAACATCAAAGAAGTTAATGTGGCATAGTGGTTATGAATGCTAGAAGTTTGCTAAAAATAAACCTACATATCTCGCCATTAAGGTACCTTATTACATTTTTCACATTAACTTTTTGTTTGCTATTTACTCATCACTTAAAAAAATAACATTTACTCCTTTTAATGCATTAAAGAACTTAATTAGGTCTCATACCATAAACAAATCCTAGTTGTACATCCAAAAGGACATTGTGCACTTTAAACTAATCATTTTAAGTAAAAATTATAAGAAACTACCTAATCTATATACCTTTTTTAAAAAAACTACCTTACATAAAAAATTTTGCAACTTTCGTTGATTTGCTTTTAAAGGTACGAACATTAGTTGATTTGCTTTTAAAGGTTTGAACTTTCGTTTATCTTTTAAAGGTTCGAATTTTAGGGTGCCTCTACTTTTAAAGGTTCAAATTACCTTTAACCAGCTAAATTAATTTCCTTCTTCAACCAAACCACCTTGTCTTCCATTTTCTCTCTCCTTTGTGTTTAACTTCTACCATTGTTGATGATTTTGGGCACTCTTGGGATACTCATTAAGCTTGCAAGTAAATCTTTATAAGAATTTGCATTAATTTTAATGAGATCAAAAGAGGAAAAAATGCAACCCTTATGAGTTATGACTACCAATATTGTCCATTTGTTAGCATACAAGCAAAACCCATATTGTTGTGCATCAGAAATTCAAAGTTTCAAACCAAACAAGAGAGAATGAATTTATAAATCAAAATAAACCAACATAAACCAACAGTTTTTATCTTTCTATTTTCTTCCTTTTTTATGGATTTTAATCATAAATTAAATTAAAATGAATTTTTGAATCAACTAAAAAAATTCAAAAAGAAACCCCAAAAATAAAAATGAGTTTATAAATCAAACACCCAAAATTTTGACCAAAAGTTGCACTATAGATTTTAATTGCACCTTTACAATCTCAAACACAAGGTAACCTTATTAATTTTTTTTTTATTTTTTTATTTGGGATTTTAATGGGGGTTTGGGTTTATAGATTCTTTGTTATAGTTTATAGTTTTTGGGTTTAAATTCTCAAATGCAAGGTAAATATTTAATTAAATTTACAAATAGTTAAGAAATGGTGAAGACACCATTGTTGAGGGACGAAGATAGAAAAAGAGATTGATGAGTAGAAAAATCAAATGAAGGAAACAAAGGGAAGAAGAAGGTAACCTGATATTCCAGGTTACCAAAACAGGAGAAACCTTTAAAAGCGGAGGCATCCCAAAGTTTGAACCTTTCTAGGATAAATGAAAGTTCGAACCTTTAGAAGCAAATCAGTCAAAGTTCGAACCTTTCAAATTAAATTTTCCTATATAATACAATTCTTTGCATAACACTACTTTTTACTGATTTTCGTCAGTTGACTGTTAACATTAAGGTTGACCTGCACATAATTGTATTATATAAGGTAGTGTTTTGCAAAGAATTGTATTATATAAGGTAATGTTTTGCAAAGAATTGTATTATATAAGGTAATGTTTTGCAAAGAATTGTATTATATAAGGTAGTTTTTTGTCCAGGTCAATGTTAATATTAACAGTCAACTGACGGAAATTAGTTAAATGTAGTGTTTTGCAAAGAATTGTTAAATAAGGTAGTTTTTTGAACTTTTTTTTATATAAGGTAGTTTAAAAAAAAATGTGTATAGATTAAATAGTTTCTTATAATTTTTCCTTTTAAGTATTTTCTTTTGTGTATTTACTAACTTGAGCTTTATTGAAAAGAATTCCTGAAATTATATATCCGAAAAGAATGTGAAATGAGTATTAGTATTCAATTAATTTTCTTATCTCAAATTAGAAACGTTAACAATTAACATATAAAAGATATTAACAAATCCAAATCATCTTCATTTTAAAAAGAATTTTAACCAGTAAGAAAAAAATCATATTAATAATCCAACTTTTCATTCATCGGCTATGAATAATCCCACATTTGGATTATTTTCTAATAATCTAACCGTTGTACAAAATTTTCCCACAACATACCCTATTACTAATAATAGGTAATAATAGGGTATGCTGCTAGCAAACTAAAATAAATATTGCATTATTGACAGCGAACTAAGGGCAAACATTGGATTATTAAAAAATAATCAATAGGTTGAATTATTCACAACGGATAAGCAAAAGGTTGGATTATTAATGTCAATTTTCCCTAAAATTAAAAAGCAAATAAACAAAAATCAGTGTCAACATAAATTATACGAAAATAGAAAATGAACCTCTACAACTTGCTAAGGTCAGATTTTTGATAAATACATTTATCATTCCATTTTATAATTATAAATAAAAGTCATTCCTTTAATTATTACATGGTAGAAAATTTTTTTAGCTAGATTTTTATTTAATTTAATGAAAAATAATCAGACAAAAGACAAACCTTCATAATTTTTTTTGCCCTCGTGCAATTCATTGAGAGAATTAGGTCTTGGTATTGAAAGATAAGATTAAGATTTTATAAAATACTACCTACTCTTTTCTATTTTTCCTAGCATTCTTAATTAATAATATTTTATTATTAATTTATATGTTAAAATACTATTAAAATATATTTAAAAGAGAAGTTTTATTCGTCACAGGTCTTAAGAAGGATTATTAATATTAACTTTGCATAATTTTTAATTATACATGATCACAGATATTAAATGTAAAAACATTGTTATGACAAATGAGAAAAATAAATTGGACTACTAGGAAGAATAGTAGGAAATATTTTTTATTTCCTCTGTTTTTTACATGTATAATAATTACTCTCTCGATTTTTTTATCTTCTCATTTGAAATTAAGAAAGAAATCAAGACAAATAATAATTACACATTAAATACAATTATACATGTGTAAAATAACAAGTATAACTGTAATAATGTTATTAAATTTCATTTGGTGTATATAAAGTCCATTACATAAAATAAAAGTAAATTGCATTGAAAATTAAAATGTTGGTTAATTTTTATAAATTAGAGTATAAGTGAAATAACTTATTTGAATTTTTTGGTTAATTGAACAAAATGATATCAAATGTTGTGGAAATATGAGAAATAATAACAATCACAAACAAGCTAAAATAAGAAACAGAAATTTCATGATATACCACTGAGTTTCTTCATAATTCACTATATACCACATCAAATGTTGTAGATCGCCATATACCATTGAGTTTTACTTCGTTAGCACAGAATACCATTAATAACAAATTCCGTTAGTATGCCGTTTGTGGTAATTTTTAATTCACCATATACCATTACATGTAATTTAATGTCTATTTTAATATCAAATATTTTTATTTTCACAAAACGAAAAATTATAAAAATTACATATTAAAAAAGTACATTCTAAGACAAATAAAACGATCCCATATGAATATATTATTTTTTATGCATGAGTCGGAATTACCGAAATAAGATTGAAGATGAATAGTGCTACCGTAAAAATGTAGTGACTTAGAAGTATTTAGTGTTGTGGCTTTTGTATGCAACAATTAATAAAAGAGCGAAAGTATAATCTTATAACTTATTCTTGAACTATATATGTTTTTCAATATAATTTTTTGATTAAGATATTTATCGACCAAAAAAAAGGTTAGAATTATAGAATAAGATTTATTTATTATAATAACAATATTTAATACTAAATTGTTGACAAAAATTATTTTTATAATAATAACAATATTTAATACTACATTGTTGACACATAAATACACTATTTACATGCCATTTTTATTGTACACCCTACTCAAAATTCATCTTTAGCACTTCTAAGAAGGTAAAACTCGTACATATATATAATCATATACCGAAATCTTGTATAATCATCCACCATCATTCAATTATTTAATTATACATGTAATGACACCCATTAAAACCTGCACAAAACAAATTTTATAAATCGTTAATTCGAAATCTTATTTTTAAAATATTTTATCTGTTCTTTTTTAAATGCAATAATTTTTTAAAAGATTTCAACAAGTGAATGTTAAGGAATGAACTCAACTAAAAGCTTAAGTTGATGGTTTGAATCTCCAGGATATGTTATATACTCTAACACGCGCCCTTACACAAGAGCCTTTAGGCTAGAAGTGTGGATGTGACACAGGCTCTTCTTAAACCTGGCGCTGAATATTCCACTTTTAATTGAGTAGTGGTTGAGATTCGAACCCGTGACCTCTTGTCACGTTGGCTTTGATACGATGTCAAAGAACCAACTCAACTGAAAGCTTAAGCTGTTGAAGCTCTGATACCATTCTAAATTTTATTTTGTATTTTTAGCGTGTCTTGTATTAGACAGTCTTTTTATAAAATGAGCTCATATAATTAACTCATTTCTTTAATTAATTATTTTAAAATTATAAATAATCATTTTAATAAACTAAATATATAAGAGTCGGTCAAAAATTTGTATTAAATAAATTTTACTTACTAGGATCATCCGTAATTAGCATAGCAGTGCCCCCAAAATCACAAGTGCCTCCTACAATTTTTGTCCTTTGCCAATAACTATTGAAAGCAAACGAAGCATGGGCCACCAATGTATTGGGCACAAAACAGGGCCCACTGGGCTGAACCGACCCACAATCCGCCCCGTTTCCGCAAGCATAATCCATGGCCCGTTGGAGCACTGTCTCAGGAACTGTGGGCCTTGCAACACACCATACAGCATATTGTTTGCCCCATCTATGTCTTGGGCCTCCTGTGGGTGCTAATCTGGTTAAAGTGGGCCCAGTTGGAGATTTGAATGAATTACTAGGGGATGGGCTGGGCCCACTTTGAGGTGGGTCTGAAATTGGAGACATTTCATTTGGACTTGGGTTTGGACTTGGGCTTGGAGAATTACCCGGTGGGTTCGAAATCGAGTTTATGGGTGGCCCACCATAGGATGAAGGTGCTAACAACCAAGAATTATCATATGCATCAAGTGTAGGGAGATCCAATGAATCAGCATCTGTATTATAGTATGATAATTTCATTCCTACCCTTGATTTGAAACTGTCTAGGGAATTTCTTGCATCTGAAATCAATCGTTACTCTTGTAAGAAACCGTTTCTCAGTAAAACAATTTTAAAACAAGAAGTTTGTATAAATTGTGTTATTTAGCTAATATATGAGATGCGTTTCACAGTGATATTGTTTCATACAACAATTTGTGTTATTTATTATGTTGCGGTTTCATAACCACACTCACAGTGAACTTAATGACGAAACTCGAAAGAAAAATTAAAGAGTCAAGCCGGCAAGAATTTGGACTCTTAAACGACAAATTATAAAGCTTTGAACCCTTGACCTCTTTGTTATAAAAATTTAAACTTTTCCTTTAATTCGTTTAATACTATGTAATTTCTAAAAGAGTGATAATATACATATTATATTCGAAAGAAAAATAGACCATTTTTCTTGCGCTGAGTTGAACCAACAGTAATGTTTACACTACAAAAAGCTAAGAAGATGAGCTTATACCGACTGATTTCTGACTATTATAAAACAATCATAATAAATTAAGTCGGTATTTCATTTTAATAGGAAATCAGTCTAAATTTCCAATTAACATATGACAGTCGGAAAATGAGTCGGAATTTTCGACTAACAACTAGGAAATTTCCGACAATTCTCCGACTGAGGAGATGATAAAACAGTATAAAATGGATTGTTCGGGATGTTTGGCAAATTAGCTTATTGAGCAGTTTTAGCTTATTTTGATATAAATAGAGGGTTGGGTGGTCAAACCAGATAATGCTACTGTTTGGTGAATTAGCTGGTTGAAACAACTTATTGATGCGAATAAGTTGTTTTTGAACAAGCTGCTTATAGCAGCGTGTTCAAAATCAGTTAGTCAAACCAGTTAACATAATCAGTTGATCAAATCAGCAACTTAATCAACTATCAGCTACCAGCTATCTGCCATTTGCCAAACACCCTTGATTTTGATTTGAATTAATATAAGAAGTTGAAAAGAAAAGAGAATGATACCGCAGAGGTTAAACGACAAAGAGCAACCAAGTATGAACACAATTATGGCAAAATGATTTCCTCTCAAGAACACAGCCATGAATGATTTACTAATTTTTAGGGAAGTAGAAAGCAAAGCAATGGATTTGAAGATCAAATCACTCCTTATAGTCATAGATACTAGCAAGAATTAGGAATATATGCATTTCCATAGCATGGTCATTGGAATATGTGGTTTACTTCAAAGGGGGGAAAATTAAAGACCCAAGAAAATAATTAGAAATTGACAAATTCTTTAATGATTCAGTTTTACGGTTAAGTAAACGTACATTTATAGTCTCAAAGTGATTATTTATAGTCTTAAAGTGATTACTGACATTTAAAATGACTAATTCTATTGGGATGGTTTATCCCACATCGACAAATTAAAGATGGTGTGCGCACTTTATAAATTATTGAATACCTTCTTTCTATTGTCATATGTTTTTGGGATGATATAATCTCTTTGGCTTATGAAGTGTGTGCACCTCGTGTCTCCCCGTTAATATGCTGGCATTCACAATAAGTTCAATCTAATTTAACAATTATAACCTTAAAGTTGATTCTTGAAGTGATTATTTTATAACCTTAAAGTGATCACTTACAATTTTAAATTAGTTAATAAGAGAAACACTTAATTATGTGAGTCTATCTTATCGTGAAACGTACAAAACTTGTTGTTAGAAATATTGGCCAGCATTTGTGTCTAGCTCAGTGAGTATGAGTTGCCGTCGTTCTTCCCTCCTCAGATCCTAATCATAGTTTTCTATGAGCGGGATACACCGGATATGATAAATATGTTGTGCCTAGCTCAGTGAATCTATGCATTGCTTGCTTTCTACTCAAAATAAGGAAGTATTAATAGTGTTTCTTTTTCTTAAACAAATGACACTTATTGATCATCTTTTCTGAATTAATAAAAAGGTATTTTTACTTTGGTCGGGAGGTGAAATGCCTTCCTTAAGCTAACTAAAGTGTTGTAAAAAAAAGCTAATTAAAAGGGTATACAATTTTTATTTTTTTTTTGAATTAATAGGGTATATAAATTGATTTTGTGGGATATTGCTTCCTTGGTTTAGAAATAAATGCATTTGATAGTCGAATTTCGCTAAATAATATGTCATTATCAGTTATAATTATAGAATAGAGATAGGTAATACGACATAGGTTTGGTAAATTAATCACCTAAAGTAGTGTAATGTAAGAGTAAATTAACAAAATAAGTGGATGAAAGTATTTTTTTTGAAAAATTACCATGAATTTTATAACCTTTTATTAATTTTTTTTATAATAGTATTAATTTTTGATTAACCATTAATAATACCACCTTAAGGGATTTTTTCTTAGAATAATACCAATCTTAGTTTATTAACTAATTTGCCAATTTTTTTGTCATATAATCTCCTAAAGTTTGAATTTTAGCATGTTAAGGATATTCTTCGGAAACACCCCTTAAATTAGTGTTAATCATAATTAATCAAAAGTTATTATTATTGTAGGAAAATAAATAAATGTTTATATTATTCCTGATAAATTTTTTTTTATCCTATGAAGATTTTATGGGAGGAATTATTGAGAATATATATGACATAAATAGAATAAAAAGTTGTATACTCATGGAGATGTTTGAATAAGAAAATTATAGCAAATTTTGAATAAAAAAGGTTAACATTACTAGTTACGACTTACGAGTCACTAATTAAACCCACATAAAATTACGAGACAATTGGCGTTTGGGGCAAATTTTTATATGTACGTTTGGTAAATTAACACTTTTTATTATTATTAATTAATTTGCTACATTTTATATTTTGGTTTAACTAATTAATTTATTTCATTTATCAGCAACTTAATGTTGACTTTATAATGTAGTATATTTTATATTAGTTACATTTGACTCAGAACTCACCCTAAGTGAGATTATTATTCTATGGCATTGGGGTAGTAAACTGTTGTTATTGATGCTCAGATTTTGAAATGATCATAGTTATTATTCTTTGGTTCTTAGTAATCTAAATGGTCCATAATTTAAATATATAAAATACTGAATTAAATAAAATTTACATAGAGACAATTAAAAAAAAAATTCTATCTGACTGTGTTATGTAGAAGATTATATATGGTTGTCAAAATAAAATTTAAATAAAATTTTAAAAATTAAACTAATTAAAGTTTTTATATTTTTTTATTATACACAACAAAAGTTAAAGGGAAAATTTTACCAAGTAGCAATCAAACTTGCTTTGTTATATGGGAAAAATTTTTGAACATAAGATGAAAGTCACAGAAATGCGTATGTTAAGGTGGATATGCGGACACACATTAATGGATCGAATAAGGAACCAAGAGTTTAGAGACAAACTAGGGGTTGCCCCTATTTATGGAAAAATGCGCGAAAATAGATTGAGGTGGTTTGAACATGTGAAGAGAAAGACTTTCGACGTCTCTATCAGGAGGGTCGAAAGCACTATAATAGATGTCAAGAGGAGTCGAGAAAGACTTAGGAGAACTTGTGATGAACAAATAAAAGTTGACTTGCATGAGTAAAACCTCTCTGAGGACCTGACTAGGGATAAGGGTAGCTGGAGGCGCCATATTCAGGTTTTGGACTACTGATTCTCTTCTTAGACTACTTATTGGTGTTCTTGTTCTCTTACTTTCTCTCGTATCTATTATTATTATTAGTATTATTAGATAGATACCCGTGCTGTGCACGAAGATGGAAAAAAAAAGTTGAGTTAATTTTATACTTATATAATATTTGTATAATATTCTAAATATATGTTTCCATAGACAATGCTATAAAAAGTTTATATTATATGATTTCCCACAAAGATGATGTTATTGTAATTATTTTATGGCTAGTAAATAAATTCAAAAATTACACTGGTTTATAAATTTAGGAAATTATTCTATAGCTGTTAAATAAAGTTGAAAAATAATTTCGTTATATCAAAATATTATTTTCTTTTATTTTGGAAATCATATTGAAAAGTGATACTCCCTCCAACCCAATATATTTGTCCCATTTGCTTGGGCACAGTTATTAAGGGTGGTGTTGGGTTCATTAAAAAGGTGGTAGATGTGGTATTCTAATTGTAAAGGTGGTAGTTGGATATTATAAGTAGTAAAAGTAGGGGTATTTTGGTATTTACTTGTGTGAACATGGGCTATTTAGGTAAAAGAAAGATTGACAAAAAAAGAAAATGTGACAATTGATATGAATTTGCCAAATAAGAAAATGGGCTATTTAGTTTCAGTTTGAAAATAACTAGATAATGCCCGTGCTATGCACAGTTTTATATTAAATTTTTCGACATATTAGTATCATTTAAGAAATTAAAATTTTAAGAAAAAATTTTATATCATACTTACATCTCATTTCACTCTGAATAGTTGTATACACATTACATACATTGTATGATTTGTATCATACTTTGCATTGTGCGCGTAGATGATTGCGAAAATTTAGTTAATGACAAATAAATCACAACAAAAGACAAAAAATTTGATTATATTTTTAATATAATTATATCTATGCTTTTATTTGTTTATTTTAAATAGAAAGAAAATAGATCATACATGAAGTATACAATACAAAATTATGAATATTTTTAATAAAAAAATAATATACCAATTTATGCTAACAAAAAATAATTACATTAATTTGTATAAAGTAATACAACTATTAAAAACATACTTCAAAATCAAATTTAACATACTTCAAAATCGTGTTTACCATAAATATTTATATATGTAAAATTATTTTATAAAAGTTTAAACAAATTCACAAAAAATATAAGCGACTTGCATAAAGATAGTCACAACTTAAATAATATTAGAATCATGCATTGCATTTAAGCAACCAATAGTATAAATAAAAAAAATCCTTATAAAAGTATATTATCTTTGAATCATCTCAAAATATCCAATACACTTAAATAATACTCATTTAATAAATAACATTGATAAGATTTTTTAAATAACAAATAATTAAAAAATTGTAATAAAATATATGATTTTCTAATACATTAAACGATGTGATTTTAAAAATATAAAATCAATAAATATAGATAATATTATAGTCATAGTTAGAAAGCAATAAAGTCAAATATGTAAATATTAGTGATAAAGACAATGACATCATCATTGAGTTTTGGAGGAAAAAGTTTTAATGAGGTTGTGACACGTAAGCAATAATAAATGGTGATGATATCAGCGTGTTTTGTTTTAGTAATAGTTATTATAGATATAGGAATCATATTGGAAAATAATAAAGTTGACCGAATCTTATTCTGCACCTTAAATAAATTATAGTACTATTTTAGGAAGTGATTTTCAATAAATAATCAGTTGCCACGACAACATAAATGCACGGGAAAATATTGAATGAGAGTTTGACATATGTCAGTATCGTTTCTTCATTAGTATTCTTTATAGATAGATTTATAGATTGTTTTTAGGTCTTTTATTTGTTTTTCCTATCTATTTTATCTATATGCGCTTTATTTATCTCACATGGCAGGAACATATCGTAATCTTTCTTGAGTCGGAGGACTCCTTTTAGTCGCGCTCTCCGTTATGAGTATGAGTTGTCGCCGTTCTTTCCTCACCATACCCTGTCTATAGTTTTCTATGAGCGGAATACACTGAATTTGATGATGATGATGACACAACTAAGGATATCAAGGATAGAATTATTATATTGGACTGTGTGAAAAAGCAATCGTTTCGACTATTTTAGAATGGATGAAGTATTTGACAAGAATTCACCGCTTAATTTTAAAATTACATTAAATTAGTACACAATTTTGGCGTGTTTCCAACGGTAAACTCCTCTGTTTGTTTCTCCAACCACCTCTCTGTTCATCCTTCTTTTACCCTTCAAATCTCACTTCTCAACGGCTACTCAAAACCCAGAAAAAGCAAAAATAAAAAGTAAAAAAAGCAAAAGATGGAAGAACAAATAAAAGAAAAAGAAGCCATTAAAATCGAAGATAAAGAAGTAAAATTAGTTCATTACTTCGATTCATCAATGTCGAATCAACTTCTTCGTAAATTTCCCGATAATTCCGTTTTCGATTTCGATTATTCCCAAAGTTCGATTTGGTCTCCTTTAGTCCCTCGTTTTCATTCTTTATCTTGCTTAAACCCTAAATCTCCTGATTTCAGTTCAAAAAAGCTTGTTTTTGATCAAATTTCACATTCGAAAAGTAATTTTAAGAAAAGGATTTGTAATTTTGGGTTGAATTTGAATGCTAAACTTCATAAGAAGAATAAGAAGGTGAAGAATTTGTTGAAGTTTGATGATAATGTTGCTCCTGATTCAAAGTCTCGTCCTCCTATAAAGGTAATTTGGTTCTCTATTATGGTGATTAATTAATTTTTAAAGTGTTTTCGAGAGAATGAGAGAATTGAGTAAGAATCGAATTCAGAACTTATCCGAGATAGTTGTGATATGATTTTAGTTATGTCTCTACACATAAATTATTACCAAAATTTCACTTACAGTCTGTTTGGTAGGTGGTAATAAACGGTAGTAATAGGAATGAAAAACAAGTGTAATTTTGGTTTGAAAAATCTCTTAGTTACCTTGATGGTCATACTTTTCTAACTTCAATCACCTCATTTTTTTCGTTAATTTCATTCTAATGCGTTACTGTTGGGAGGGGTGATATGTGATAATGGAAATTTGTGAACAAAAAAAAAATTTTTTTTGATCAAAGTTTCATTATCTTGAGAATGATACGAAACTTTTGAATGTTTGCAATCTTATCCTTCTTAGTAATAACACAAACAATAATATTGTTTTCACTCATCGTTTATAGTAAATATAATGTGCAATGTGCATTATTTAATCATTTCTTAAGCCTTTGTTAATGACATGATGATAAATTCTCAAATTAATGCTACTTTATGTCGTGTTTGAGAACGACGATTTCATTTGGGAATTTGATCAAATTTTGCAATTGTTTTTAAAGTAATTAAAGTTGAGAATTTGAGAATGACTGCCCAAACCTTGTCATTCTCAATTTTTTCATTTAAAAGAGTTAAATTTAATATTCCTTTTATGATATGCTGTAGTTGTTTTTTAGGCTTTTGTCAATGGTATGGGGATAATAAAACTCGTTTCCATTACCATTATTTATTAGCGAATACCAAATAATGTCTAAGGTAATATTACTTGCCACTTGGTGTTCATTACCATAACTAAATATTGTGATTTATTTTGAATACAGGGGTGGAAGAAGGCATTGAAAATGACTTCAAAACAGTTCAAAAGAAAGAAGGATAATCAAAGTAGAAATCCAACTTCTCGTGTCACTCTTGCTGATTATTTAGAGTGCCAAAAATTTCTAAGGCTAATTTCTTAACGACCCGTTTGGTATGTGATCATAAACAGTGGTAATAGAAATGAAAATCAGTGTAATCTTGGTTGAAAAACCTCTTTGATACCTTGGTGGTTTTGCTTGTCCAAATTCAATCATTTCATTTTCATCATAAAATTCATTCTAAACGTACCGTAATTGTCTTTTAACTATTTAATACTATTGATGAAATGAAAATTTGTAAAAAAAAAACTTTTTTATGATTAAAGTTTCATTACCATATGAATGATATAAAACTTTTTATAAAATTTTACGCTATAAATCATTCACATTACCACAATTTAATTACCATTGATCAAACGGACCATAATTGTTTTTTTAACTATTTGGCATTACTATCTTTTATTATAGGGGTAGACAAGGTAAATGAGAAGGTTACGTGAGAATCGAATTCAACCCAAGATTTTATTTGAGAAAAGTAATACTTATTCTAACTGACACTCACTAAACCAATTCTCATTGGCATTACTATCATTTTCATCGTATTAAGTTCAATCATTATTTACGAGCAATTATCTTAAATGCAACTATTTCCCCTTGAAGATTCTTATATGATTGTTAGCTAGATTACCTCTTAATTAAGAGATTCATTCTTGTAGAAATTCAGACAATACTTTAATCGTAATGTGTTATTTGAATTATTTATATATTATATTATGTATAACTAAAAATCATAAAAGATTAATATTATAAAAGTTCGTGATTAGACGTTTCAAATTAGATTTCACTTAATCATTTTCTTAAACATTAACCGCAGTACATATTCTTCATTTGATTTACTTTTGGCTCATCCGAAATTTCCTTTCCTCTGAGAGGCGTGCTGCCATCCTACACAAGGACATGACTAGTTAATTATGGTTGAGTACAAATAGTGCAAAAACAAAGTCATACATTATAAAATTACATTGCTGTAATACTAGTGTTTCATGACCTTTTTAGTATAGACGCCTTTTAAAAAAGTCCAGCTCACATTCTTAATAATTCAAAAAAAGAAAAAGAAAAATCTAAAAACTGATGCGGGCGATTGAGCCTATTTCGAGTTGGTGTTATAACCAATTAAAGTTGGTTTTATAATATATTAAAGTTGGTATTATAACCAATTAAAATTGGTATTTGGAGTTGGTGTTATAACCAACTAAAGTTGGTATCATACCTATTGGGAGATACCAACTCTAATTGGTTATACTACCAACTCTAACAGGTTATAATACCAATTTTAATAGGTTATAACACCAACTCCATATAGGATTACATAAATAATGGGCCAGCCCATTTGAGATGCGTCTCTTGTGAAAACGGTCTCAAGTAAGAATTTGTGCTAGTATTTTTACTTATTACATTGGAGAAACATATTTAATTTTTTTCTTCAAAAAAAATATAATTATTGATTAATAAAAATGAAAACATATTTTGTAAAAATATGAATACCTAGTGAGGACATCTGCATTAGTGCCCATGTTAGGAATAGCATCAAGAAGTCCAGTTTCAGTATCAACTCTTGAGGCAGGTTTCCTAAGTAACTCTTTCCCAATCCTCACAAGATTTTCCATGTTCTCTTTTGTTGAATTATCTAATGATATTTCTTCTCCTGTTAAGCTATTATCCTGATTCATCATCAAAAATATTATAATATAATTATTAAATAAATTAGAACAAAGCTATAGCCCTTAAATAAAAATAGGAATTTCAACCAATATCAATAGGGCCCACTAGGGAAATGTACAACCAAAATCAAATTGATTGTCAAGAATTCAACTCGATCAAAAGTTTAGCTTATTTTAATACGTTCCCTAACACGAGAGCCTATTGGGTTAGAATTGTGAATGCGCATAGGTTCGAAATATTACACTTTAAATAAGGATTTGTTAAGATTCGAACTCGTGACCAATGATATCATGTCAAAGAAACCAACTCAACCAAAAGCTTAAACTTATTCTAACAAATTCCTCCTATAAAAATGGCCTATTATATATATGCTCTATGAAACAAGACACGATTCTTGACCGATTAGAGCATCTGCAATATGTGGAGCAGAAGGTGTAATATCCGAAATATTTTTTAAAAAAAATATATAAAAAAAATAATTTATAATTTATAAATTAAAATACAAGAATACAAATTAAAGAAACTTTGTCAAAAAAAAATATGTCTCACGTTAAATACACAAAAAAAAAAAGAAGATAAGAAAATAAAAACCCAAAAGTTTAGGAGTAGTTTTAACAAAAAAATAATAATAAGAATTGTATTTAAAAAAAAAAAATTTACACGGTTACTAAAAAAAAAAATATATATTAACTTCCTTCCTCCATTCTTAAAATAACTACCCATTTAACTGTATCATCCTTCCATTTTTCTCCATTCTTATTAACCTCCATCATTTTATACCTATAAATTAGACCGTTTTTCATATTTGATATTTCACCAAATCAGTTTCTCTCTTCTCCTTCTAATTCTTTTTCTTTCATTGATCATTTTTCTTTCTTTACACCTATTATCAATTCATTTTTCTCCTTTATAGTATTTTCAATCTTTAGATATCCTATATACAAATTCTAAACAACAATTATAATTCAAATGTCAAGTTTGTAAAGAAAGTTTGATAGGAGCATACATTTATGTTCTAGGGCTCTTTTCACAAGGTAATTTTCGATGTCCATCTATTTAGGATTATCCCGTTAGTATTATGTGCTAAGTGATATTAATTTGTTTAAATGTGTTGTATGATTTTGTATGAAATTATATTTTATATGTTTAATTCTCAATTATATTGAATATTATTTTGTGCCAACGTTGAATTTATAATTGTTATTTCTGATAAAATTTGTATTATCATTTTAATAACAAAATTTGATATGGTTTAAATTTGAAAGAAAATATTTATTATTTTATGGAAGTTATATTAATATTTTAATAATGGTTTTAAAATACAATTTGAGTCGAAAGAGAAATACTCATGATATTAATTGTTGTCACCAATTGATGTTAAAAAGGTGATTTGACAAATGAGAATTCACATGGATACTCTTGAGATATATTTTCTTAGACAATTTGTGATCCTAAAATAAAATAGATAATGTATGTTAGATCGTACGTTTGTATGCTCGCGGCTATTTATTAAAATATATTAAATCACGTAAAGTGTAACACGATGGGAATGAAGCTCTTATATTTGTTGTGATCCAAGTATAAGAGTGATGAACAGGTTGCCCTGTTTGGTTAGTATAGCTGCCGACAGGTTATTATTATTATTTTTGATGCTCGATACGATTTTTGGTCTTCCTTCTATTTGTTGTGATCCAAGTAGAAGGGGTGTGCACATTAGGGTTACCTGAGACTACTCTGCTGGCCTTGATGAATTATTTGGGGTGACGACCTCTTGATGAAGTAGGTATAGGGGTAAAGCCTCGGCCTACTGGCGTTCTCGTTCCCTCAAATTAAAATTGGATATATGTGTTTTCATCATTAAATATCAAACTAATTAATTGGCTTATGTGTTATTATATTTATATTCATAAATCGATCTTTAACTCAGTTTTATATTACCTTATTTTCTACAACTATTTCAAACTCAATTATATTTTGCTTTCTTAAATTATTTCAAACTCAATTATAATTTGTTTTCTTATATTATTTCAAACTAAACTGTTTTACGGGATGGAGTTGGAATTACTCAATTTCCTGACTTTGGGAGTTTTTCCCTTGTTTTTTTCTTGTATTCTTATTTTTGCAGGTTATTGATCGTGTGGGGATCGTAGAGTGAGGTTCACCTAGAAAATTAGTTTTATTAACAGTCAAGTCTCAGTTAAAATTTCACTTCCAGTTGTAAAAATTGTTTAGTTCTTAAATTGTATAGAATTATTTTATATAGTTGTTTAGCCTTACATTTATTCCTTATCAGGGATAGATGTGGCGGTAACGCTTCTGTGATTAGACTTTGGTTTATGTTTTCCTTAAAAATTCTTATTAAAATTTGACCTAATTATGGGGGTGTTACAGAAGGTTTGGGGTTAGACGATCAATTGAGGGGTTTTTTGACTGCGCGCATCTCTCTTTACTCCCTCCATGGAGGTACGAGTATGATTTGTTTGCATCTTTCAAGAAAAAGAAAACCCACTAAGACTCTACCTTTTGCTTGATACCGAAAATGTCCTCATTAATATAGTACAATAAAAAGGTGTATATAAACAAAGCTTACTTGAATGCGAAGGTAGTTATCTTGAGATTGCATAGCTTGGAAAAGAACATTGTTGTGAAGATCCACCATATCAGATCCAGCTTCAAAGAGGAAATCAATAATAGGTGTATGACCATTATAAAGGATCCAAGAAAGTGGGCCCCATTTTGCTGTTATTTTTGCATTATATTTTTGTTCATTTTTTGCTGATCCATTTCCAATTGATAAAACTACTAATCTTTTATCATGTATCCGATCAGAACTTGGATTATCCTTTAAAAGTTGCTTGCTCACTTCAATCATTGCTAGCAAAGTCTGTCCAAACAAAAGCCCGGACAGTGAAAACTTAACCAAAAGCGCTTGTGGCTCAATTAATAGAGGATCTGCATGTGGAGCATAAGGTTTGGGGTTCGACCCTTACTGAGCGTAGATATCAGTTACGGGGTTTATTGACTGCGAGCATCTCTTTTTAATCCCTCCTTGAGGGAACGGTTATGAGTTGTGTCCATATCTTTCAACAAAAAGAAAAAACCCCAACTCGTACCCCGCTTTGTGCGGAATACTAAAAGTGTCCTTTACCTTTACTATATGTTACACAGTTTAATATTCTAATAACTTATGTCAGGACTCAGGACGTATAGAAATTCGATTCTGATATAGATTCCCTCTTATAATCAGGAGCAAATGTATGTTCATATTCGATTATTCAAAAAACGAAAATGTAAAATAATTAAAGTCAGTTATAATTAATTCATATGAAATCCATATAAATTGGTGAAAATTGAGAAACATCTAAATTATAAGGGTTAAAGACATGATCATGACGTTCATTAATTACATTTTCGTAAATTTTTATATTTTTTTGACAGCAAAAACACATGTATGTTACTACGTATATGGTACGTAACTACGTAACTACGTATACCCCTTTAGATCTTAAATGTGCTTCTCATTTTCATGTTTTTACCGGCCAGTCTCCTAATAGACGTCTCTCAGTAAAGCTTATTATTTACATTTATTTTATATTTTCCCTGATAAGCCAATTCAATTAGAGATGATCTATCACAAAAATTTGCAAAAAACAATAATATTCATTGCCTAATAATGTTCATTTGTTTTATAGTTATATTATATTCCATGGTGATTTAACTAACGGGCCAAAAATCTTAACAATAAGGTTCCTTGAAATTGTTTATAATAATCAGTAAAATTCAAGAAATGAAAAGGCATGACACATTTTACTAAACATATTTAATTTTTTCTTATAATTTTTCTTTCAAAAGTGATGAGTATAATTTATAATTTATTATGGGATGATAGAACGTTCAGGCCGGTCCACCTAAGATTATTTATTAGTTTGTTTTTGTTCTTTGTCTTTATTTATTGTTCAGAAGGTCTCCTGAGAGACCGTCTATGGCATAGACGGCACTCTCAGTAGCCCAGTCCAATGGAAATTTCAGTTGTTTTTTTTGAAAAGTGTAAAAATGGGATGGACCATTACATCCGTCTATGCTATAGACCGTCTATAGGAAGAATTTGTGTTTATCGTTTTTTTACTTTTTTTTTTTACTTTTACCTTTATTTTTTGGTTATTTGTAGGTATTCTATTTAACCTATTTGTAAGTTGTTGGTTTCTCTTTCTTGGAAAGCCTTTTTCGAGATCGCACTCTCCATTATGGGTATGAGTTGCCGTCGTTGTTTTTAATCCTGACATAGTTTTCTACAAGCGGGATACACTAAATATGATGATGATGAATCAATATAAAAAAAGGTAGTCAAATAGAGTAGAATAGAAGAGAATAAATATACCGGATTATTATTCACAATTCCACCATCAATAAGGTTAAATTCTCTATCATTATTTTGAAAGTAATGAGAAGGAAGATATACAGGAGCAGCTGATCCACCAATACATATATCTGACAGTTTTGCATTTATGGATGGCTCACTTGGGATCTGTACAATAATAAAAAAACAAAATTACACAATATGGATTAAAATTAGGTGGGTCTAGGGCAGATCCAAAAAAAAACAATGTTAATTAAATTACCCACTTCAAAATAATAAAATGAATGATCTGGGTAAATCTTTTTAGTTAGTATAATCAGTACTAGATAATGACCGTGCGATGTATAGTTATATTAAATTTTTGACATATTTATTTAAATAAAAAATTAAAAATTGATGGCTTTATGTTTTAACCATCTTAAAATATCCTATACTCATTTAACAAATAACATTATAAAGATTTTCTAATATATTAAATGAAATGACTTAAAAAGTAAAAAGTCAATCAATATTGATAATATTATAGTGGTAATTAGAAAATAAAAAAGTCAAATATACAAACATTAGTAATAAATACAATGACATCATCATTTAATTTTAAAGGGAAAATTTTTATTGAGAAAGTGACACATAAACAATTTTAAAAAATGATGACATCAACATTATTTTGTTTTAGTAATAGTTAGATAGATTAAATTAAATTTGAAATTTAAATGATATCAATGATTATAGTGATATTATTGTACATTCACCCCTACACGGGCCGAACTCTAATCTATGTATTATACTTCTATATTATATAAAAGTATGTCTTTAAATTCAATATTATGTATGTTTTTAATTAAATAACTTAGATCATGACTTCAATGTATCCCGCTCATAAAAAATTATGATCAACTCATATTCATACAGGAGAGTGCGATCAAAAAGTCCCCTGGCTTGAGAAGGGTCTTGAATTAATGTACAAATATATAATAAATAAAAAGGGCTAACCTTGAATGAAGAAAAAATAACAGGTTGGAGCATCTTAACATCAAAAGCTGGAATGACTAAATTAGTAAGAGTTTGATGGAGCTTTGTTTCTTTTAAATTATCCCTCATTAAATTGTGTAGATAATTTCCATCATATTTTGGACCTATCAATGCTTTTGCTAAGTTTTGGAATTGTCCAAATATCCCACTGCATGTAAACCAACCAAAATCAAAACCAACAC
This sequence comes from Amaranthus hypochondriacus, assembly GCA_000753965.2. Lineage (NCBI taxonomy): Eukaryota > Viridiplantae > Streptophyta > Magnoliopsida > Caryophyllales > Amaranthaceae > Amaranthus > Amaranthus hypochondriacus. The sequence goes on from CM025918.1 coordinate 26,590,656, forward strand.
CAATTAGTATTCACAAATAATTTATATACATCAATTTTGTTTATAATATATCGAAATCGCTTATGCCTCAATGGATAGAGAATCTACACGTGGAGCAGAAAGTTTGGGGTTCGATTCCTACTGGACGCAGGTATCAATTGGGTTGTTTCTTGACTGCGCGCATCTCTCTATACCCCTCCTTAGGGGTACGGGTATAATTTATCCGCATCTTTCAAGAAAAAGAAAATCCCCCACTCGGATCCTGTCTTGTGCGAGATACCAGAAAGTTCCTTTACCTTTAATTTTGTTTATAATATTTTTATATTTAACCATTTAAATTAAGGAGAATCTCGTACAAACAAGAGAAGAAAGGAAACTTGATTTTTACTTTGGAAAAATTACTATGATTAATAGAATAACAAGTTTTGTATAAGACCGTTTTAACGTGAGAGGGGCCCATATAAGCAACTCATTAGTAAAAAAATCGTTTGAAAAACAATGAAATTTGAATTCTCACTTTAAATAGTTTAGACTGACGTAATTGAAGTTGTCCCACGGTGAGATAGCTTCAATAAAGAGTGATAGTACAAACTTTTACTAATTTTTCTTACAATTATACTAACTTTTAAAAATCATAAATAATTCTAATTTAGAGGATGTTTTCCTAGGATAAAATCAACTTTTGTTTAAGCACTAATTTACATTTTTTTTTTTCACAAAAAACCTATATAAACAAAAAGTAGTATTATTCTTGGCAAATAATACCCCCTTTAAGTTCATGATTAACAAAAAAAATTGGTATTGTTAACAAAATTTGTGAAATTTTATATTATACTGGTGGCGTATTCAGAAATCAAAAGAGTGAGAGCACACGTATTAAAATCTTTCTAATTATTTAAGTGCGGTTCTTAAGATTTGGTATAGCATAATATTTTTTTTTAGCTGGTCAGTGCCCTTATTTGCGCACACAAGAGGGCACCTGGCTCTGCCCCTATATATATGGAAATTTCATATAGTTACATGAACTTTCATAAAGCGCTAATGGTAGCACTTTTGTAAGAATAGTAAATACCTTTGTTGAGGAAATATTTTGGGAGAGTTACGAAGATAGAAAGGAATAATATCTTTAGCTGCATAAAGAGGGCGATTGTTTTCATTAGGCGCAGTTAACATGGATGCTACAAGACCTCCTGTGCTTGTTCCTGCAACAACATCAAAATAATCTGCTATCCTTGCTTCTCCACCATCCAATGCCTACAATTATATATTATTATATTATATGCATTTATTTTGGATAATGAGAAAAAAAATGAATTGCAGTAATCAAAGTGGACACAAAACCCGATATTATTATATACATTTCTTTGATACAAATTAAAACCCAATTTTAAACCGATTTCAAGCATCTAACATTAAGTCTACTTGATCAATAATCTGTATGAAGAGCTCTAGTAATTAGAATCGATGTTTATATCTGAAAGATAAATGAATTTAGGTGTACTAGCTAAATATCATAAATTGTCCAAGCTGGTGGGACCAATTGGCAAAACACTAATCAAATACAAATGAACATATAAAGCAAATGGCAGGGCCGACCCTAGATATTTTGGGCCTATGGCGAAATAGCACATTGAGGTCCTTTTTCTTTGAAACTTATCACATTTATAGATTATTCAACGACCATTAATTTTACTTCGTTGACATAGAGTCCTAGACGACGGTCTCTCTTACCCATCCGTAGAGTCGATCCTGGCAGATGGATTAAAATAAAAAATGAACAAACAAAAAGAAAGGTAAAAATGTAGTCGACCACATACTTGAAGTTGTTCCTCAAGAAAACCAAGAATAACAGAAGGAATAAGGCCTCGAACTCCACCTCCATCTATGCTAAGAATAGAAATAATATTCTTATTTTTATTGCTAAATTTAGAAACTGATTCAGGAACCTCTTCTTTAGCTGCAATTGATGCCATATATTTCCCTAATAAGAATTAAATAGAACAATAACACAAGAAGAAGAAGAAGAAGGAAGAATTAGTGAGATAATTAAGCCCTAATTAATTATATATACAACCAATTAAAACCTTAATTAACTCCAAATAATGACAACTAGCTATTTAATTAGCTAATGATAAATTTATTTGTTCTTAAATGAATTAAATGGATCATAGATGATTCATGATCACAAAATGATGCCCACTTTATAAGGGGATTCCCATGTGAATTTTTTTAAAAATTGTAGGAAGAGTAGAATAATAACAACAATATCTTCAAGTTGGGATATTTAATTAATATTGACTATGAGGTGTTTAACGGGGTGGGTCGACCCAACGGGTCAAGGGTCGGATCACATTTTAACGGGTCATTAGCGTGTCGAGTCGGGGGCCTTGATGTAAATGGTCGGGCCGGGTCAGGTCGGATAATTATAAGAATTAATTGCGAAAAAAAATTTGCCATTTTTTTCTAAAATTATATTATTATAAACATAAGTGGATCGACCCAACGGGTCATAAAATATAATAAAAAAATTGTTTTTATTAACTTTTAAAAAAAGGGGTCAAAGTGGGTCGGATTTAAACAGACTTGACCCGTCCTGCCCCGTTCAACATTTGACACGACCCGCCCCGACCCGGCCCATTTTAATTTTAAACCGCCCCGCCCCGTTGAACACCTCTAATATTGACTATACTACATAATTAAGGTTCATTAATAAGGACATAAATCAATTTTAAATAATTATTTAATTATATAAATACTCCAAACAATTCATATCAATTATCATCTTATTTGATTTTTTAACACTATTCATTTATAACTCTTGATTTGTACTTTATTCTTAATTTTAATTGAAAATATAGTCAGGTGAGAATTAAGATCATATTTGATTCAACTCAACGTAAAATTTTATTATATTAATTTTTAATACAATTTTTAATTATGCACAATTAGAGATATCATAAATCAGTGCATTGGATTGAGCGTAAAAAATAAAATCGGACAATTAATATGAATTAAAGGCAATATTAATTATATTAATCACTTAAACATCAATAGAACGTCAAATTAAGTGTCCAAGTCTAATATATTATACATTTATAAATATATTATTATTCGGGTTAACAAACATTTGACTATGTATTGCAAAATTTGTCATTAATTAAATATTTAAACTAATATGATAAATATTTTATTAATGTTGATTATGTTATAATTAATGTCTAACATGTATATTATTCCCTTTTTCAATTAAATTATATGCATGGAGTATGTTTGAGGACATGGTACGGTGGAATAGAGATTAAACAGAGATTTAAAGATAAGAATAATAACAATTAAGATAAAATATATTTCTACTTAATGTGTAAAGACGTGCTTAGGATTCTTAATCTTAAAGGTTCATCTTCCAACTATTGACGACATGACTTAAGGAGAGGTGTAGACAAAAGAAATGAGTCTTCTTTCAATTGGAGTAAGTATTATCTTTTTCGGTAAAATTTTTGAATCGAATTTCAACACTATAATCTATACATTTAATTTGATTTCAATAAAAAATTTTTGAATCGAATTTTAACACGTAATGTTTAGTAAACATAAGTTCAACTAATTATTAGATACAATTAAATTTAGGGAAATTATTAATTGTATTCTTAAATTTTGACACTTTATCAATGATATTCCTAAATTTTTATTATTATTAATGATACGCTTGTATTATTAAGCGTCTTATAACCGTGACTTTTTAAAAAAAATTCGTCCAAAATCATTTACTTTTTTATGTTTTAAATTGAAAAGAAAAAAATTAAAAGATGTTACACTTGCAAAACGCTTAATAATACAAGGTTACCATTAATAATAAAAAAAACTTAAAAGTACCATTAATATATCAAAATTCAGGGGATAATTTCCATTGGATTTATATTAGTAAGATTTAGAGAATAAATAAGACGCTCAAAAACTAATAGATTAGAATTAACACCTCTCTATAATAACCAAAAAGTTGCATAAGTCTACTCTAACTATTAGGAAATACGACTTACTCCCTCGAACCAATTTAGTTGTTCTATTGTTTTGGACACGGTTATTAAGGGTCGTGTTAAAATTTAGAGTGTATAGTGGTTATTGGAAAGGTTAATTAATTATATTAAATAATTAAATTTAATTAAATTAATTAAGTATATCTCAAGGTTGTAAATTATATGTTTTAAGGAAAAATAAAAGTCGCGTATCGCAAAAATACTCGCGGCTCGCGAGAATAAACAGAAAATTTTCTGTTTTGTGGAACGCACAGGTCGCGGCCCGCTACTTGACTGATGTTTGTGGGATTTTTTCTTGCGACGTCTTGTTTTGTTTTGATGGTTATATAATAACTTCCTACAATTATTATGGTTAATTTTAGCCATATTCTTTGGGATAAACGGGTTGGACAAAAGGCGAATTTGGTTCATGAATCAACCTCGTGTTTCATGAAGCGACAATTTGGTTCATGCATTTTCTATTTCTTTTCTTCTCTAGCACTTTACAACGAGAACTTTGCAATCCTCGTTTGTATTTTTTTCGTGTCTTCTTCCTTTTAAGTTTTTCTTATATCATTCTAATTTCCGTGTGCTTGGAAGTTAGTGTAATTCTTTGTATCTCAGAACATATTTCCGGTTTATTCCCAAGCACCGTATTAGGGAGGAAATGATGTTTTAGGAAAGAGCATCTCGCCTAGAATTAATATCAAGATCCAACAAAATTTTCTTGTTACTATGATCGATGTATGGTGATTTCCGATGATCAAGATTGCATTTGGTGTATGCTAAGCAAAGGTTTGAACTTGTCATATGTAATTTGGTTTTCAACTACAAACTTGTAAATTTATTTTATTGTTTCTTTATAAAAATAAAGTCACAATTTCTAACAATTTAAAACATCATCTTCTAAAAGTAAGTATGGCAAATCTCAATGTTTACCACAAATTTTGTCATAATCGACAAATTTGTTGGAAAAGTTTTTAAGTTTGCTTATATAAAAGTTACACCATGATCGGGTGATGAGATAATCGTAGAGATTTTTAAAAGGGTGCATTGATTCGATAAAAAAATGTGTTGGTTAGATAAAAAGACACGTTGGTTCATGAAAAGATACGTTGGTTCATGAAAAGATGCGTTGGTTCATGAAAGGATGCATTGTTTCATGAAGGATTGCGTTGTTTCTATCTTGGGTCAGTTATGTCAGAGAGATGAACATTATTACATGGTAGAGATGATATTTCTCAAGTATGTAAGTTCTCTATGTTAATTTCATATGTTTATTATCATTTTTATGATGATAGAGAAGTATAATATTGTAACACCCCGCAAATTCGATGTTAATTGATTATAATTAAATTGCGATTAAAAATAATTACTTTATACATTATTATTAACTATCGGAAATTTAATATTTTGACCCATAAATATGTATTAACTAAATGATGAACACGTCTAATTATATGGGAGATTATTACTTAAATAAAGTTGAGTAAGTTAATAATAATCGTAATAGTTTCGTTCTTAAACTCGAGCCAAACGAAGTTTGACTTTTAAGTTTTCGGGTCAAAATTTATGGGCCTCGTGAATAGAATAGCCCAAAGTAATTGTGGGTTAGGATTTTAGATTTTTGAAAATTAAAACCCCATTTGTTTTGAAGAGGGAGCCGTCACCCACATCTTCTTCATCTCTTACACTATGTTTGGATAGCAAATTAGGAGAGAAAAGAAAGGAAGGGAAGGGGAAGGAAAGGAAAGGAAGGGATAAGGAGGGAAAGTGTATTTTGTTTGTTTAGAAGGGAAGGGAAGGGAAAAGGAAGAAAGTGTTTTCCTTCCAAATCTTTCCTCTTTAGGAGAGATTATCTTCTTAACAAAATTTATTTAAATTTTCCTTCCAAATCCCTCCCCTCCAAATCCCTTCCCTCCAAATTTGTTATCCAAACAAGGGATACCTCTTCCCTCCAAATCCCTCCCCTTCCTTTCCCTCCATATCCTTCAATCCAAACACACCCTTAATCTTTCTCTTCTCTCTCTCCCTCACATTTACCCTCAAACCCCACAACCACCGTGACTACCACCACCTTACCCGCTGTTTTGAGCCCCCATGAACACCACCACAGCAGCAGCCACCCTTCCCCCACTCACGGCAGCCTGCAGCAAGGACTTCGGGGCTGCGTTTCCTTCCCCACAGCAGCAGCAGGTCAAAGGGTTGTTCGCACTTAGTTACTGCGAACAACATGTTGATCCTCTTTGACCTGTTCGCAGTTACTTAGTGCAAACAACCCCTTTACATTTTTTTGACCAGTTTGCTTCTGTTCGTACTTAGTAACTACGAACAGACCCAAATATGTACTCTGGGATATTAGGCGCTTATATTTAGAATAACTTTGATTATAAACTTATCTTATACTTTTTTTAATACTTTTTTTTAATAAATGATCTCATCTATTTCAAATTTTCTATTTTGCTTATTACTCCCTATAAACCCAGGGCCGTCTATCAAACATGGCCTTGGTTGGAGCCCCAAAACTCGAAAGAGTTTGGGTTTTCTTCTCATAGGGAAAAGGGCCCCAAAATTTCAAAATTGATAGTACTCTTAAAGGCCAAGCATGGCTATGAGTCTAAGTTTTTACTGGATGTATTTTAGATCCGTCATTATTTTTAGGGTCTTGGTCAAATTATCTTAGATTGAGCGGATATGAGTTTGATTACGGGTTAAAAAATAAATGGGTTTGGGTCTGAGTTTAGGGTCTTCTTACCCACACATCAAACCGTATCTTTGGACCCATTTTAGACTTAGACTTGCTAGGCTCATCTTAGATCCGTTTGACTCGCTTTAGACCCGACTGACCTTATATAACCTAATGAAATCATATTTAAATTCATTTTGAACTTATTTTTATGTTTATTTGCGCTAAATTTAGATTTATAAAGAACTCATAGATCTATTTTAGTACTAATAAAGCTTTAAAATATAAATGTATTTTAAGTATAAATAATTAAAATAAGACTCTTTAAGAATTCTAATTCTAATTAAACCCATCAATCCCGACGGGTATGTGTCTGGGTAAAAATATTTTGACCCTAGAGTTCGATCCGAATATGGTCATCAAAGAATATTTAATTTAAATTCGGGTCTAGTTAAATCCAACTCAAACCTGACACATGATTGACATTGTCCATAGGTGATGGAACACAAAAATAACAGTAGTTGAACTACAATAGAACGGAAATGCAAATGCATCATAAAAACGTGGACCTTTAGAATTCCCATAAAAATTTCATTTGATAGCTTATGAATAAGGATGGCAATGGGTCGGATTCGACTCGGATTATACATATTTCGACTTTGCTCCGGATAAGAGTCAGACTCCTTTTTTCACTTCACCTCCACTTGGAGTCGGATTATGCATACTCTAAGTTTGCCCCCACTTGGACTTTCTGACCTCCAACGGATTCTGATTAATATCAAACAGTATCGTTGTGATATTATACTAATGATTTTGAAGCAAACAAAATTAACCAAATATGTTTTTCAAATACAATTAACAAAAAAATATGTAATTTGAATTCAAGTTTAACAAGAGAAATAATTCCACAACTACAATTTAACAAAATTTTCTCGCATTTTGATTTGACGTATTTTATTTCTCTTGATCTGATTTTTCGTATTCTAATCGATTAATCTAAATAAAAATATCAAGTAGCTTTTCAAAATTAAAAATCACAACTAGTATGAGAGAGAGCTTGAATTAGTCAAGTTTAGAGTTTTAAAGGAAACAAAATATTGGTGTAAAAGTCAAATTCAAAGTTGGATTTTCTTCAGGGTCGGAGTCGGGTCGGAGTGTCGGATTTTTAATAAGGCCCAACTCCGGTCTGTCTCTAACTCGAACTCGGATCATAAAGTCAGAGTCGGAGTCGGATGACTTTTTCCTCGGACTCGAATCGGATTATTTTCCTCGGATCGAGTCGGACAAGGGTCGGATTCGGACTGAATTGTCATCCCTAGTTATCAATATTCACTGATCAAGGTTTTTTTTAAGGGAAATTATCCATCATACTTTTGAGTTTTGGCTCTTTATTAATAGTATTTTTAAGTTTTTTTTGTTATTAATGAGAAATTATCCATCAGACTGTAATATTTTTTCCGTCCAAAAACCGTAAATTTTTTTATTTTTCTTTTATTTTTCGATATAAACATTAAAAAAATTAACGATTTTGGACGGAAAAAGTTAAACAAGGTTATGGTTGTAAGACACTTAATAATACGAGGGGTACTATTGATGATAAAAATATTTAGAGGTCCTATTAATAAAATGTCAAAACTCAAGAGTATAATTAATAATTTCTTTTTTTTATTTGTTATTGATTTAAATTAATGCATAATTCAGGAAATGTTTTTAAGTCTTTATTCTTTTCGTAAAGATAATGTTGTTCTTCATATAGCCTTTAAAGGTATATTCTTTCTAGTTTCATGGGTTTTAATTTGCGGATCCTACTAGAATATTACTCCACTTTACAATGTCATGTGAGAGCCATTTGTACTCTTTGTGGTTAATGTAACTTTTGTGTGAAATTTGTTTTGTACTTCCTCCGTTTCGAAAATACTCGCTACATTTTGATTTTGTGCACTATTTATCGTTCAAGCTTATTTTACATATTGCGACTAATGTGTAAGTAAAAATATAATCAAGTGGGATCTTGTTTGAATCGTCTAATCGCATAATTTCATAATATTAAATTTTTATAATTTTTAGATAAGTGTAGTTTAAGATATTAATGATCAAAATTGTGCATTGAATTGCGTAAAAAAGTGAAATGTAGCAAGTATTATGGAACGGAGGAAGTATATAACTATATTTGGATGACACTTCTTTTGAATATAACTATATTTTAAAATGATGGTATTTGACGCAAAAAACAAAAAAGTAATGATATATGGTGAATTAATAATCATAATCATAATCATAATCATAATCATCATAATCATCATATCATAACATCTATTAAAAAAACTGTAAAAAGCCAAGTGTCAAATTTTTAGAGCACTTGCCATATGTAATTTTCCTATTGGAGTATTTGAATTAAATGAATTAAATAGTTGACCAATCTACTTCAATCAAAGATTTGACAATCAATTAATACTCTAATCTATAGATTGAATAAGAGAATGGAAACATTAAATTAAGAATCATTAAGATGATATTAACAAAGTTAAAATTACAAATTAGAAAATAAAATATTAATCATATATACCTTAATAAATTACTACTAGAGAAATTTTAAAACAAAATAAAGTTTATAGAAATTATTTCAACTAATCATCATACAATTTAATAAAGAGACTCAAAATCACAAGTTCATTCTTTTGGAGCCACGCTAGATTAAAGTATTTTATTTGTTGATATTGGCTTAAGTGACTAATAAAATTAATTAATCAACCAGTTATTTATTTTATTCATCTACAAACTATTTCAATTTATAACACATATAAAAATTTCATATTACCCTATTTTAACAATTACTATTATTTATTATTTCATCTTTATATAGTATATTAAATTATAAATTATTACTACATGTTTTTTAAAAATATATTTATATACATCTTCGTACTAAGAATTTCGTGCATTGCACGGGGGTTTTATACTAGTTACCACTAAAACGACATATTAACGGAATTTGTCATTAATGGTATTTTGTGCTAACGGACTAAAACTCAATGGTATATGGTGATCTACAATATTTAATGTGATATATGGTGAATTATGAAGAAACTCAGTGGTATATCATGAAATTTCCCTAAAAAATATTTCCTCTGTTCCGTTTTAGTTGCACCATTGGGTTTGACACAGTTTTTAAGGATTGTCAAATCAGTATGGTAAAAGTAGGGATGATGTATGATTGATGATGATATGTGGGATAGAAATAAAAAAAAAATTATTACAAGTAGATAGTGGTTGTGACTTGTGGGTATATTAAATAATTAATGGGATGATATATGATTAATGGTGATAGTGAGGTAGGAATAAAGTGAGCATAAAATAAGTAGATTATTTTTGCCAAAAATAATAATATTACAACTAATATAAAATTTCAAAATACAGTAAGTATTGGAAGTAAAATGAAATATTAAGTTATTCTAAATAATTTTCCCCCCAAAATTTGTTTTTAAAATAAGATCTCCGCAGCTTGTTTGGCTGGCCACCCAAATCGGACTTCCGCGTTGAATTCCAATTCCCCGACGCCACATATATAAACCAGCAAACACACCTCTAAACATAGTAATTCCACACTTTCCTCTTTTTTTTTTTCCGGGTATTTTCCCTGTTCTCTTCAGCGACTTTTTCGTCTAGGTATATCCGTCAATTTTTCATCAAATCCCTTACTTTTTTCTCGCAATTTAATCTAGTTTCATATAGATCGATCAATTTATCTCTGATCTGATACTTCGATTTCGTATTTCTGCAGGTTTTCGTAAAATTAGGGTTTTGAATTAGGGTACAATCATGTTGGAGCAATTACTGATCTTTACAAGAGGAGGATTAATCCTCTGGACATGTAAAGAGCTGAGCAATGCATTGAGAGGCTCACCAATCGATACTTTGATCCGATCATGTCTTTTAGAAGAACGATCTGGATTAGCGTCGTATACTTACGACGCACCTGGTGCATCGTACACATTAAAATGGACTTTCCACAATGAATTAGGTTTAGTTTTTGTTGCTGTGTATCAGAAAATTCTGCACTTGCTTTATGTGGATGAATTGCTTTCACTTGTTAAGCGTGAATTTTCAGAAATTTACGATTCGTCTAGGATGGATTATGGGGATTTTGATGATGTTTATAGGCAATTGATGAAGGAAGCTGAGGCTAGAGCTGAGGAGATTAAGAAATCATCGAAATTGGGGGCAAAAGGAGTTGTTAGTAAGAAGGAGGAACTAGGAAGAAAGGGGAAATTTGATCAAAGTAATAAAAAAGGTGGAAATTTGAGGAGTGATGATGGTGAGGATGGCAATGGGGATAAGAAATTGGAGAATGGATATGTAAATGGGGGAAGAAATGTTGTTGAGGTTTCTAAAAATCAAGACGGTGTAAATGATAAGGAGAATTTGAGCTCTAATAATGGAGCATTTGATGTAAATAAGCTTCAAAAGTTACGGTCAAAGGCGGGAAAGAAGAATAATACGGTTGGTTTTGGTAGTGATAAGGGTGGTAAAGTGGAGACTAAGAAAAAGGTTACGAAGAAGAATCGAGTTTGGGATGAAAAAGCCCCAGAAGTTAAGCTGGATTATACTAATCCTGTGACTGAGAACGGTGATGAAGATGTGAATTATGGTGTTGCAGTTGATGAGGGTGAGAGTATGATGGATAAAGAGGAGGTTATCAGTAGTGATAGTGAGGATGAAGAAAATGAGCAAGTTGGAAATGGCTCTAACGTTGGGACTAAGTCAAAGGGGTGGTTTTCTTCAATGTTTCAGAGGTATGCACATATCCATTGCATTTGGTTGAAATTCCCTTAATTTAATTGACTTGTGAATGGTGATGTTGTCGTCCTAAAGATACTAGATTGATTGGGAGAACCATGTGGGCGACCACCGGAATGATCTGGTTCATCTAGTAGATCCCAATCGGATGGGAAAGGCTTTGACATTGTTTTATGTAATTTTGTTGAAATCCTTACTTTATTTGATTTGTGATGCTGTTTTTTGTCCTAAAATATTGGATTGATTATATAATTTACTTGATTGGATTTTGAGAATTCATCTGGACGATCACTGGTATTAGTTCATGTAGCCGATTTAATCTTTGGGGACTAAGGCTTTGGCATTATTGTTGTATATAACTAGGTTGAAATTCTCTTAATTTAGTCGATTTTTAAATTGATTGATTGATGTTAATTATGTGTTTGGTTTATGATCTTGTCCTTGTCAGTTGCCGGATTGTCTTTAAAGTAATTAGATTGATTGACTGATTTGGTTGAATTACTAATATTTTAAATGAACAAAATTTATTGATACTTGTGAAATTCCGAGTAATGGATACAAAGGAACTTGGAAAATTTTCATTCTTGATACTTACTGTGTGGCAATTTAGTTCAAGAAATTGTAATATGCTATTCATGTGTTTCTTTTCCTTTGATTTTGTATTATTAGAAACATAATCTTCCATTTTTTGGATCTCAGTATTGCAGGAAAGGCCAATTTGGAGAGGGCTGATCTTGAGCCAGCTTTGAAAGGTTTGAAGGACAGGCTTATGACTAAAAATGTGGTATGTTTTCTTATATTTGTTAATTAAGCTAGAAAAATTAATCCATAACCGTCAGTGTATGTGAGTGACGATTTTGTTTGTGGTGATTATTTGGGAAAATATATCTATGAAATTCATGGGGTCTGGTGATGACAGGCTGAAGAGATAGCGGAGAAACTCTGTGAATCAGTTGCAACCAGCCTTGTAGGTAAAAAGTTGGCTTCATTTACAAGGGTATCATCAACTGTGCAGGTATGTGTGAACTTATACTGTTATATTTATCTTGTTATATAATGCTGTTTACTCTGTTTTAAAGAATTTTTTCTGCCGTTTCAGGCTGCTATGGAAGATGCCCTTGTTCGAATCCTTACCCCTAAGCGCTCTATAGACATACTGAGGGATGTTCATGCTGCCAAAGAACAAGGGAAGCCATACGTCGTCGTGTTTGTAGGTGTCAATGGAGTCGGGAAATCCACTAACCTTGCTAAGGTGAACTGTTATCTTCCTTTAGATCCTTCTTGCCACATCATATTGTCCTCTTTATGAACTGTTGGTTTCATTACAAAAATCTTTTTTAAAACTCGAGTTACAATCAATTTTTCTGATTTTGTTGAATGTGAATATCAGAGATGCAAAGAGTATAGGGGCCATATTTGCTTTTTGATGTTTAGAAAGTGCCCTTTGTTAACCACTTAAAAGAAAAAATTATGCCATATTTTAGTATTGTACCAATTACCAATTAACTAGATATAAACCATCAAAATAAAATTAGAAAAATAACTAAAATTTTAATGCCATATACGTAAAAATGATAAAAATTGACAGAAAACTCAAATGTTAAATATAACTACAAAAGAAATTAAAACTAGTAAACAAGTTGTACTTATCTATAAGTAAATGGAACCAAATTAAATCAATTGCAAATTAATCAATCACTTATCTTTATATATTCTTCGATGTTGGAAGAAGATATCTTTAGTGTGAGGATTGAGAGAAAAAAGCTTAAGAATGTAGAGAAAAGAGATAAAATTAAAGTCGTAAAGGATTGAGTACTTTTCTTCTCATTAATAGTAAAACAGGATTCAAAATTTTACAAAATATTAACGTTGGTAGGTTTTGAACCCTAACTAGAATATTGTAAGAATGCGCTTTACCAATCGAGCTACGCTTTAATTGTAATTGGTGAACTATAAAGAGTTTCTTAATATATGAGGCCCACACTTAGGCGGTCGGGCACCTTGAAAGGTCCTAGAACCGCCCCTGATGAATATACAATTGTGTGGTTCACACTCATGATGATTTGGGTAGCTATAAAATGAGTTTTTGGAGGCTTGAATTTAGTTGATTTAAAATATGTCATGTACTGTTTGTTCGACTGTATTATCTTATTGCTTGTAGTTGGTTGACCAGGATTTGAGTTCTTGATTGTGTTCGTGTTTGGGTCTTTTCTTGGTGTTAAGAGCCATGCTAGGGCTAGTCTAGGCAGTTTAGAGGTGGTTCAAGCTGCTTTTGTGGGTGAATTGAAGAGTAGGTGGTTGGTCATTTAGGGAATATGTTTTGTGTGCGTTTTATATGTCAGTGCTGTCATTAACAACCTTAAAAGACATACATTTTGGTCAAATAATGAATTTCAGAATTTTGGTGTCATTTTTACTCATGTCTTTTCTGTTAACTCTACAGGTTGCATACTGGCTGCAGCAACACAATGTTAGTGTCATGATGGCTGCCTGTGATACATTTCGTTCTGGAGCTGTGGAGCAGCTTCGCACTCATGCACGCAGACTTAAGGTATGTATGAGCTTATGTATTTTGCTTTCACTGCAAAAAATTTACCTGAAGCTTGTTTTAAAACTGAAGTTGCATCATATTTTCAGATTCCAATCTTTGAGAAAGGTTATGAGAAGGATCCTGCTATTGTGGCAAAGGAAGCAATCCAAGAGGCTACCCGCAATCATTCGGATGTGGTTCTTGTTGACACTGCTGGTAGAATGCAGGTATCTCTCCATCCTAAGCTCATACCTTTTCTGAACTCTGCAAAGATTAGGTAGCAAAGCATACAAGTCTAGTTTTCTGTGCATCTAGTTGCAGGAAATCAAATTGAGGTATATTTGTTTGCTTCCTCCAGTGTTGTAGCTTTAAGAGCTGTTCTTTCTTGCAGGACAATGAGCCATTGATGCGAGCACTGTCAAAGCTAATATACCTAAACAATCCAGATCTTGTGTTGTTTGTTGGTGAAGCACTTGTTGGTAATGATGCTGTGGATCAACTTTCAAAATTCAATCAGGTTTGTATCGGGCTTTAGTCTTTCATAATACTCTGAATTTATGTATGATGTAGAATCTTAGCAACATCCATTACTTTTGTGCAGAAACTTGCTGATCTTTCAAACTCTCCTAATCCAAGATTGATAGATGGCATTCTCCTTACCAAGTTTGACACCATAGATGATAAGGTATGTACTTACCCCCCCCTCCCAATTAAGAACCTACTCCATTTTCGTATGTACTGATCACTTCTGAGAATAAAAGAAAATGAAAAATATCCCCCCGAGTAAAGTCCAAACTAGTCATATGTCCCAAATGATTGTTTACATCACGACTTTATTGACATTCTCTTGCATTCTCTCCCAAACTTTTCTTCTATAAGAAATTGTCAGAATTGGTGAATGACTATTAAACAACTTTAATTAATAACTTCTTTTTGATGATACTTTGTTGTTGCTATTGATCACTCTGAATTCGTCTAAAGATCAACTGATCAAGTGAGTCTACTTTCAGTGAACTTTCTATAGTTTAAGCTATTCAACGTACGCATATAAGTTTCTTAGTACTAAAACTATGAGTATAATGGAAAACTTGATGTCGAAATTCTTGAAAGTTTTGTAATGAATATTATAACGCCAATGCGTAATTTTTGTATTTCATTATGATGGTATTTATCTTGCAAACTCCTAACGTATTTGAGTGAACCATTTAGGTTGGAGCTGCTTTGTCCATGGTATATATATCAGGGGCGCCTGTTATGTTCGTGGGTTGCGGACAGTCGTACACAGACTTGAAGAAGCTCAATGTGAAGTCCATCGTCAAGACGCTCTTGAAGTGAGCCCTTGTTTTATGAAGACTGGATTGTAATTCACAATTTGTCCATTGTTTTCAATATGTAATTCCTGTTACCCTCGGTTTCATCCTCAGACTTTGTTTGGATTTGGTTTAGCCCAGCTTGCGTGGTTTCTGGTATTATCAAATTTGAAGATGTTCTTTTATTAGACTCAAATTACATTCGGAGTAACCTTTATCCACGGATTCTCTGCCTTGTTAGTCCTTATTCACTTTTTTTCTGCTGCTTTCGACTATTCAATCTACACTTTGCCTTATGCTTCTGTGACTTTACCGCAATGCTATCTATAATACGAGCACATTCGTTACCAATTCCTTTGTCTGTCCCTAATTTTGTTCCGCTTTGCATTATTTTTTTTTTTTGGCAATGGACTTCTCTTCGAATCGCCAAAATTACAAAATATATTCTCTGACCATAAATTTTTCTATATAACAAGTCTTGACTCAAAGGAACCTAATTTTATAGGATGGAGTGAATATTGTAGGTATGGCTCATTAAATGTCTATTGTTATGATTTTTAATAACAAATAACCATAGTTTCGGCGTTACTACAATTATACCAATAAGTTTTATTTGTTGAAGTAAAATAATTTTTAGTATTCTATTTATTTGTTATTTATTCAAAAATACAGTAATTTACATTGGTTTTTACAAAACATCCCCCAAAGGGATATATAATATTGTACATTTACTTAATAGTCGAGTTCGACGCTGCTTGTACAGCTCGACATCCTACTTGGGGACGCATATTGAATATGCATCCCCGCATTGTATCGACTGTTGCTCGATATCTATTGTAAGTTCGCTCTTTTCCTCAATTTGCACCAAAGTCCATTCTTGGTGTGAATGGTTGCCCCGGTTACGAGTTCGACTGAATCTGGCGAACCTCTCAACTCGACATCAAACTTTTGAAGCAACATACCCAAAGCAATTGTAGATTCCATCAGTGCAAACTGATCTCCCACGCACTTTCTCGGTCCACCCACCAAACGGCAAGAACGCAAAATCTGATACGATCTGATATTTGCAAATTCACGATGAACCCAATACGGTTTTACAGACAAAAGGACTAGGGTTTATACTAAAAATCCGATTCATGTTACCTCGTTAGGATATAAAGCACCCGGACTTCGAGATGGATCAAAGCCAGCCCATCCTTCTATTCCATCGCTTTTTTTCTCGACCAAGAATCTTTCCGGTTCAAATTCGTCAGGTCTATCCCCACAAAAATGGAGATCTATGGAGATTATATACCTACAATGTTAATTTCAAACGAGTTTCACCACGTTTTCATCCAACTTCACGTGATAAGATACAAATTTCTTCGGATAGGATTTTTTCGTATACTACACAATTAGCGTACATGTCATCCCATGCTTAGTCAAAGATAGGCAACAGATAAAGTCATGTTATCTCTTACGGCTCATTTGGTAGGTGGTAATGAGAATGAAAAGCTAGTCTAATTTTGGTTGAAAATTATCTTGGCTACCTTGATGACCATACTTGTTCAACTTACGTCATCTCATTTTCTTCACAAAATTCATTCCAATGTATTACCATTGGGAGATGTGGAATTAGGTGATAATGGAAACATCTTAACAAAAAACTTCTTTGTGATCAAAATTTCATTACCATGGGAATGATATGGAACTTTCAATGAAATTTTACACTATAAATCATTCTCATTACCGCCATTTAATACAACTAACCAAACGGGCCGTTATGGTACTAAGCTAGTATTGAATCAAGGTAACTCGACTTACAGATATAAATATATCAGTTCCGGTGGGAATTTTGTATCCTTCTTTCGAGCCCTTGTATCCGCCTGCATAATAAGAGAACCTTTCTATCAATAACTTCAACATCGCCACAATCGATATATTGAACATATAACATGATTGTTAAGAGTGAAGCCAACATAAAATAACACGCAAGATACTTTAAACAAGAAGTTCATAACATATTACATGAGCACCAATTGACAAGTTACAAAATCAGCCTCGCCATAATGATAATTAATAACTCAGAGGTTTGACCCTTGATTGCAAACATCATTTGTTGATTCACGAGAATTAGAAGTGCACATGGTTTTATGCATTGACATCAATATGAAATGGGAATAGCAAACAAAACTTAATAATATAATTCATAGTTGTAGGATTCGAGCAATGTCAAATCACGATATCTCATAAACAGAGGTCAGAACTACAAGGCACTTAGCTAAATATTGCTCAAGTCATATCGGCCGCATTGTAAAGGTTTTCAAGACAAACGAATCGATATTTCCTGTATTGTAAAGGTGTGCAAAAACCCACTTTTTGGGCCGCATCAAGGAATATCTTATATTTGATCGATATTTAGGCGTTACGATAAGCGCATCACTCCCATTACCGCACCACCGTTCAGTAACCGCAATCGCGACCGTTACCAGATTTTTACACTATGGCTCAAGTACAACCCAAAAAGACAAGTGACCACAAATTTTTTTGACAAAACTTACTTTTTTGATACCAAACCAGCATATAACTTGGTGAAAAAAATGGGAAAATAAAAGTGGGTATGTTCACTTCAATATATGCATCAAAGACATACGTACCTGGTAATGTATCTGGTTTAAGTGAACGTCTGATGAGCAAAGGGGGCTGCGGATACAAACGAAGAGCCTCTACAACAATAAGTCTAATGTACCTGATATCACAGATTATGGTGAAACATTAGTTTAGTTATAACATAGTCATATATATAAGCAGATGGTACCTGGTAATGTATATTTAGTTAGTTGTTTACTATGTATGGTTAACGTGGGTGTGTGTTGCAGGTTTTCAGATTGTTGCAGGTGTCTCTCTCTTTGAAGACCCTTTTAAGCCGGGGGGACTCTTTGATCGCACTCTCCTATATGGATATGAGTCACCGTCTATCTTCCCTCCCCAGACTCTGACCATAGTTTTGCCTATGAGCGGGATACACTGGGTATGATGATGATGATGATATAAGCAGATGGTACATTAATCCATGCCGTAAGAGTTGACACTGAAATAACTAGGTTTATAAATTTGGTTACTAGGTCAATTTGGTCCTATTGTGTTCGCTTATGTTGGCTATGGGTCATGTTAACTCAGACTTTTATGCCAAATCAGGCTCAGGTTCAGATCTAGGTGTGTTAAGTTAAAGTCAAGTCGGGTCAATACCAATACAAGTCAACGAGATTTGTATCCGTATTATTATACTTCAAGTTAACCTTCGCCTAATTAAAGAAATTTGATTAATTTGAGGTCAAGTTGGGGTTTATATTAGGGAGAGTTTGTTGCATCATGTTGGATCCATTACAGACTCGCTACTTAAAGTCAGGTCAAAAATTGGATCCCCAGGTTGCTTTGAGACTGGTTTTCTCGGATATATTTATCGATATTCGAGTTTGGGTCGATAATAGTTGTGTACAAGTAGAATTTGGTTATCAACATTTCTAGGTCGATCACTACTAAAAAAACCTCTATACCGACTATATTAAACATGTCGGAATAAATGTAGTCACTATTTCATTTTAGTAGAAATCAGACGGAATTTCCGACTAACATCATATAGTCGGAAAATAGATTGATCTGGGCATGGTCATGAAGGTTGTTCTTGGGTCAAGTGCACGTCACATCTGAGCCCAAAATTGTTGGTTCACGAATCAACTCAAGTGAAGCTCGGGTTGGTTACGGTTCGCAAGTCACAACACGTTGGGTGAACCTTAGGATCAGGTAAAGTTTAACGCCCAAAATACGGATTAGGGTAACTAATTAATCAAGAATTAAGAATTAATGAATTAATGAACTACATTAAAAATTTACAAGCACATTATAGGGTAACTTTAATAGAAGTACATACTCTAATTTTTTAAGAGAATCGAAGCTTATTCTTCCCTTCCCTAGCACTGCATCAATTTCTGCTTGAGCCTTTTTCATTTTGGAAGGATTCTGCAACAAAAGCAGAATTAAGACCACCAAAAGTACAAAAGCCAAAAAGGGTCACAAGACAAGACGATAATCCAGTTTTATTTGTGTCGGGAAATCATAAAAGTTAGTCGTACCTGAGCAAGAAGGAAAATGGCCCAAGTAAGAACAGCAGCTGTAGTTTCATGGCCGGCAATCAACATCGTCATCAGGTCATCCCTCAGCTGCCCAGATGATTAAAACACATATAAACATGAAGTGTCGTTAAATATACTTTCTAGAACTAAATAGTTTTGTCGACTCAAACGATCTTGAAATACACAAATGAAATGGTTATAGGACAATAGCAGCAGTAATGGGCATTCATTGGATAATGCAAAAGAACTTGGATCGCCGGAGTGTGAGAGACATTCAGAATTTCAAAAAAAGGAGAACTAACAAATTGGACATATTATTACTTTTATTAAGGGGGTGTTTGGCGAACAGCTAATAGCTGGTTGTTGATAGCTGATTATAGTGACTGATTTGACCAACTTATTTTATTAACTGGTTTGACCTGCTGATTTTGAACCGGCTACTATGAGCAGCTTGTTCAATAACAACTTATTCATAAAGTTGTTTCAACAAGCTAATTTACCAAATATTACTACATTAGCGTTGGATAGTTTGACCACCCAACCCTCTTTTGTATCGAAATAAACTAAAATTGCCCAATGAACTATTTTGCCAAACGCCCCCTGACAAAAACGCCTAGTTAGTGTTACAGTTTTATACCTGACGGTCATCAGCATCAGCGCCTCGCATATCAACCAAAAAACGCAGTAAACTAGCATCCTGCCAATATTAGAGGGTCAAATGGAATACTCGGATATGAGCATTTTCAATCTAGTGAAGATAAATACAGTGCATAAGATGCAGGCATAACGAAAGAATGAAGAAGAGTTTATGAAATGTAACATCCACCATATAACCCACCTTAAGATTTGAATAATCTCGTTGCTGCAATTTTTCAACGTCCGTCTCCTGCAACATCAAACAATTCCAATATTAACAGTGAACAATGCCCTTATACACCATTCCTCCCAAATTATATACAACTTTCACTTTTGGCACAATTTTTAAAAACGGTACACAAATGTTCAAGAAAGATGTGTGACCGGTGTGTGTATGTTGAGCCTAAGCGTGTAATGCGTGGAACTTGGCCACAATACACAAGGATATTACATAATTTTTAGTAGTAGGAAATGTTGGGAAACTAGGCAAATGACGAACTTCAAGCAGTTAGCTCACATTATTTCCGCAAAACTAAATCCTCTTTTATGCTATGTATCATCCCCATATGGTATACAGACTATACTCAAATAGTTTCAGCTCCTTAAGATAATTATGCAAATATGATGCTACAATCACCCGGATACATCCATCAATAGAACTACAACTAAGAGATCATTAAATTATCTTTAGTTGTTACTCCATTATAGTTGTTTTCCATAACACCGCAATAGGGTCTGCAAACGCATCCGCGACCACGGTTTTTTTCGTGCGCTTGAATGCTTGATATCACTCATGCTTTAAAAGTCATAATTTAAGCTTCATTCCTTATCTTGAGTTTGTTCTTTTCGAGTAACAAAATGTATTTGTATTGACCTTTTTAATATCGTTACATAGTTCAAAAATTTTTAGTACAACCAAACATCTATTTAAACTTTTAAGTTACTAAACATGCATACCATGAGAGACTCACAAATGTATTGATGTTGACCTACACTATCACAACTAAATAAACTCACATTTTTTCTTTTCATTTTCTTTTAAAGATTCATTTAAAACCTATAATGAAACCACATCAGGGATTAAAATTACTCCAATTTTAAAAGAAAAATGCAACTTATCCTAGAGTTCCATCAAATGATGGTTTACTGACATAAGAAGCTATCCTCATCGAATGATTGTTTCAAGCAATATCGCTTGATCTTGCAAAAGAATGGAGATATTGATCAAGATGGCCTGCAAAAGTCTAAAAATGAGTGGATCACTGGTTTAAGACGGGTGGGTCAAACGGAAAGGAACAACAAGTACTGTGTGATTTGGCGAACCACTTAGCCTAAAGGAAATTACTATTAAAAACCATTAGACAATAGATGTATTTAAGCATTTTAAAAAGATTATAACAAGACAAGAGAAGCCAAAATATGTATATTAAGACGGATGTATGGATGTGGAAGACCTTTTTTAAAAAGTATTTTGGCCTCCATTTACAAATTAAAGAATAAAGATGGGAGGATAAACGAGATGAAACCTAGAAAACAAAAAACATTCCACTTAAAAACCATTTCTTAAAAGCAAAAAAAAAATCATGTTAATTTAATTTTGTTTTCAAATATATTTTTTTATACATAATGTATATCGTACCCAAACGTTTTGAGTCAATCAAGGTTGCGTTCCTCATTCCCGTTCCTGTTCCCCTTCCCCGTTCCTAGCCAAATGTCGTTCCAGGTAACAATGGGTCTAGATAAAGACACAAAAGTTACAAGAAAGAAGCCATAAGTTGTAATTTGGCAATTCTAAAGCTTCTTACCTCTCTTGTTTCTTTGGCATTTCTTATGAGACCATCAAGACAATCATTGATGACCCTTAGGTCGTTCCGAAACTTCCTCTGTCTTGGTACTATCCAACTAGCAAGAGGAAACTTCCAGTATGGAATGTAGAAGGTGGATCTATGTTCTGCTTCAAAAAGAGTACCGTACACTGCCTGACATAAACATGTTCAACGTGAAAGTCAATTTCAGATCTCGTAGTGTCAAACCATCCAAACAGACAGATTGTACACTCCAAGTATCCAATCTCTATAATCATCAAGATAAGGAAATGGGACACTGAAAATCAATATATTGATATCTGAAAATTCACCAACTCGAAGTTTCACCAAAATTAAGGATAAAATAACGAAGTGCAAATTCATTTTATCATATTAGCATTTATCATTCAACAAAGTAATCAAAAGCATAACAAACCTTTATAACAGGAGATTCTTTTGTAATTGAACCAAAGTCGTAGTTAAACACACCAAGTCCAATAATATCAAGTGCCAAACTTGAGAATTCTGCTTCGAGATCCAACTCAATCGTATCCTGTGCTGGTAAATCTTCCAGCAGTTTCTCAAATTTCAACGTTGTTCTCTCAGCGCAGTCAGTGAAAACTCTAGCCATGGCTTCCAAGTACAATGAATGAAACCCAGGAGCAATGACTGCAAGAAATTAAATGAAAACTTTGAAAGAGAAGATTGTTCTCAGAAACATCCTAAATCTATTACATATCGGCGTCAAGAAAAACAGTAACAGGTTAGCAGTCATGCATATAAACGTCTAGGATCACCATTCGCAAGCCATCAGCAGGTTCTTGCTGCTATTAGCTTGCATCGAAGTCGTAAGGACCATATTGTATATTAAATCACAAAGATATTTACAACCAACAGTTGAAAGAATAAATCACTGAGTAAGAAATGTTACAATTACTCCCTTATTATGATCACTAAACTAATGCTTCTTATTTCATACTTGTGCATGACTAGTGTCACATGATTCGTTAATCGCCTCGCGAATCACATATAAAAAAAAACCGAATTATGGTCGGTGTTAGGATATTTTTCAACCATTTTGAGCGAATTGCAAATTCAAAAGGCAAACTAACTAGCGAATTAATCATTCAGACAACAAGATGCATAAATCAAGTCTAGAAGTAGAAAACTATCAGGATTCGGGGGTTACAATTTACAAAAAAAGAATTTTAAATCAAGCTTCAACATTTTATACAAGTTACAAAGGATCCAATACTGGTGGTTGGCAGACAGATAAAAAAGCCCTTCAAAACCCATTTCATAGACCATAACTCAATGATGTAGAAACATTCAAATGACCCTTGATCTTCCTAGCAAAAATGTTAAACAGGAAAGATACACTGTACTCCAGTTGTCATCAAGGTTGTGGTATTGATTGCTTTCAATCATTAGTCATACATAATACATGCCTAAAAAGGTCAACAAGAAAGTCTTGAAAACATTGAGGATGAGTTCCTAAGCTTGTTTAAGAACTATATTCAACATCTGAAATTTTGTGAAAAAGGACCCATGTATTGCCTTGATAAAGCTTCCTCTTCAAGGTAATGACTGCTTGAAGGTCGAGATCACATGGGAATTGTAAGCCAAGACTTATTATAAATTATAGCTTTATTTTGCCAACAAATCATGTGCAATTGGGTATTACTAAAAACAAATAAGAATATAAGCAATCCTAGCACATGACAGTGGTTACACTAGTGATAAAAAGCCTACGAAGCGTATCAAAGGAAATTACGGTATCACCAATTAACTTCATATGAGCTTCAAGATCTCTTTGTGATCAAAAACCGGTGTGTAAGGCACAAAATAGCTAACTAGGAAAAAAAAAACACCCAACTAATATATGAATATGGAAACTGAGACAATAAAACAAAAGGCTTGCCTCTTCTTCTTTGCTTCCAAGTATCAAGGTCAGCAGGTATCAGTCCTTTACCCATTATGGGTTCGAGGATTTCAGCAAGAACTCCCTATCAAATAGATTGAATGAAAGAAGACAAAATCAGACTGATAAATCCATAGCTTAAATTCTTTCCAAAGTCAGTGATCTAATGAAGTTGCTTACATCTCAATCAGAGGGAAATCTAGAGATGGTTTACAGTCAAGTGCACAAGATAAGTCAGAGTCATAGTTAGCTGCTCACAAAGTTACATTATTTTCTAACAATCAATCAAAATCCTGCTCCACGAAGTCAATGCAAAGAATACATCGTCAAATAAGAAAAAACACTTTATCTTACCTTATCATAAGAAAATGCATTCTCTCTAAGAACATGTCTAGCCACAATAGGATCTGAGACAACGACAAATGCTTTTGGTCCAAAGGCGAGTTTATATACAGATCCATGCTGCAAGATTAAATAATCCAAGAGAAGAAACAAGCATAAGCCTATATTCATAATAATGCAAGATAAACAAGCATGGTCCACCATATATTACAAGGATTTTGGGTACAAGTTAAAAAAAAAAAAAAAAAAGAGAAGTCATGTCAATCAATGACCAAGTAGAAATCATAATGTCCATAGCTGAAAATTAACAAAGTCCTCAATCTATAAATAATAAATACTATATCTATTTGAGAAAACAGTAGCTCACCATACCATTAAGAACCTCAAGGTGAAAATTACCAATAAAAATCCACTAAACCTTCCATGTAATATGATTTAGTACATCCGTTCATGCAAATTTCTCGGGTAAAATTAAAAAAGAAATTCACAATTCCTTTTTTATTCTCATCAAAACTTGAATACAATATCTCAGAATGTCCAAAATATGATTGTTCTTAGCCTAGAGCAAAACATGAATGTACTTATTAGCACATGGAAGGAAAAAAATATTACAAAAATGCAATGAGGGAAGTACCTCTAGGAACCAATCATATAGCGAGAAGAAAAGAGGTCGACCAAACAAATCAGAAACTGCTCCTTCAGCTGTTGGCATAGACCCAAGATTTCCTCCGCTTAAGAAATTTGTCAACAAGTTGCTTGCATTATCCAATAAGTTTCTTGACTTTGTTTTTTCGGTACTAGTTGATTCACATCTACATTTCAAGCAAGGTTCCCTTATAATTGCTAAAACCCAAAAAAAAATGTACAATCACAAATTAACAATCATGCAAGTAATTTCACTCTTTATAGTACACCATGAATGCTACAAACCAACATACTCTCACCATTTCAATCAATTACCCTACTTACTATCAAGCAAATTATATTACTAAATAGTGCTTATTAATCATAAAACAACTATTATTTTTTTGTGTTGATCATTTCTAGGACTACTTAATTAACTTTAAACTTTTCCAAGATAGTACAAGTATCATAAAAGGGTATATTGGTGAATTCAAGTTCATTCTTAGATTTTTGGGATGAAAACAAAATAACCATTGTTTCCATGATAGTAGAAGATTCTAATACTACTCCATACTAATGGTATGCTCTTTTCAATTACAACAACACTGATGCCAAAGCCTTAATCTCAAAAGATTGGGATCGGATACATGAACCAATAGATCAATCCCACTGATCATCCACATTCATTCTCGTCCTCTATTCATTTCGCCATCTTCTTTTCAATTGAACCAAATTAGTTGTGCTATAGTGAATAGTTTGAATTGAACTCAAGGGAATATGTCAAAGGACCTTGTTCTCTTCAACTTATTTTAATTAACTTTATTATTTATCTTAACTTATTCTTACTTAATATTTTTGTTTTAAAGAGAAAAACACATGGTCTAAGTATTACTTCACACTAAATTGATTTTGTTAGCTCTGAATTTAACTTCAATAAGTCAAATAAAACATACCCTTTGTACAATTTCATATATTATTATCACATCATTCAAAATACACACATTCAAACAGCAAGTTCCTTCAAACAGTTTACAGCAAAGTGCATTCAAGTATTCAACCAATACCCAAAAACAAAAACATCAACATTTAACATCAAACCCAGAAATTGAATTATAAATACTTGTCAAATTTGCAAGAATATAGACGAATAGAAAAGCAAAACAAAGTAAAGCAATTAATAACAAATGAAGGGGAAAAGAGAGAAAGAGTAAGAAAAGCACATGAAACGACGACGTTTGTGACTGAAAATTGGTGAAGAAGTTGAAGGAGAGAACAAAGGTTGGAACTTTGATGAGAAACCTCCATTCAAGAAATGAAGTTGCAAAACTGAGATGTTGGTGGAAGCCATTAAAGCACACTCAAACCACTAAGTAATGATAATATCTAGGGTACTTAATTGAGAAACCGTTGCAATTTGAGGAGGGAAAAAGGGAAGATTAGGAAAGTTATTAAAATATAATAAATTAATGTCACTAAGTTAAGCACAAATCTTGTTTTGAGTCATCACATGTGTCATGTGTTTGTCCAATTACAAATTCTTAAATGAGACATTCTAGTAATAAGATCATTTGTATCCGGCTCACTCATATATATCTGGTGAGTTAAAATAATTATCATCACAAAAACTTGCGTAAGACCGTCCTATTCTAAGACCACAACTGGGCTGGCCCATTGCAGGCGCATGTGCTACACGCGCCCTCCAGAAATCCATTTTTGGTTTTTTTTTTTCATTTTCTGGGCATTTTTCAATTTGGACTTTAAAAGTATCAATTTTGACCTTAAAGATATCAATTTCAACGTAGTACTTAAACATATCAATTAAAGTAAATTTCAATTTGAACCTATAAGTGATCAATTGTGGCGTTAAACTGATTAATTTCTACCTAAATTAAAATTGATATCTTTAAGGTCAAAATTGATAGAGTAAAATTTAAAAATGCCCAGAAAATGAAAAAGAAGAGAGAAAGCGCGATAGGCTGGAATATTAGGCCGTCTTATTCTAAGACGGTCTCTCCCAAGACCTCCTGAATTATTATACTTTCAAAGTGATCAACTGGTCTTGGATGAGAGGGTCTCTCATAATGAGACCGTCGATTTAGGCGGGGCCAATTCGCGTGTGTAACAACTTGGACATTTTTTTTTTGCATTTTTCAATTTTGATCTTAAAAATATCAATTTTAACCTTAAAGGTATCAATTTTCAAAAATGATACTTTTAAGGTCAAATTTAATAAATGCCCTGAAAATTGAAATGTTGTTACACGCGCGAATCGGACCGGCCAAAATTGACGGTCTCATTATGAGACCTTCTCGTCCAAGTTTTTGTGTAAAGTGATGATTAGTCCAAGTTTTTGTGTAAAGTGATGATTAAAAAAATGAGTTAATTATATGGGAATGTCTCATAGTGAGACGATATCATACAAGACTAGTTGTTGCCCATTAGTTGAGGGTGTGGAGGATTAGGCGAAAATCAAAGTTAGAATTTTGTTTGAAGAAAGCGATATTAGTTCCAACTAGAGTGTTCAATGGGGCGGGTCGACCCAACGGGTCAAGGGTCGGGTCACAGTTTAACAGGTCATTAGCGGGCCGGGTCAATAATGGGGCGGGTCATTAACGGGCTTTGGTGTAAAGGGTCGGGCCGGGCCGGGTCGGATATTTATAAGTATTAATTGCGGAAAAAAAATTGCCACTTTTTTTTTTTAAAAATAATATTATTATATACATAAGTAAGTCGACCCAATGGGCCATAAAGTATAATAAAAAAGCTATTCTATGAACTTTTTAAAAAAGGGTCAAAGTGGGTCAAATTTAAATGGGCTTGACCCGCCCCGGCCCGTTTATCATTTGACATGACCCGCCCGCCCCGGCCCATTTAAATTTTGACCCGCCCCGCCCACCCGCCCCGTTAAACATGATTTAATTCTAAATGCATTTGCCCATTTGGAATGATTTGATAACATGTGATTTTTGATCATATGTGAGATGTGCTAAGCGGTGTAAATTCAAATGTATTTAATGAATGGAGTTGAATTAAAATACAAAGATGATTTACTCTCTCCGTCTCACATAGTGTGAAGCAAAGAGAAAATTAGTAATTTTAAGAAAAAGTTAGATAATGGTAATAAATAAAGAGAGAAAATAAATTGTGTGGTTGAAATTAAAAAGAGAGTTAAAATGTATGGATAAGATTAAAAGAAAGTAGTAGATCATAGTCCAAAAATAAATTAAATAGGACGAACTAAAATAGAAAATGCTGCAAATGAAATAAGACGGAGAGGGATTACAAGTTAGGAGAGAAATTTTGTATGACTAAGCAAATTCAAACTCTTGTGTTATCCATTTGGAGTCGTATGTTTTTAAGTGATTTAAAATGGGTAAATTATAGGATCTACTAACTAGCATAAGTCTAAACGTATTAATGAGTCAAGATGAGTTAAAACTTGTTGATCATCAACAAGTTATGAGTAGCAAGACCTAATTCTAAATATTAATACCTACTAATAAAAATAATAAGTTTGGTCTAGAAAGAATACCCAAAACAAATGTTTATGTGTTTAAGACTAATAAAGTCAGGATGAACAAGATAAAGCCATATTAAAAGTCAAATAAATTTGACCACGGCTATTTTTTATGGGGAAATTTCACGTGGGAACCCTGAGGTTTTGGGTTTTCTACATCGTAATCAAAATTTTTAAAAAATCCACATAAATGCCCTGAGATTTACCAAATTGTTCCACTGTGATCTTTTTTCACATAAAATGTTAGCAAAACGTTAGCAACATTAATTTCGAAGCTTTGAAGTTGTTGTAAGTCTATCTATCCAACTCACTATTTCAAAAGTCATTAGTTTCAACCTTATCTCCCAAAATATAAACACAAACTCTACCATATTTGGATTTGGAGGAGAAAATATGATTTGGATGAAAGATGGTAAAGTTGGGTTTATATTTTAGGGGAAAAAGTTGAAACTGGTGACATTTGAAATGGTGAGTCGCATAAATAGGCGTACAATAGCCATAAACCTTCAAAATTAACGTTTGCTAACGTTTTTATGTGCAAAAAAGGTCACGGTGAAACAATTACGTAAACTTCAGGGTTACCACGTGAATTTTTTAAAAGTTTTGGTTATCACGTGGAAAACCAAAATCTCAGGTTATCACGTGGAATTTCCTTTTTTTAGATAATAATTTTGTAAAAGAAAAAAAATCAAAGAGTAGTTGGGCCAGGGGCAAACGAAACCAAAACACGCCCAACCATAATCCAATGCAAATAAGTGGTTATTTAGCATGGTCCAAGCATATGTAGCTTTTGTTTAGATCATAGTCATCTGCTTTCTGTTAGTATAAGACTGTTCCACCGTTAGATGAGTTCGTATAATAGGTCAATTAATAAAAAAATATTTAAAATATAATGAATATTGAAATCCTACTTGTACGTGAAGCAATTTTTCTTAAATAGTTTGGGGTGACCCAATTAATGTCATCTCACGATGAAACGACCTCAATAAAGAATTAGTGGTTAGTATTTACACCATTGTCGAATATGGTTGATTTTACTCCGGATGTATCTGGCCATGGCCTAAAGGCAAACACAAATTCTTGTGAGAAACATTTTTTTTTTTTTGAGAAACGTTCTCTTTAAGAGACCATCTTTAATTGGGTTGGCCCAAAAAGGAATAAATGTAGAGTAAGTTTTTCGGTAGGCATTAAGAAAATTGTAAGTAGGTATTTATAATATTGTACATACTTAAGCACTTACTCAGTCGGCATTAAGTATATTGTAAGCAGGCATTAAAGATGTCGTAAGTAGTAAGCATGCTAGAACGCTTAGTTTCTCGGTATGTATTAAGAATATTAAAGTAGGCTTTTAAATACTTTTTGGTAGACGTTAAGTATATTGTAAATAGGCATTAAGGATAATGTAAGTAGGCATTAATGATACAGTTCGTGGACATTTAGGTTTAACGGGCAGAGCCTAAGAGACGTTTCTCAAAGAGACGATGTCTCAAGGAGACCAGCTGAAAGGTGAATCTACCACAATTTGCCTTTCATAAAACACAAATTCTCAATTAATGCATCGTCCAAATGTAGACTTACGATCTTAAAGTGATCTCATATAACCTTTAAGTGTTCATTTATAGTTTTGAAGTGATCATTCATAACCTTAAAATGGTCACTTATTATCTTAAAGTGATCAAGTATAATCTAAAAGTGATCACTAATAGTCTTAAAGTAATCACTTATAATGTTAGACTGATCATTTAAAGTGATAAAATATAACCTTAAATTTATTACTAATTAGAAATAAGTTGATTGTATGGAACCTGATCATGACGAAACGATCTCATACGTTGTTTATAAAATGAATAGCGACTTGGGTCCTCGATCTATTTCTTTAATTGGAGTATAAAATTATCCAATTATTAATGCAATTTACTACTTGTTAGTCAAAAATGTTTACTACTACAAACAAATTTGACGATAGACTAATTTTCAATTTAGTAGGTATTTAAAATTATCATTTATTGTCTTTTTGCAAAATCAATTTAGAATGATATTGACGCAATTTAAATTATGAACTCATTTTCTTTAAAAATAATTTGATATTTTCCATTTAAAATAATTTTTTGGTGAATAGAATTTTAGTGAAACATATCAGTAGATAAATGATTTTAAAAATGAAAAATTAAATTATTACTATGAAGAAAGCAAAAGACCAAGAACTCCTTAGAATGACAAGTAAGGCAACTCAAAAGAAATATAAAAGCTAATAATAAACCAAAGAAATATAAATAACAATTATAAAGACGCAAAGAGTAATCATGGCAAAGATAACACGGATGATCTAGGACACAAATAATATGACGTATCCAACAAGTTTTATCTCTAATAGAGCCTTTTGAGAGGTGTAACTCGTTCCTGTTATTCTTAATTTGTTGTTCCTATGTTTTCTTAAGCCTCCCATGATTTGTCTGTTCACCAAATATGACAGGTGCGCCAATGGTACGGTCTTCATTTTCATGTGCCCAAACCATCTCGATCTACTTTTGCACATCTTTGTAGAAATGGATACAACCAAGGTTATTAGGATCGAGGTTCTACCTAGGATCGTTGACGGGTTAGGATCGAAATCGGTAGAATCGGATCGTAGGATCGTGCGATCCTACAAATATGCATTAATGGGCTTTGGATTACTGATTATCAATTGTATTTGTTATTTTTTAAAGTTTTAAGGTGTAAGTTAAGCCTTATTTGTCTTCATCTCTTAAGTTTTTTTCAAAAATACTTTTAATCAATCATTTTTAGACAGCAAATCAAGAAAAACTTGAATTTTATAAAAGTATTTATATAATTATTATAAGTTTATATTTACACGTAGTGAAATCTGTATTATATGAAAACATTTTACAATTACAACTACCCATGTAGAATTGGATCGTTGGATCGTGGGATCGTAGAATCGTGTTATGATCCTACCACCTAAATTCTTGAGCTAAGTAGTATCGCGTGATTCTACCACATTAAGATTCTACCTACGATCCAGATCGATCTCCTATTTTTAGATCGTAAAATCGTAGAATTGTAGATCAAAATCGGAATTCTGATAACTATGGATACAACCCATAACCTTTATCTCATAACTTAACTTCTAATTTAATCTATCCACGCATTAACTCACACATACAATTTAATATTCAAATCTCCGTTACTTCTATTTTATACACATATGACTTAGGGGATGTTTGATAATATTTTTACCCAATCTTTATAAAACGCCACCCTTTTCATTTTAACGCCACCCCTATTTTAAATTAATATATAAAATGACAAAAATGCCCTTGGACTTAAAACGACTATAAAGCACTTCGAACTCACTCCATAACACTTTTATCACTCTAAAACTCACTAAATTCACACAAAAAATTTTACTTGCTAAAGAATCGGTCTTCGAATCGTTACCATAAACCGAGGTATTTTCTAAACTTAACTCGTTTTAAATTCCAAAAAAATAAAAATAAAAAAAAGGGAGACGGTTTCACTCGCACAAAACAGGTAGAGGGAACCATGGCACCCTCGCACAAAACAGGTCTGGGCACCATGGTTCACTCGCACAAAACGTGCGAGTGCACCATGGTGCCCAGACCTGTTTTGTGCGAGGGTGCCATGGTAGCACAGACCTGCTTTGTGCGAGTGAAACCGTGGTCCAATGACCTGTTTTGTGCGAGTGGTAATTTCTTTTTTTTTAATTTTTTTAATTTTTTATTTATTTATTTATTATTATTAATAATTGTTATTAATATTTTATTATTATTAATTATTGTTATTATTAATTAAATGATTTATTAATTTTGTGATTATTATTATTATTTTATATTTTTTTAAAAGTTATTAATTAAATTAAATTTATTATTTATTTATTATAATTTAAAATGAACTTATGTTATTAATATTTTATTTATTGCATAATTTAATAATAATAATTGTGGTAATGTTAATGTTAATGTTAAGTTTAATTATTTATTTGTATTGTTATTTTAATTAATTATTATTTAATTAAATTGTAGTTATTTTATTTAAATGTATTATGTTATTTTAGTTCTTAATGTTTAATTATTTTATATTGTTTATAATAATTTATTAATTATGAAAATTGTAGTAAATGGCTGGAAACCAGGGTAAAAGGTAAGGTTTTTTTAGAGGCCTATTGAGCGGCTAAGCTCTAGACCGACTTTACTTAGGGGGACCCCATGAGAGAGGGTTACGCGGTTCTGCTAGGAGGCTAGCAGGAAGAGGCGGCCAGATATAGTCAGGCCCATCGTTCGAGTACGTGGAACAAGTGCGTACTCGATTTGAGCATCAGACGAGCTTGTGTAGTGATACGCTTGCTCAGGGGATGATTTACTGACTACGACGAGTCTGTCGGTGAGGAAGAGTCTGTTGGGAGCCTGTTGGTTGGATTCCAGTTAGGGGGGCTACTGGTCAGTTTAAGCGTAAAGTTCATAGCTCGGCTGGCCATTCTAATCAGGCTGGAGGCAGCCAGGTTGAGGATGCGGCTCACGAAGGCGAGGCGCTCACAGTCTACTGATGCGGACTGGCTGATCACATCACCGCAGCCCGGGGCCCGATCGATACCCGTTGATACCCAGCTACGGGGGCACATAGCGAGGGTTATTTATGAGGGATTGGAGCGTACCCCTCCGATTTTGGAGTGTCGCTTAGAAGAGGACGGTGGATGCGATCATCAGACTGCAGGACATGTCTGATGAGCTGTACCAGGTATTTACCTGCGAGTTCCTAGGCCGTCTGCCGTACATTATGCACCAGCACATTGACAGTGCTCTTATATCGGCCTTTGTGGAGAGGTGGCAGCCGGATACCAACACCTTCCACATGCCTTGGGGGGAGATAACGATTATGTTGCACGACGTGCAACGCATTTTAGTCTTGGTCTGAATGGTGCTTTGCCTGCTGATCCTGCTGATGGGAGTGGAAGATG
>CM025918.1:26627360-26667638 GCA_000753965.2 Amaranthus hypochondriacus
TAAAGGGTCGGGCCGGGTCGGATTTTTATAAGAAATTAATTGCGAAAAAAGTTTACCATTTTTTTTATTATATACATAAGTGGGTCGACCCAACGGGTCATAAAGTATAATAATAAAAAACTATTTTATGAACTTTTTAAAAACGGGTCAAAGTGGGTCGGATTTAAATGGGCTTTGATCCGCCCCGACCTGTTTAACATTTTTACATAACCCGCCCCGATCCGGCCTGTTGGAACACCTCTACTTACCATTATAAATTGAGATGCATAGTTACTAGAAAGTAAACACAGATTCGTGTGATCATTTTACGGGTAGCTAATTATAACATCGTACCTCCTTCCTAATATTTGAAATTTTGGTTAATGATGTAGACACTAAGAAAAATTTATAATTTATGATTAGTTCTTTTATCGATTAAAAAGTAAATGACACGCCTAAGCTACATTTATAATAATGACGATTATGATATTCGGTATGTCTATTTTATTTTGCCAAACACTCGTTAAAGTTCAAAATCGACTTTCTATAGAGATGTTCCATTCCGTTCACTTTATCTAGGGCCTATAAAATACCATAAACGACACTGGTTCCTAACAAAAGGGCAAGTTTTTACCGGTTACAGCTGCTGAAGATGAACCGCCACAGGCGATTGAGATGACACGCTCATCGGCCAGAGCCTCAATTACTGTCGGCACCTTTTGATTTTGGTTAGAAGAATGACCCAACTGACCATGTCCACCATGTCCCCACGAGAGCACCTTACCATCCTCTACGATTAAACATTACATATCGGAGATGATGATGATACTAAGCGATTTGCATGAAAAATACAAAACTAATTCAAATTTTGCTATCATAAGATTCTTGAACTAACCGGTTAGAGCGAGAGAATGATATCCACCGCAAGCTATTTGAACTAAACGCACATCTTCAAGGCTAGATATCAGTCGTGGTTTCCAGCCACCCACTTTATCACCCGTCCCAAGCTCGTAGTTAGAGTTGGCTGTCAGTTTAAAACAGAAAAAAGTGTAATCTTACAATATAACAATGCCACCGATGATATTTTAGCATAAAAGGATCATCATCATTAAAACCATGAGTGATCATTCTAAAAGAACTTATGGACTCTTGCATTTCATTTTGTTCTTTTCCATATATATAACCATGGAATTACCCTGTTATGTAACGCCCATTATATAACCTGTTTGAAAGTTGCCGCGACGTTAAATCCTGTCATATAACAGTGCATGAAATTTCACAGTCAAAATGTCGAATTGACCGTTACGTCCTTTGTAACACCCGTTATTTTACCGTTATAACGATATTTCAACTTACAACGTTATTTGTCTTCTAGTTATACCCATTAACTTTAATTATTACGACCACTTAAATTATAGTTACACATAATTATAATTGATAAACAAAATAATTAACTAATAACCAGAAAAATAATTAATTATACACTAAAAGAATCTCAAATATTGCAATTATAATAGCTAGTTGCATATTATTCCATTATAATAGTAGTTTAACAACAAAAACGCGATTCGTATTCAAATCTCAAATATTGCAATTATAATAGCTAGTTGCATATTATTCCATTGGCCGCGATTCTGGTAATTTCTCCGTTATAACTATTTTCCGCGACATAGCGACCTTTTTCGCAAACGCATCCGCGACTTCGATTTTTTTTCCATGTATATAACTTAAAAATCCTGTCTCAAATTGCTCTATGATAATCATTACCGGTGTTCTTCGTTAAGGGTGAAAGTTTAAGCATATAATGCTAGAATCTTGACACAAACTTTAAAGAAAAATATGTGACTCGTGACTAAAGTAAACCATTTCACAGAACCATGTTTTGACTCTGAGAAGAAAATAAGAGTAGAAATACAGAGATCAATAACTTTGCATCTAGGTAGCACAACGAGCGTCAGCGAGTGTGCAACTTCTAAGGTTATGAATAGGGCCGGATAAGGGTCGGGCCGGGCGGGGCGGGCTTAAGTGAACATGGGCTTTAAATGGGCCGGGCTTTCAAAGCCAAAGTTGTCCTTAAGGGTGCACATGCACAGGATAGCATACGACATAGAATACAGGTCTAGTAATCAGCGATGGTAGAAGACAAACATTATAGGGACGGCTACAGGGATTATTAGAGAAGTTACATGTACTCCTAGCAATCAGGTAATAGTTCGATTAGTAGTACATGATCTTGTTCTGTCGGAAACTATTGACGAGACAAGGCAACAGGGAGTTGAAAGCTTCAACAGCAGGCAAAACAGTGGATATACTACTGCAAATTGTTACCCGAAAGGCCGGAACAACATTTGGTTCGAAATGGGTAATGGGAACGGGAACAAGGAACGTAGCCTAGACTGACTCGGGATCGATTCGGCACGAGATACATTGTGTATAATAATATATTTGGAAATTAGAATAAATTGAATTAAATTGATTTTTTTGGGTGGATTTTCTTTAGTTTTCTAGGTTTCAACTTCCTCTTTGTTTTTCTTTAATTTGTTAAAAAGGTCTTCCATATCGGGACATCACCTTAAGCGATTTAGATCGTGTTTCATGGTAATTGGGGACAGACGTTCCCAGATTGCAAAAACGTTGCATGTAACTATGCCACTGCATGCACGATGCACTTTAAACTGTCCTTAAACCAAATTTCACATGAATTTATGCAAACTGTTATAAGCTAATAGGGAAAGACAATGCCTTTATGTTGCATGAAAATCTGCTTACGAAAAATATATCAGCCGCTACTATTTCAACTAAAGGGGTGTTTGGCATTAGGGATTTGGGGGAAGGGAATAGGAATCCAGAAAAAGGAAGTCTCAAGTCTTTGTTTGTTTACAAGGAAGGGGAATAGAGAAGGGACTTAAATTTGATCAAAGTCCCCAAAAATCTTCCTTAGGGAGGGAGGGTACATAAGGTTGAGACTTAGGGCTGAAAATCTCAACTAAAAGTCTAACGTAAGAAACAAGGGACGAGACATTCTTTTAAGCCCCAAAAGTATCATCTCAAGTCTCACCTAAAAGTCTCACAATTCTCATTCCCATTTGCCGAACACCTCATAACAGATGATCGCAACCAACTTTCAGAGGATTTTACGTAATTCCATTTAACAAAAATTGAGAAGCATATGGATCTGGAAAAAAGAAGCAAGAAAGTGACATAAGGTCCAAATAGGGTTTTCAAGAAAACCAAAGATATACCTCCCCAAGTCCAGAGCTTCCCTTCCTCTGTGAGCGCCATTGTGAAAAAACCTCCACAGGCCACAGAAGCTACAGGAACAGGCAAAGCGTTTACTTTACACGGGACACTAAGCCCACCTGTTTGATCAGGACCACGTCCAGGACCAAGACCTAATCTACCATCTCCTTCTTCTCGACCCCAAGTGTATAACTCGCCTACATTAAGGAAAAAAATGAATATTTAGGAAAAACCACCGTTGCACCTGCCATGCTAGTAGAAGCATATCAAACACAGTAAGCAGAACCACATTCCAAATAGAACTGTTTCTATCTTTCAAACAGATACTTTGAAACATAATAGAGCCGGGCATAAATGGTGGATCACGACATGCCTTTTTCACGGTCTCGATATAACACACACAAAAACACAAATATATAGAGAACCGGAAAACGTAGTTCGTCATAGAACACAAACAGATAAAATTTTCAGTGTGCAAGCATCTAGGTAATCTCGTAATAAAGTACATTGACAAGACCCCTTCCCCCAAACCGTCATTGCTTTTGAAAAGAAGTCCTTAGGCAGTTAACATACAGTTCATTCAAATCTAATAATCAACAAACCTAATGAATAATATGTTTTGGACCATAATCATTTTTAGAAGAGAGCTAAAACTCCTCAATGACCTTGATGGCTTCTATACTTCCGATGCTATTATAAGCCACACAGAAGCTTGCTTAGTTATGAACTTAGCTTCTTTAAGTTCAATATTGATAAGTGCAATTATTTGCACTTATCTATGTCATTTTACGCTCCTTTTTCGTAGTTTTATTTAGGTTTTAGATAGAAATTTTGATGTTTTTTGATAATTTTGTCTCATTCGGTTCATTATTGAATTTGATATGTTTTTGAAGCAAAATTGGGGCATTATTAGGCTTGTGGAGTGATAAGAGGGTGAAGGCTTAGAGAAATAGCCTAAGACCCCTTGTTATGTGAAGAATCCATGTCAAGATAATCTTATATGAGGAAAGAGCAAAGGAAACAAGCATTAAGGCAATCAAAGGCTATGCGACGAGTCGTCACCCTGAAGTGACGCTCGTCGCCAATCTCAGCATACCCAAGGAGTTTTCCAGAATGTAAGTGACGAGTCGTCACTCCTATGTGACGCTCGTCGCCAACTATCAGCTTGCCCAAAGAATTTCCCAGAGGCTAAGCGACGATTCGTCGCTCATGAACTGACGCTCGTCGCCTCATATCAGAAGTTGCATTGAATTTCCAAGAGCAAAGCGATGAGCCGTCGCTCTACAAGTGACGCTCGTCGCTTTACAAGTGACGCTCGTCGCTCGATCAATTCATCAATCCAGAACCTGGCAGAAGGCATGTGATGAGTCGTCGCATATCAAGCGACGCTCGTCGCTTTTCAGTTTTACCCGGATCTTTCTTAATTTTTGGAGTCACTATATAAAGTGACGGTTACCATTTTTGTATTTTCTGTCTTAGACCAATTTAATTTTCTGTTTTCTTTTAGTTTTTCTCTCAATTTCCTAGCAATTTCATTTATTGTAATTTCAATTCCCGCATTGTAATTTCAGATTCTTGAAGTTTTCTTGTTAAACATTGCAATTGCAACTCGGATTTGGTATTTCAGTTTATGTTTTCTTCAAGAATTGTAAGTTTCCATTTGTTCTTGTTTCGTTCTTTGTTGTTAATTGTTGTTTGTTGCATGTTTTTCATGATGATGATTAGTGAGTAGTTTTCTTGTCTAGGGTAAGGGTATATTCGAAATATGGATTGACATTTTATCGATTGATTGTGTGCGATTTGAGTCTATAATTGAACCTAAGCTTAATGAATCTTGATTTAAACATCTTTGTTAACCTTTTCAATAAAACGGAAGTTTGAGGATTGGATTAACTTAGGATTAAGATATATTTGAGTTAAATTTCTTCTAGTATTAACCAATAGAACGGAAGTATTAACCAATAGAACGGAAGTTTGAGGATTAATGCTAGTTGGCCTTAAATCGATATTAAACAATAGAGCGGAAGCTTGAGATCAATTAGATCACGTTCGATTGTGTTAAAGACTCAATTTCAAACAATCATGAGAGTGATTGAATTCCATGGTAGAATTAGGCGACGCCCGACGCCCTAGTGTTTGTCATATCTTTGTCTTTACATCACTATCATTTTTCCTTTTTCATTTCTCACATTTACATTTTTGGGAGCCATAAGGAGGTTGAAGAATCGGGATTTTTGTTTTGATTTTTGATGTTTTGATGTCTTTTGATCTTTCATGTCTATCTTTTTGTTTGTTTTGTGTGTGTTAGCCAAGTGAAGGGGTTAAAGTGGTGTGAATGATTTGGACCATTGACAAACACCGGGAATTAGAGGTATTTAGAAAAGGGAGGCATAAGAAGTAGTTTAGGACTTGGAGACCATGTCTTGGCCTTGTTTGATTTGTATTTTCACCTTGATTTGCTCGAGGACGAACAAAGGCTAAGCATGGGGAAGTTTGATAAGTGCAATTATTTGCACTTATCTATGTCATTTTACACTCCTTTTATGTAGTTTTATTTGGGTTTTAGTTAGAAATTTGGATGTATTTTGATAATTTTGTCTCATTCGGTTTATTATTGTATTTTATATGTTTTTTGAGGCAAAATTGGGGCATTATTAGGTTTATGGAGTGATAAGAGGGTGAAAGCTTGGAGAAATAGCCTAAGACCCCTTTGTTATGTGAAGAATCCATGCCAAGATAATCTTATATGAGGAAGAGCAAAGGAAACAAGTATTAAGGCAATCAGAGGCTATGCGACGAGTCGTCACCCTGAAGTGACGCTCGTTGCCAATCTCATCATACCCAAAGAGTTTTCCAGAATGAAACCGACAAGTCGTCACTCCTATGTGACGCTAGTCGCCAACTATCAGCATGCCTACTGTTTGTTCCAGAAGGTTTGCGACGAGTCGTCACTCCATATGTGACGATCGTTGCTCATCACAAAATCCTCCACCAGAATTCCAGAAGAGAAGCGGCGAGTCGTCGCTCTACAAGTGACGCTCGCCGCTCGATCAATTCATCAATCCAAAACCTAGCAGAAGGCATGCGACGAGTCGTCGCATGTCAAGCGA
Organism: Amaranthus hypochondriacus; assembly: GCA_000753965.2. NCBI lineage: Eukaryota > Viridiplantae > Streptophyta > Magnoliopsida > Caryophyllales > Amaranthaceae > Amaranthus > Amaranthus hypochondriacus. The sequence continues at coordinate 26,633,690 of CM025918.1, forward strand.
CGCTCGTCGCTTTTCAATTTTACCCGGATCTTTGGCGGTTTCTTCTTAATTTTTGGAGTCACTATATAAAGTGACGGTTACCATTTTTGTATTTTCTGTCAGACCAATTTAATTTTCTGTTTTTTTTAGTTTTTCTCTCAATTTCCTAGTAATTTCCTTTGTTGTAATTTCATTTTCTTGCATTGTACTTTCGGTTTCTTGAAGATTTTCGAAGTTTCAACTTTGAAATACACAAAATTAGAATCTAATAGGAAAAACATCAAATTACTGTTTTTTGCATTTTTCTACTTAACACCCCCTAGTTACAAAAATAATGACTTATCATAACCCCCTGTCCAACTGCATAAAAGTAACTTCTTTTTCTTTCTTTCAAGTAACAGCAAGGATGTAACTCACAAAGGTTTTAAGATAATCCAGCCATCCCTCAACCAAACTTGTACCACCACTTTGTCGGATTTTTTTCTGACAATACACATGCGTGCGCAACTGTCGGTTTGTGCACGCCTATGAACGCATTTTGTCACATATTCATAGTGGGGGTGTGATCAATGTTTCAGAATAAAATATACTTCATCACGAGCGTCTAATGTCCAAAAGTCCAAACAATTACTTATATTAGAATAAAGTTCGCATCTCACCAATAAAGGTTGTTTCCTGAACATGGATAAACTACAAAGAACAAGACAAAATTTTGAAAAACAATCCAATATAAACCTTTTCTAAGAAATGCTTCTGCAAGCCATCGACGAACCTGATACAGTGATAGCGGCAGTATGTGTTCCACTTGTCGCAATATGTTTAATTTTCTCTTGCCAAGAACCTTCAACTAGCCTAGGAACCAATTCCCTTGTGAAAACAGTGTGACCAAGAGCGCCAAACCCACCATATCCCCTGCAAACTTCATTTTTTTAAAAAAGGTAAAACCATCAAGCTTTGGAGAATTTAGAACATATACATTTTTGAAAGACTCAAAACTAAGCAATAATGCAATTAACTCTCTTTCTATAGTGATCAATGCAATTATACTTATTACTTAATAAAAGCTTTCATCTTTCAATCCCTAAATTTTTCCTTCTCTCTTAATTTAGCTAACAAAACATACAACTCCTTCCATTCAGCCAAAATACCAAACATTCAAAACTTTAATCACATATTGTCTCATCTTCTCTATTCGCTCGAAAAAAAAGGAAGAAACACCAATAAGCTACCATCATTATGGTTAATGATAAAGTTGAAGATTATTTCCAACCTCTAAGACTAATATTGCACATGAATTGTGAAAAAAAATAACAAATATTGATTTGCAAATAAGTCTTGTTATGAGACTTACCTATGAACTAACCCAAAGTTCACCATCTAAAAAAGTAATAAGTTCAATACTAGACTTTAGTGCTAACAAGTTTAGTTGAATTCAACTTGTCTCTTCCAATAAATTTTTCCACTACTCAATGGGAAGTTTGGTTTGGTAAAAACATTCTTCCAATAAAACATTTTCACAAATTTCGTTGTTTTGTTTGACAAGCAAATTAAAGTGAAAAACGGTGGAAAATAGTCTTTCATCGATTGGAAAACATTTTCCTAGAAACATGTTTTCTCCAATTTATATTATTTGGTGTGAGAAGGGATTTAAATGGAAAACATGGTGGAAAAAACTTTTATCACTTCAAATTGGAAGGAAACCAATTTTCCTATACTTTTCCATTCTTAATACTTCCATTTCTTCCAAAACATTTCCATTAAACCAAACAAAAAGAGATATAATTATCATTTCATTTACTTTGCTTGCATTTACCTTTGGAAAATAGTTTTCAAGGACAATATTTTCGGCAAAACCAAACACCTCCCAAAAATGAAAGGCAACCAATTTTCCTCCACCCTTCTATATTCAACACCTTTCCCCTTAGAGTGTTTCATCATAGAAAACAAAGAAAAAAATTAATCATCAATTACATTTTCCATTGAAAAATGTAATTGATTTATCGGCATCTTCCAAGAAAAAGAAAAACCCTCCACTCAGACCCTGCCTTGTGCGGGATACTGAGAAGGTCCTTTACCTTTACCTTTACCTTTACCTTTATTGAAAAATAGTTTTCACTGTTTTCCCTTAAGTCCATTGAAAGATTTATCATTGTCACAATCATTTGCGAGTTTTTCAAAACGAAGGTATTAAAAAACAACAATTAATTAATCATCAATCAAAATTCACAATAATCACAATATGATTCTATGAAATCTTGATGGAAAAGTTGTTTCCATCAAACCATTTTTCCTCCACCTTCTTCCTCAACACCTCTTTATACCCTGGAAATTTTCCATCAAACCAAACACCCCCTAAGTTCATATGTAATAGCATACATTTAGTACATTTAACAACAATCAATTCATCATTAATGAAAAATTCACAACAATCGATCATAATTTGCTCAAAAAAAGAGAAGGAAGAACAAAACTGACCAACTAAAAACTTGCCCAGAAGAGTTAAGAGCAATAGAATGAAGCCCACCAAGAGCCAAAGACTTAACATCAATCAAATAAGGATTCAACTTCGGAACAAAAACTGAGTCTTCATGACCCAACCCAAGTCTTCCACCATCACCTTTTCCCCAAACCCAAAACTGTCCATCGATCAACACCGCAGAATGAAACAACCCACATGAGATTCCAATCTCCACCGTCGATTTTTCAACTTTTGGGAGAGAAATAGTTCCGGGTGATTGACAAAGTTGAAAAGATGGTGGAACAAGAAGAGAGAAAATAGGGGTTGGGTAAAGATGAATTTGTTCTGTTTTGTTGCCAAGTTGACCTGATGAACCTCTACCCCATGAAAGGAGTTGAAGACAAATGGTGGGAGATGAAGATGAATCGGTGGGTTTCCATAGAATTGGAGGTTTGTTAATGGAGGTTGCGGTGGTGGGTTTTGGATATTTGGTGGTGGGTTTGAAGGAGAAGAAGGTTCTAATGGTGGTTAAGCGGTGGTAGAGGGTGGAATAGTTTGTCATTTTTGAGTTGTGAGATTCTCATGAGGGTTTTGGAAGGGTTTTCTTTCTCTCATTTTGCTTATAACATAATTCGTCCGTTTGCTACTAAGTGTCGATATATTGTTGTGGAAAAATATTACTATAAGTAGCAAGTATTATGAAACAAAAGAAGTACGTACAAATCACAAATCATTATTTAAGTTATAAGTTCTAGCGGTTTCATCGTGAGATAACTTTTATTTGAGATAATAACTCAATTTAAATATAAAAATGCAGAATTGTTATAATTAAGTCTGAAAATTATAACCACTTCTTGTCTCAGTTATAGAGCCGAAATCACTCAATTTAATCTGTTCCTATGTGAGTACTAGACACAATTAATTTATGAACTAATTTGTTGATTCCCTCATTGATTTTCTTAAAGCAGGATTAGGAAGTTTGTCTTTGTTATCCAGTGAGATCATGCACTAAAACCACTCCTATGATGTTGTTCCTGGAAAAATGAACAAGGGTTAGCAAGGTACAAAATGGTTTTCTCTGGGGGTCTGCTCCGACGCCTAAGTCAATGTTTATATAAGATGAATTGTTTAATAGGTCTTTTCAGGTGTACAGTGGCAGTAAGATGGATTACTACTTAAGACTTGTTTAGCGTGAGGCATTATAAATTATATTAAACAATAGATTATCTTATTTAATACAATGTCTTTAATCTCTTTGAATGTTCTTATGAAGATCAATGTGGGTAATTGAAAAACAGTTTATATTCAATGCTCAAGTAATATTGCTCTTGAGATTGTTGTTCTTAATGTACATTTCTTTGTTGAAAATCAGTTACCTCATTTATGTTGTGTCTTGGAGTATTTATGTCCTATCATTGGATGTAAGGAATGTTCTAATATGTCCATCAGTTGATGTCTTCTGCAATCCCCAAATTTATGGCTTGTTAAGGTTGTTATGTCCCCTTGACGTGTCTAATCTTTATCTTTTCTCTTAGTGGTGCATTTAATTCTTCAAATGGTGCATCTTTCGTTAACATCTGACATGTGCCCCACTATCAAAGAGATAACTTCCTTGCTTTCCATGTGTGTGAGCTACATTATGTAGGTGTACTCAATGATTACCTTTTCATTAATAGTTATTATCATTTTGTCTCACTCTTATTTTTCTTTTTAGAAGCATTATTCTATTTGTTCCCAGAATCTGAGTTTAAATTGCCCTTTCCAGATTGTTGACTAATCTTCTTCTTCCAGAATGATTTTCACCCAGATTTCTCGAGATGAATCTCGATACATACAAAATTTAAATCAAATTGAGTTGTTTTTGATTTGATATTGGTTCTAGTTGAATATGATCCATTTTCCACTCAATTTGATGTTGATTCGGCATAGAATCGCATTGAGATAATTTGGAATTGCCTAGCTTTTTAAGTCAATCCATTTTAACTGACTCAAATTCGATACAACAAATAAAAAACACCTTTAACTTAAGACTATTAAGTAACAAAATTAGTATTTAGTTATTATCATTTTGTCTCACTCTTATTATCATTATGTAGGTGTACTCAATGATTACCTTTTCATTAATAGTTATTATCATTTTTTTTTTGAATAAATAGTTATTATCATTTTGTCTCACTCTTATTTTTCTTTTCAAAAGCATTATTCTATTTGTTCCCAGAATCTGAGATTAAATTGCCCTTTCCAGATTGTTGACTAATCTTCTTCTTCCAGAATGATTTTCACTTAGATTTCTCGAGACGAATCTCGATACATACAAAATTAAAATCAAATTGAGTTGTTTTTTATTTAATATTGGTTCCAGTTGAATATGATCTATTTCCCACTCAATTTGATGTTGATTCGGCATAGAATCGCATTGAGATAATTTGAAATTGCTTAACTTTTTGAGACAATCCATTATTTATTTATTTATTTATTTATTTTAAATGAGCTAATATGACTCAAATTCGATACAACCAATAAAAAATACATTAACTTAAGACTAAATTAAGTAACAAAATAGTATTTAGATTATATGCCCACCATCCATCGTGGATGTGAATTTTACCCCATCATCCATGCAAAGTTTTATAAATGTCTAAATTAATGGTTTTTTTTATTTGGGATATGTTAGAAATTTTCCACGGGTAAGTAGAAAAGAAAATCAGTCTATTATTATGTAGATAGTGAGATAACTCTATTATAAAAGTAATTTTTGGCTAGTTACTATTTTTTATCCCACGAATTTGCTATAATTTTCATTTTGATTCGTCATATATAAGATTTGTTACATTTTCATTTTGAGTCATAACTTACTTTCTTTTTAATTCTCATCCCTACAATTAAAATATCTTTTCAGTTCATTCACATATTTTTCAATTTTTTAATAAATTATATTTTTTATTCAAATTTTTTCATTTTCTTAATTTGCTTCAATTTTATTTTCTAGTTAAAGAAAGTAAAGTACATCACAATTCACAAATGTACAAGCAAATAGAGTTGATAATACGAAAATTTCATGATATATCACTAAATTTCTCCAAAATTCATCATATACCACACAAAATGTTTTAATTCTCGTGTGGTATCAGTGGCGGATCCAGGGTTCGGGGTCCTAGGGGGCACCAACTCACGGACGAAATTTTGGCGGAGTATCATTTGTAAAATTAACAACTAATTTTTTAAATTTTGAAAAAATGACAGGTAGAATCACAATAAATTTAAGAAAAATGGCTCAAAATAATCCCAACTATTACTCATTGGCCAAAAATAATCCCAACTATCAATTATTTTTTAATAATCCCAACTATTCTCATAATTTGTTAAAAACATACCCACATCCTTTTTAACTGGCTACAACATGTAACTTTTTCACTTTTTCTTTCTTTTTTGATTAATCGATGCAGGGGAAGGGTTATTTTGAACAGTTAAGTAAAAAAGAAAAGAAAAAAAATGAAAAAGTTACATGTTTTAGCCGGTAACAAGGGAGTGGGTATGTTTTCAACAAATTATTAGAATAGTTGAGATTATTAAAAAATAATTGATAGTTGGGATTATTTTTGGCCAATGGGTGATAGTTGTGATTATTTTGAGCAAATTTTCCACAAAGTTATCAAAATTGTGATCTTATTCTTGAAAAAGTTTCTCGTAAATAAATAGCGTTTTCGAATGAAAGAATGCTAGTAATTAACATTTATCTAAATCATATGTATTAACTGAATTAATAATAATTTGAATTTATTTATTAAATTCATTTCAATTAATTCAAAATAATGTAACTAGAGAAAAAAAATTAAATATACTCTAAAAATAATGTGTATCTTGTATGAACCCGTCTCACGGTGAGACAGTATCATACAAGACTTGCTAAAATTTTAAATACGAAATACCTTAATGTCATGGTTGGGAACCATTAAATCATTTAGAAATATGGAATTGGCTAAAACCTATTGTTTGGCAAATTAAAGATTTTAAAATTTGGATTTGGATCAAATTCCACCATTGTTTTTAAAGTAGTTAAAATTGAAAATTTGTGAATGACTACTCAAACCTTGTTATTCTCAAATCCTTCATTTATAATTTCATTTGAAATCTATATTTAGAAATGAAATACTTGTTCCCAAACATTACATAAAGAAAATGAAACAAAATAAATCAACTGACCTAATAAAAAATGGGATAAAATAAATAAATAAGATAAACTTACTAAAATGAGAAAATATTTATCATTGAAAGACTTCAATATCAATTTTATATTTTTACGCTGACCAATAAAAAAGTCTAATTTAAATGAGAAACTCAGTGCTATTAATATTAAATTTCCGTTGATAATGCTAAGGTTAGCGCTTGAAAATAGTATCTTCCCCAACTTGTATCCGTCCGTCCCTCTCTCCCCTGCAGTCTTGGGATGAATTTCTGCTTTCTGACACTTCTATCCACCCGTTAAACACCCCCTTCCTTTGAATTTCGACTTCATTATCATGAACTTGCTTCAGCAAAATTCTCTCCATTTGATTAACTTGAGTAAGACCCTTTTTAAACACTTTGTTTGTGTTTTTCTTATTACAACTATGAAATATAAATGTCTGTTGTTTATATTCTAATTAAAATGCTTAATTTTTTGTGGGTTTTTTCTTTCAGCTGAGTTTTGTGAAGTAAATCCAATGGGTTGCATTTCTATGCCTATGGGGCTTGTTCTTCAGGTAACCCATCCATTATTTTGATTTAAGTTATTGCCGTTTTGTGCAATTTTCCTGTTTAAGCTTCTTAATATGTAAAAGCATAGTCCTAAACTCTGAATACTTGTTTTAAATTGTTACCAATGAAGTTTAACATTACAACTTGTATGAATAATTTGTAAAGTGGGTGATTGAGATGTTGATTTTGTCAATTATAATTATAATTTGGAAAATTATCTTATATAAGTGTAAGTATGATTATACTAATTCATATCAAATGAATAATTTGATCTTTTATGGAGGATTTGTGGGTTTATCACAATTATTAATTTGCAAATTAATATCAATGAACATGTTAATAGAGCAACAACAACATTCCGTTACCTCAAGGTGGATTTGGATGGAAGGAAATAGAGAGAAAGGAAGGGGAGGGATTTGGAGGGATGAAGTATCCTTTTTAGATAACAAAATGAAATAGAAGGGATTTGGAGGGGGAGAGAATTGAAGGGATTAGATGAATATTTTTTGTTGGGTTTCAATCTTTTAAATTGGAAAGATTAAGAGAGAAAATTATCATCTTCCTTCCCTTCCCTCCAAAACCAACAAGAGTTACTTTCTTTCCATTTATCTTCTCTTCCTTTTCTTTTCTCTATAAAATTATTATCCAAGCATAGTGTCAGTGTCATCAAGGCTTTGTAGGTTCTAAACATGCTTGTAACTTGGAAATTTATCTTATATCAGTGGTAGTATAGTTATCCTAATTCATGTGGAATGAATAGTTTGGTCTTACTATGGAGGATTTTGGGGTTTGGTTGTTGTTGATACCAATGTTTGATCGTAGAAACTAGAGGTTGGAGATTAGTTCTCCTTGCCACTAGTCCAACTAGGTAGTTGCTAAGGAGGATTTGGGGGTTGATTACATTAAAATTATTAATTTGCAAATTAGTATCAAGAGATGTTAATAGTAGACCTCTGAAAACTAATCCTCTTTATGCTTTAGAGGTTTAGGGCTCAAGTCTCTTTTGATATTGATTTTTCTGTTATCAGAGAAGATCTTTCCATAATTATGTGTGAAGGAAATTTGGGTTATGTATGTCATTGATTTGCAAATCAATATTAGTGACAAATAATAAGCTTCTAAATTCAAATGGGTTGGAGTTTAAAGTTTTCGCCCTTCATGTGTATTGTTGTTGACTTTTCCATATTAAATGTTTCCATGATTAGTATTAAACTATTTTAGTTGTCTAATTTGATTTCCAGACACCTTCATTTGGAGTTGTTTCTAATGTCAGAAGAAAAGAGCATTCTTGTGTTTTAGTAAACAGACGACGTAATTATATAAAAAATGCGATCTCGGGTACCCAGATAGAGAGTAACGTCGTTGTAAAGGAAGATGCTGAATTTAAGTCTTCATTTGATGAGTATTTGAAGGCAATGGAGTCTATTCGAGCTGATAGGGAGAAACAAGTTCAGAATGGGAGCACTCATGGAAAAAAGCCTACTAATGTTGCTTTCCGTAAAGATGTTTTGCAGGATCGAAAACTTAGTGAGACTGTTGAATCGTCTTATAAAGTCGATAGGGCGAAGAAGCAATTTCCGAGAGGGAGTAGTCATGGACAGAAGTCTATTGATATTGCACTCCGTAAGGATGTTTCTCGGGGTCGGAAACGCGGTGAGATTATTGAATCGTCTTTTGATAGGGAGAAGAAGCAAGTTCAGAGAGGGAATGATCATCGAAAGAAGTCTATCGATATTGCATTCGATAAAGAAGTTTCACAAAGTTCGAAACACAGTGAGTCTGTTGAATTCTCTGTGAGAGCTCATAAGGGAAAGAAGCAAGTTCATAGAGGAAGTGGTCATAGAAAGGAGTCTATTGATGTTGTATTCGGTAAAGATGTTTTAGAGGATTGGAAACAGGGTGAGACAATTGCATTGTCTATTATTGTTGATAGGAAGCAACAAGTTCAGGGAAGTGGCCATGGAAAGAAGCTTATTGATGTTTCATCTAATAAAGGTTTTAAGGAGCATTCGAAACGTGATGATACTGTTAAATTTAATAGGTTCAAAAGGTCAGATTTCGAGGAAGGAGATGAACATTCCAAAAGGACTGAACGAGTTGTTGACAAAAAAATATTGGGTGGTAGTGTTCAAGCACGATACAGTGTACAATCTCAGGGATCCAAAAACAGTTCAAGTAAGCGATCTGATGTAGAAGCCACTACTTCTACAAGCAACAAGATTGTTAAGAAGAAAAGCATGCGTATGGAGCAAATGAGTGATGACAATGAAATCGAAAGGGAAAGGTTTCTCTTTGATTCATCTGATGTACTTAATGATGGCCTGGATGGTCCTAGAGTTTCACAGATGGAAATGGAGGAAAGAATACAGACTCTTGCTAAACGGTTGGTATTTGATCTTCAACTCTTAGCTCACATTTATACTTTTCTTTATACAATGTATTAGCTTATATGTGCTCTTGCCTTGGCCTATGGCTATTAGTGTGAACTATTGCGTATTTTTTGTTCTTCCCTAGACTATTAATACTGGAAAAACTTAAACGTTTCATTATATGTCAACAATATTGTACTATTCGGTATTTGGTATGTTCCTTTATCTGCTGCTTTGATAACCATCTTTGGGGTTCTTCCTACCATATGGAAATCTATCTCTTACACCCCAATCCAAAGAGGGTAACCTATAGAGAACATGTAATGGGGGGTGAAAGAAAGGAAAATAAATTTTTTGATCACCCTTCATTAGTCTTCACATTGATCTATTTGTTTGGTGTGTCTTAAATGGTATATATTGTTGAAGGTGATTGATTGTACAACATTGCGCTTTCTGATTTATCTCTTTTGTTGGTCTTATAGTGTAATTGGCTCAAAGGGTTTTATGATTATTTTTAGTGAGCATTGGTTTCAAAATTGCCTATGTTTTTACTTGTCCTCATAATACTATTGTGTTTTTTTTTCTAAAATGAATGTCAATGGCTTTTTGTACCAGTTTAAATGAAGCTGATGTGGACATGCCACAATGGATGTTTGCGAAGACAATGCGTAGTGCTAGAATTAGATATTCTGATAGTTCTATCTTGAGAGTTATTCAGATTTTGGGTAAATTTGGAAACTGGCAGAGGGTACTTCAAATGATTGAATGGCTTCAGATGCATGAACGCTTCCAATCCCGTAAACCCAGGTTTGTTTTTGCCTTGTTTTCAGCAGTTACGTGAAAGTTTTTTGAATGTGTACTTTTTATGTTTCTTCTTTAAATGGCAAATTTGCTCGAGACAATTGAAGTCTTGATTATTTGATGTTATGATCATTTTGACCTTTGTTAGATAAAAAGGCACACAAACAATGCCAGCCTTCAAGGTCTAAGGAGGGAATAGTGTCCTTGTTTGGTGGTTTTTTTAAAGAAACGAGACAAGCTAATTGAAAGCAGTCAGTTGTATGTTTTAGGAGACTTCATTTTGTGTGGTTATCACTTTTTTTTGAGCTTTCAAATCTTTATGGTAGATAAGATATATTAGTAATTCTTTACATCGTGATATTGTGGGAGCTTATATGATCAAAACAAGGTCGTCGTAAGTGGTAAAGGAGAGGTTCTGTTAAGATCGGTTTTTACGTTTGCTTAAGTGTTTTTTTTGAAGTTTTTTTGAAGCTCAGTGTAAATTTATGTCTATTTGAATTAGTAGACATGTGATATGTGAAAGAAAGGGAGGTGAGAGCATGATACGACAACTTTCTATTGTGCATATGAATATAGGAAGTGCATTGGCCATAGCTGTATTTCATTACTGGATAAATACTGTAGTAACGGGCGAGTGTGTATTCTCAAGCAGTGTGATGATAACTTTGTACAAGTTAGTTTCGTTACTTGCGTATGGTCTTATGGGACCAATGTTATTAAAATCGCTATCCGGATCGTAAAATCGCACGATTTTACGATTCCACCTGGGCCTTACGAGTTGGATCGGAAGTGAAATCGGAATCAAGTAAAATCGCCCATAAAATCGGTAAAATCGGGTAAAATCGGGTGAAATCGGTCGATTTTACCGATTTCATGAAAATGCCTAAAATTAGCCACATGACAATTTTTACTTTAAAAAAAACACTAAATTTCAATTTACCTAAATCTTCATACAGCAGCCCGCAGCCTACGCCTTACCTCCATACCTCCTTCTCTCATTGTTTTATTATTATTGAATTTGTGTGGGATGTGTGAATTGTTTTATTGAATTAAATAGTATAATTGATTAATTTTAATAGTATAATTGATTCATTTTTATTGATTACTCATGTTAGATTAAATAGTAGTATTATGTAGTTAATGAGTATTTACTTATTTATTTATGATTAATTTTGCTCATGAGTATTTTGTTAATTACTCACGTTTGTCAACTTCTACTTGTCTTTATTAGTAGATAGTGTAATTTATATTGCTTATCACGTAACAGTGAAGACGTGAACTCATGAAGTAACTATCTTGACTATTGTTTTATTGCACAATATATTGATAATAGATAATTTTAAGTGTTTCTTTTTTCATTTAAAATGTCTTGAAATAAATACAAACTTCAATACTTAAAACAGCAAAATTGGTAGAATCGGTCGATTCGATTTTAAGAGGTGCTTCCGATTCAAAGTAAAATCCCGATTTTAACAACCTTGTATGGGACACCTAAATAAAAAATATGCTATAGACTCGATCTTCAATGGTTTGACGTGTTGCATTCTAGGATTTGGTGTTTGTTCTAGCCACTGTCACATGATTCACTGATATCCTCGCGAATCACGCATCAGAAAAGCGAATTATGGTCGGATTTGGGCTCTAGGGTCATTTTAAGCAAATCACGAATTCAAAAAGCGAATTAACCGGCGAATTATGTTACTCTTGTGCTAGCTATCCTTGTCCCTTTTGGGAAGATAATGGAAATGTTGTTTTGATATACAATGGTCAACATTGAGGACATAGGCTGCTTAATCGAGTACTCAGTGTTTAAGCATCTACTGCCTTTTCGTTTGCATTTTGTTTTTGATTCGTTTCTGTTATGTGTCGAAATCAAGCATGTGCCTTCTTTGTATATTTTCAAGCCAATTTGTTCATCTATTCTACCAACGTTCTTCTCGACAACATTGTAGAATCTGACTAGTGTCGGATCTGTCATATGTAATATATATCTGATTGTAAAATTTAGATATGTCTACACAGCTGCACTTGATGTCCTGGGGAAAGCACGACGTCCTGTGGAAGCACTAAATCTTTTTTGTTTAATGCAGGTAATTGTCTTCACTGATTAGCTTCATCTTTATCTCCCCTGTGTTGTTTCTGGTGTTTTACTATAGTTATGGATTTCTTTCTCGAGACATCGTAAATTTTGACTACACTTGCTGTGCACTGCAGCGACACAAGACTACCTATCCCGACATTGTAACATATAGATCAATCGCGGTTACTCTTGGACAAGCCGGTCATATGAAGGAACTGTTTGATGTAATTGATAGCATGAGATCGATGCCAGCAAACTTCCAAATCGATGTTCTTGATGAATGGGATCCTCGGATTGAGCCTGATATCGTTATTTACAATGCTGTAAGTACACAATGTGCTGAGTAGACATAGTTTATTGCTATTGTAGTAGTGGAACACCCTTGTTGCCTATTGGCGTCTAGGCTGGTATACTTGTCAAGATGATTGGAGCCATTGTTAGTTTGCTACTGGAAAGACATTCGGTTTGGAGCTGGAAACGGAACGGGAACAAGGAAGGAACGCATCCTAAATTGACTTGGGAACAATTGGGTACAAGATACATTATGTAAAATAAATATATTTGAAAAAAAATAAATTAAAAAGTTTTTTTTTTTTGCTTTAAGAAATTGTTTTCAAGTTGAATTTTTTTAGTTTTCAAGTTTTCATCTCGTTTTTCCTATTTTGTTTTTTTTCAATTTGTAAATGAAGGTCAAAATACCTTTTAAAAAAAGATCTTCTACACCTGGATTTCAGCTTGAGCAATTTGGGTCGCGTTTTATGGTGATTGGGGACATACGTTCCCGGATCGCAGAACGTAGCTACATTCCACGTTCCATGTAACTATGATCGGAGCAATTAACTTAAAGATGAGTTGTCACTTCTTGACAAAAGTTGGGTGCCTTGGGGTAGGGGGTGCTAGATTGTGACAACAACATAAAACATAGATAAAGCTAACTTTGATTCTTTTCGTTGTATTTCAATCAGGTTTTAAACAGCTGTGTTAAGAGGAAAGAATGGGAAGGAGCCATGTGGGTGCTACAGAAATTGGAAGAAATGGGCGAACAACCATCGAGTACAACATACGGACTTGCAATGGAGGTGACAGCAATACCTTTGCTTCGTTAGCTGCATAACATCATATAACCCTTCCGTCAATATATATCTTCTGCCTTTTTATTCACACGTCTATTAGTTTCATCAAACAGGAATCCTGATGAATTTTTACTCTTTGACCAGGTTATGTTAGCTTGCGGGAAGTATGACTTGGTCCACGAGTACTATAAGCGATTGTTGGGATCGTCTGTGCCAAATGCCTTAACGTATAAGGGTATTTATGCAGCTCGTTATATAGTTATTGTGTATAATAATTCCTTGAATTATACCTGATGACTTGTTTTATTGTCCATCTTGTAGTTCTTGTTAATACCCTTTGGAGAGAAGGCAAACCTGATGAGGCTATTGCAGTTGTTCAGGACATGGAAAACCGGGGACTACTTGGTTCAGCCAGTCTTTATTACGACCTTGCCCGCTGTCTCTGTAGTGTGGGAAGATGTGAAGAAGGATTGATGCAAGTATGTTTTAAGTCAAAATCTATATTTTGCTTTCATTTCTATTGTAGCTAGAGGTGTTCAAAATAGACCCGACGACCCGAAATTTACCCGACCTTGTAACCGAACCCGATTTGACCCGACTTCAAAAATAATTTACAGTTATGTAAAAAACAATAGGGACACAAAACCTAATTGCAAACGGACCTAAAACGACTAATCCAAAATCCACTCTTTGACTCTAATGAACACCTCTAGTTGTAGCTCACTTCCCTTTTGTTTTTCTTTCTTGTGAATCTTTATTTTGAGACATAGTCGTAGACCGATTAGAACCCGCCCCCTACTTATTTTTTGAGTGATTATACAAAAGCAAAATGTTTATTACACTAAAAAGATGTTGCTTAGCGGTTAAGAGTATAGTTTTTGAACTGGATGTTGGGGTTTCAATTCTTGCCCCCTCTAACTTAGGGTCCGAGATCCGCCACTACTCGTATATGAAAATTGCAAGTATTGTTCTATGTAAATGCGAGTGCTTTTCGGTGTTATAGTCAATCACCTGATATGAAAAGTTAACCGCGCAACTTTGCGAAATATCGCAGGTTGACAAGATATGTAAAGTTGCTAGTAAGCCTTTGGTGGTGACGTTCACCGGTTTAATTCAAGCATGTTTAACCAGTGGTAATATTCATGATGCTGCATCGATATTCAACCAGATGCAGAAGTATTGTTCTCCAAATTCGGTTACATATAACATTATGCTGAAAGCGTTTCTTGGATATGAAATGTTTGATGAGGCTAAAGAGCTCTTTCAGAAGATTATTCAAAGTGGAGACAGACGTAGAAAGGTCAAGAGTAAGATAAAGCCTGATCTTTCGACATTTACGATGATGCTAGAAGCATTTGTCCGAGAGAAAAAATGGGATGATTTCGAATACGCTTACGATCAGATGCTGCAGTATGGGTATCCTTTCAATACCAAGCACCATCTTTGGATGGTCCTAAAAGCTTCTTGTGCTGGAAAGGTATTTCTTTATTTCTTGTCTTTCATTACTCAAGTTCTCACTTCTCCATTCCATTGTCCCTGTTAGAGTATATAACATATCTCGCGGTCTCAACCATCTGTGTAAGTTTTTGGATGAGTTAGTTCCTTAACATGGCATCAAAGCCAGCGTGACAAAATGTCACGGAATCAAATCTTAACTACCCTCATTTAAAGTGGAATATTCAACACAAGTATGAGGACGGTATGTGTTGCATCCACACTTCTAGCTCAAAGGGCTTGTGTGAGGGGGCGTGTTACATTATATAACATATTTTGGCCTCAACCATCTGATGGTTGAGTCGGTTCCTTGCCAACCTTAATATCACTAAATGGCTTTCATGTATGTCGGGTTTGAGGGGTCAGATATACGCAATTTTACCCTCGTTAGTGAGAAATAGATTATTTTCGATAAACCCTTGGTAGTAAAAATGTACCTTTTCATATAGCCCATTATAATCTGAAAACAAAGTACGAAATAAGGGACATGTTTACTCGAGTCCCGTCTCATTTTTCTAAATTACTCATATTTGGAATCTATACAATACTCAAGTTTCTTATATGTGACAACATAATATACAGGACGAAACGGTTGAAATAACATGGAGGCACTTGTTGCGATTCAATCGTATCCCACCACCAAAACTCGTCAAAGAAAGGTTCAGACTGAAAATGGAGAGCAACGACTTGGTCGAAGCATTTTCAAGCGTTTCTTGCCATCCTTCGAGCCATCAGGAGTCATTTTCCAAGGAGGCATGGCTAAAGCTACTCCAAGACAATGAGCATTGCTTCAAGAAAGAAGCTCTTGAGCACTTGATAAGTGAGATCAACAGTTTTCTTTCCAAAAGCCAGTCCCCAAACATCATATACCAGAATGTGCTAGACTCTTGTATGGAATTTGTTAATATGACTCAATAGTTGCTGATAGAACTTCGACGTTCGAAATGCCCCTAAATTGTTAGGATGTCGTAAATTAAGTCATTTATTGATTTTAGAGGTGAAGGTTCGAACTATGATTGGGTTACACTGTGACAAGGCTATGTCAAATGCAGTTTCTGAAGTTATTTGGTTCATCAGGTCAATAAATAAACTTGGAACAAAAAAATTGCAACCTGCTTACATTGTGACAGGCAATCAGCCATTTATACAGCAAAAAATCTCGTATTTGATGATCGAACTAATCACATTTAAGTGGACAATCTTTTCACAAGGACAAAGTCTTGGAAGGGTTGTTGCTACTATCATATTTTGTTACAATATGTCTAACAAAAAGGTGAAAGTTTTTTATGCATTTAAGTATAATTCAATAGTTGATGTTATAGGTTGAGAATCAAGAAGGAATGTAATCTAGAGGGGTATTCTTAGCACCAAAAAGGATGTTTCACAAATGTTAGAAATGAAATCTATGATCAAGTCTCCACGACCAACTCGTGAAGAACCCACTCATGTCGCAAATGCGATGCTAGGTGGAACCAATTGTGTAGTACGGGTGGGACGACTGCATATCTTTTGGCTAAGTATAGGCGCCAAGTTTACCGGTGATATTAGTGGTTGTGCAAGAGTTGAAGTTGAATGGTTTGAAGCACGACATTGCCTGATTCATCCGTGTTGAACGAAGGATCTTCTGTAGAAGCTATGGAGTTCGGGATTAAGTATGCGAAAGATAAGGCCATAAGGGATACTACAAAGTGGACGAGACTCGATTGTTGTTATAATGCGTCTATTATGAAACTTGTGTACATATCTGAATAATTAGCTCATTTACGAGATTTAAAAGTCGCTTACAACCAGGGGTATTCAAAAATTTCCGATCTGAAATATCCGGTTTTTGAAAATCGGATAATTCAAACCGGGTATCCGATTTTAAAATCGGATTCGGGTCAACATATTGGCAATCCAAATATCCGGTTTTCTACTTTTTTATTATTTTTTATTTTTTATTTTTTTTTAAATATCAATATTTTTGTTTTGGTTGTCAAATTTGCTAATATTAACAATTCTGAATTATTACTATATTGTACAACTAATTTATTGGTAATTAGTTTAGACTTTTGAAAATCCAATCATATTTCCAAAATGATTTGTATTTTAAGTTTAAAAAATAAGCTTTGTTTATTGAAACTGTTTAAAAAACAAGCTTGATTTTAGAAAGAAAGCGAAATAATCTTAAATTGTTATGTCGAATAAAACGTAATAATTTTTTAAAAAAGACAAAATAAAAGTTAGAAAACCGGGTATTCGGTATCTGATCCTGTTTAAACCGGGTATCCGGATTTCCGGATCCGGTATCCGGTTTTGAACACCCGTACTTACATTATATCGTCCATTAATATCATTTTTATATATTCGCATCACTAATCAAGCATGTAAGCAAAATTCTGAGTTAATGGTGCAAACTTAAAGAAACAATAAAATATTAAATGCCCATACTGAGTTAAATAAAATCAATATCAAGCTAGATATAAAGCTACTATACAAATCATCAATAACTAAATAAAATAAAATAAAAACTAGTAAAAGATGGAAAAACAGTATTTAACTATTATTTCAAAAAAGATTAGGTTTGGGTTTTTACCATACAATTTTTTGTTTACAATCCAACAAAATGTCAAAAAAATAAGATGGATTTTACCCATTAAAAGGGCCACCTTAAGCTTTCAGTTTTCATAACTGCAATATAGTATACACCAAAAATTGCCTGCATTGATCTACATTCTATCTAGAAACTTCCTCCTGTTTGTGAGCTCGTTTGTTTGCAGCGACGAATCAGTGAAGCTCTGAAAGTGTGCGTGATCGAACGGGATTTCAAAACCGAGATTCCATTTATGGCGTTTCTTGAATGACTCGTTACATTGAAGAGTGTAATTTCATCCGGAATAAGAGCAGAAACTGTGACGTACTCATCCTTGTCCGTTCAAATCGCAGCAACCTTCGTGTAGGCCGGGAAGCAAATCTTCTAGTATGATTGTTAGTTGGGGCAATCGGACGCTCTATGTCCAGGTTTTCCACAGTTGAAACACGCGCCACCAAAGTTCCTGTTAAAATGCGAAAAAAAATTCAAGACGTTAAGGAACGATAGCAAGGAAAGGTGTTCATTCGGGTCATCGGGTTGATTTCAGGTTAAGTGTTTGGAATCGGTTTGAAATCGGGTTTTGTGCCCATATTGTTTTTACATAATTGTGAACCATTTTTAAAGTCGCGTCAAATCGGGTTCAGTTACAAAGTCGGGTAAATTTCAGATCACCGGGTCTGTTTTGAGCACCTCTAACCATGCCCCAATATTTTTTCAAAAACAAAACGCATGCCAGAGCTAAGGGGAAGAAATGAACGGGATGAAGGGAGTAGATACGAGAATGAAAGAATACCTGTCCCTGCTTCCAAAGGATGATGACGACCTATTTGACCGTCTACCAGCACCGCCAATCAGCCAATCATCCCCACCGCTTCTAGAGTTTGAGGACCACCTGTTGCCAGAATCATTTCTCGAGCTTGAGGACCACCCGCTACTAGATCTGGAGCTGCGACCACCACCACGCCTAAACATATTGTCATCATCATCAACATCAAGGTCCTGACTCCGACCCCAGCCTCGCGGAGTTCGTGATCCTCTTTTATCTCTCGAACCTCCACGCCCTCCTCTGCCAGAAAATCTTCCATAGTTATCACTGGGAGGCGCATCATCTTGCAATGCGGGCAACTGCAAATTAGATGAAAACGATGAGAATAATACATTCCGCTAAGCAAACAAGAAGTTCCGCAAGTTGCTTTTTGATTAACAATCGGAAACCGTACGAAAAATCACGAATAGTGGAATTGACCTTAGTGATTTTGGATAGTGTGTTTCCCGGAGGTATCTCTTTATTCAGTAGTTCCTTTGCGATTTCCTCGGGAAGATCGAAAACAGCACCTTGGCACTAGACGCAACCAGAAACCGATATTAACTAAAAAAACACGAGTACAGACATTTCGACAATTGAATATATAGTTTAATCACTCACATTCTCGTCTGCAATTAATTGAATTTTACCAACTTCATCCGCAGCAGTTGCATAAACATCGGATAAAAATCCCATAACGGATCTAGCCGATAAGAATCCTCTTGAATAGCCGGGTTCACGGGTCAGTTGTAATGTTGTCCACCCCTGCAAAAGAGTATTTCAATGTTAAATAATAAATTTAATGCTCCTGTTAAATTTTTATGAGGTGCGCATGCTGAAATCATTTATTAATAGTACCTCAAATGTACTCAAGATCATGGCCGTCAAATAGCAAGGGCAAAGGGCCCCAAATTTTTATGGGTTTAAAAATGTATTTTCATCTAAATCTAAATTTAGATATAATTTACATTTTTTGCTAAGTAATGTGAGTTATTAGTGTTTTTTTAATAAAGTATTTCAAATATTAAAAAAAACAGTAATATTAAATTGCAGCAAGTCTTTTATTAGACCGTCTCACCATGAGCCCATACAAGCATCCCATTAGTAAAAAAAATAAGAAAATAAACAATGAAATCTGAATTCACACTTGTACAGGAAGCTAACTTTTTTAAATAGTTTGAGCTGACCCAATTGAAGTCGTCTCACGGTGAGATGGCCTCAATAAAGAATTAGTATTATACTATTCATTCTAACATAAATGTTTCAGGGCCCTTTTTATTTTTTGCTCTGGGCCTAAAAATAAACGAAACGCCCTACTCAAGATTGTTCTATACAAAGGCTAGTAATAAAAGTCAATATAGTACTCGCTTAAGCATCTAATTCAAATTACTTTCCGAACTTAAGAGAACTAATACTTTTCATGCTTGAGTTACGAAATCTTGTTCAAAATCCAAGAATATCAATTACCTGCTCATGACTAAGAAGAGATTTTGATGATGGAGGTTGGGAAAAGCCACTCAAATGAGCTAATGCCGCAGCAAGGGCCCCAGTTCCCTGCTCTTCAAGTAATTTCTGTGCAGTTGGAGTGAAGAATTTGATGGACTCGGGATGAACCCCACTTAGCGTAGCGACAACCTGATCTGCAGACGACTCCAAGACCTCTTCAACGGATGGGGGGCTTATATACGCAAACTTACACCCTACATCTCTTTCGAGAGATCGGACTGTTCTTCTTTGGTTGCTCGTGTACATTAAAATGGCTGTCCCTTCCTTACCTGCCCGCCCTGTCCTACCCGAACGATGCACAAAAGTTTCCGGATCGTTCGGAAGTTCATAATGAATAACCTGCAAAAAGAGAAAACGCAATAACAATCAATATAAATATTATAGAAGTGATTTGAGATGTATTATCACCGACTAACCAGGTCAACATTGGGTATATCAAGACCACGGGCAGCAACATCAGTGGCAACTAGCACGGAGAATTTTCCTTGCCGAAAACCATTCAATGTCCGCTCACGTTGGTGCTGGGATATATCTCCATGCAATGCTTCCGAAGCAATACTATTTGATAATGCCAAAGAAACTTCATCAGCATCTCGTTTTGTCTGTGTGAACACAATGGTTTTTCCACCCCTTGCATAGACCTGTAGACATAAAATACGAAGAGGGAATATAAGAATTATCACCCAAATTTGGGCAAGTGCTAATTGAAAGTTTTTGTGGATATCATGAAATCTTTTCACAGAGAATCTTGTTGAGGAATCCTTTTAGAATTACCCTTTAAAAAATCACGCATAGTGTAAAAACAAGGCCGCATTGCATTGCATCGGCCGCGTCGTAAAGGTTTCCAAAATAAACGAAACGATATCCCCGCGTTGTAAAGGTGTAAAAAAATGTGTTTTAGGCCGTATCAAGAGATACTTATGGTTTCGACTGATATTTTGGCGTTACGATAACCGCACCACTCCCGTTACTGCATCATTGTTCTGTTACAGCGATCGCGACCCATCACCGCATTTTTACACTATGCAATCATATTCACAATTCTCTATATTTTGTACAATCCATTTTTTGTATTAGAAAAATTTTAATGGAATAAGTCATGAAGATTAATCCTGAACAAATTAACTTTTGTCATTTAAGAGTAAGATCAAATCTATAGGGTTCATCTTGACTCATACCGTGATAACATCACTAAGAATAGTACGCTTTGAAGTTGCAGTGGTTGAAATTGCATGCAATTTAATCCCTTCGGCCAACTTTTCATCCTGCTCACCAACCTGTAGAGAAGTTCCCCAAGAACACAGATGTCAAATAAAGATACATATATATATACACACACACAAGTCTATAAAGCGTACAACACGTCACTTGTTTCCACCTTCTAGGGTAGTTGCGAACAAGGAAAAATTATATGCTCAGTTTGGATGTGTTCCAACCTCCGCAACTATCTTAGCTATAGTATTTACTTAGCATTGAACTCAATTCCTCATCATGAAACTTGTGTGTGCATAGAAGTTAAAACAATTCCTCAAACAATACATCATCCACTCTTTTTTAGTAGCAAGGTTTCTCTCGAAAGCTCTAACGTAAAAGAGAGATACATCCCGATAAACAAAACGAAGGAAGTGTTTTATTTGAGCTTATAAAAAAGGGAAAATTATGTAATACTTTCATGAAAGACATCTATCCAACATTATCTTCTTGAACATGTGAGGAACAGATGAATCATTCATAAATATAAGCCACAATTCACACTAATTTCTATATATGATTGCAAAATCAACCTCTACTCCACAGTCTACACTAAAATCCGAACATATAGTGGGGCTTTCAATGCTTCAAAACAATATAGATTTCTTGCGGTCGTTAACTAAGAAATCAAAAGCATATGCAAACATTTAGTGGGTGGGTTTTATACTCATAGGGAAATCTCAAGCTTCTCGAATTGCTTGATTTATCATTTCTTACTTTACTTTCAGGGTTTTAATCTTCCTTTAATCATTAATATTATGCTATAATTCAGTTTATCCATTTCATTATTTCATTCCCAAATTTACTGTTTAATTCGATTAGTCGATACATAGCATAATCATATGGAAACAAACACGACTGTGTAGATAGAGCAAACATGTGAGCTGGGAGAAACAAGAGAGAAGCATTTACCAAATCAATTGTGAGAGGACTGTTCAGATATTTTCTTGCCAATTTGTTCACCCACCCAGGCATAGTAGCCGAAAAAAGCATGCTTTGCCTTTGAGCGGGAAGTTGTTCCAATATCACCTCCACGTCCTCCTCAAACCCAACTGCCAGCATTTGGTCAGCTTCATCAAGAACCAAAAATTCAACTTCTCCCAATTTGAGGCTGTTACCGTTGACTAAATCAATGATTCTACCGGGAGTTCCTACCACCACATCAACTCCACGGGTTAGAGAACTTTGTTGGGAAGTATAGGAAACTCCTCCATAAACACAAACGGTGTTCAAGTAAGGTGCAGACTCCTTCATTTCCTTCTCAACTTGTCTAGCCAACTCTCGCGTTGGAGCTAGGACTAGAACTCTTGGAAGCCGTCCACGTCTAGAATACAAAAATACAAGTTTTAGTGATTCAAATACATAGACATCCTTTTTAAGGCATATAAGATGATTACCTTTGAGAACTTCTTTCCTCGCTCCCTTCAGTAAGGCGTTTGAGTATTGGAATCCCAAAAGCAAGTGTCTTTCCGGTCCCGGTCTTTGCTCGAGCAATAATATCTCTACCTTCCACAGCAGGAATCAACACAGCTCGCTAAAATAAATAAGCAAAATTAACGAAAAAATTAGCCAGCTCGAGAATAACTCCATGAAAAAATATTATTGTTCTAGAAAGCAACATAGGTCAACTCCAAACACAGCCAAGGAACATATAATGTAGTAGCTTGCCTCATAAACTAACATATCCAAGGCTCAAGAGGGATCTAAACATCTAGTAGATATATACTTTCCACACTTGAAAGCTCCATAACCACTCACTTCTATGAACTCAAGTTATTCTAGAAATCACCCATATGTTATCTAAACGGGAGCCTTGTCGTACAAGTTCAGGTGTCATTATGTGACTGAAAGGTTACGAATTCAAGTTATGCTACCATTACATGCACCTTTGTGGTGAGACCCTTCCTTACACTTTGTGCACCATGTTGCCCGCTACCCATAAATTTTCTAAAATACTCTTC
Organism: Amaranthus hypochondriacus; assembly: GCA_000753965.2. Taxonomy (NCBI): domain Eukaryota; kingdom Viridiplantae; phylum Streptophyta; class Magnoliopsida; order Caryophyllales; family Amaranthaceae; genus Amaranthus; species Amaranthus hypochondriacus. Next base: position 26,656,776 of record CM025918.1, read on the forward strand.
CATGGACCCCAAAATAATTTGCAGCTCAATATATAGTGGAATTTCCGTTCTTCTCTATAATTTTTCTTAAATTAGAATATTATAAATCCCAAAAACTCATTGATTGTTCTCAAAGCAACAGCTTGTTGCACTTGTTACATGTTTGTTTTGACTTCAACAAATTACTTAGTAAAATTTTTCACCCCATTTTCCAATATATTAAAACAATTTCAACCAATTATAAGTAAACCTCTCAAAATACAACCTAAAATTGAAATTGAAAAAAAGCAAGAATTATACAAATTTCACAACATTAAGAATACGCAAATTCTTGTAAGTTGAGAGGTCATCTCTAATTGGGCTGGCCCAAAAAGAAATATAGAGTATATTTTACGGTAGGCACTAAGAATATTGTAAATATGCATTTTGGTGGGCATTAAGTATATTGTAAATAGGCATTTTGGTGGGCATTAAGTATATTGTAGGTAGGCAGTAAAGATATTGTAAGTAGACATTAAGGAATGGTAAGTAGGCTAATAGGCTAAGTGTCTCGGTAGTCATTGAGAATGTTGTAAGTAGGCATTTTGAGTACCTTTTCGATGGACATTAATGGCTCATTTGGTAGGTGGTAATAAACGGCAGTAATGGGAATGAAAAATAAGTGTAATTTTGGTTGAAAAATCTGACATGCTTGTCCAACTTCAATATATCATTTTCTCATACAATTCATTTCAATGTATTATCGTTGGTAGATGTAGATGTGTTATTATGTAGTATTGAAAATTTGTAAAAAAGAAATTATGATCAAAGTTTCATTACCATAATGATATGAAACTTTTGATGAAATTTTACACTATAAATTATTCGTACGCATACAACAAGTGGATGAAGGTTCAATGGGCTGAGCCTAAGAGAGTCTATTAAAGAAACGGGCTGTTAAGAAGATAACAATATAGCATCAAAAAGTAGCAATACAATACAATTACCCACAATCATAGATTTATAGCACACAAAAAAACTATGTTTTAATGCACTTGATAGGGAAAAAAGAAGAACCTGAATGGGGAAAAGTTGAGTAATGCCTCGTTTGCTAAGAGACTCAACAAGCTTTTGAGGAAGACCCAATTTTGCAACATCAAGTTCATCCTCACTAACTCCAGAACCTTGAATTTCACCTTCCATTCCTTCTTCACCTTCATCAAACTCCTCTTCATCACTAACATCAAACGAGCCTTTAGAAAAATCCCCAAGACCTTTAAAAGCTTCCTCACTCAATACAGAGTTAGGAGTTGCAATTGCAGAGGAAACCCACTTCAAAGTTCTCAGCTTTGACCCAGAAAGTGGGAGGCAAAAGGAAGGAGGAATTGGGTGTTTTGCTGGTATTTGAAGTGAAGGTGTTTGGTAAAGTAAGGAAGAAACCCCAACAATGGAAGAAGATGCCATTGCTATGGGTACAAGTGAGAATTTAGAGGTAAAGTTTGATGGGATTTATTTGATTTTCTCCCCTTTCTCTACAGAAATTTGCAGAGAGGATTGAATGGGAAGAGGAGAGGAGAAGAAGATAGGGTGGAGAAGGGAGAAAGAAAGGGATTTTGAGTGATAAGGCAAGGTGGGTTTTTTATAATGTAATGTATGGATTTGGCACAATCCACATGGGTTCATTTGTGTTTTTACACTTGCGTACAAGTGCAACTACACAAGTAGGATATTTGCAGGTATTAATCTTTTTCGAGTCGGGAGACTTCTTTTGGTTGTGTTCTCGTTTATAGTATGAGTTATCGTCGTCTTTCTCTCCTTAGACTCTGTCTATAATTTTTTATGAGCGAAATACACTAGGTAGGATGATAATGATGATGAATATTGTCTTTTTTTTTGTTAGTAACTTAGAAAATTAGAAAATTTTGAAAATTTTTGTAAAATATAGAATTGAGATTTTAGTAAAATATAAATAGTAAATATTCATAAAATGTAATAAAATATAATCAATGAATTGAACATAAACTTAAATATTACTCTATCTTTTTAAATTTGCTCTTTTAACCATTTTTTATGAGAGCTTTTTCGGTTAAATGTAGCCAACTCAAAAGGATATAGGGAGCATCATATAGTTTGAGTTGACTTGTAATGCACGTAATTTACAATGAACTAGTATAAAAACTTGTGCAATGCACAGATATTGAAATATTGACATGTAAAAAAAGCATTAGCTTTAGTATTTTATTTAAATTTTTACAATAAAAATTCATGAGTAATTCATAACTAATTAACATACAATAAATTTTTAGTAAAAAACCTAAAATAATAAAGATACATAATGTTATAATTATACCACTTTCGAAAACTTTACTAAAACAACTTGTTATAGGGACTTAATTGTCACAAATGATCTTTAATATGGTAATAATTATCTTTGTTTAATTTTATGTAGATATTAAATGCGAGTTGTAAAGTTTATGCCAATTAAATACAACACATATAATACTTTGTCATTTGGCAAGAGTGTCATAAACCTGACATTTGTCATTTAGCAACTCTTTTATATAATTGTATCATATTAAAAGCTATTTGTAAAGTTAATGCCAAATAAACACAACACATATAATACTTTGTCATTTGACAAGAGTGTCATAAATCTGATATTTGTCATTTAGCAACTCTTTTATATAATTGTATGATGATATGATTGAACATGAACAAACCAAATTTAGCATTATATGACTTAAATTTAATTCTAACTTTATGATCCAACCTAAACATAATATGAACCCTAAATGACACAACTCAAAAAACATTTAAAACTCATCATATGAAATGCGTTTGATTTGAAACTTGATATTGATCAAACAAAAGCAACTACACAAACCTCAACTGAACCTGACTCGAGAAACGGACCTATGTTATATGTGAATGTGAGTATTGATTATTCACATACTTAACTGCATTGAATTTGAATTTGACTAAGCTTGTACTTTCCCTTTGAAGAAGTCCTACTTGAAATGAACTCAAAAATGTTGCTAGAACTTTACCGAAAATTTGAAATGGATAAGATTCTTAATAAAAAAAAAGCATGCAATAAGATCCAAATCAAACTTATTCCAAATATAAGCGTCTGATACCCTAGAGCACAGGTTCGGGTCTGTTCGCACTTAGCAAGTGCGAACAGTAATAAAATGGTCAAAAAAATCAAGTGTCAGTTCGCACTTAGTAACTGCGAACAGGTCAAACAAGGTCAACATGTTGATTTTAAGACAAGAAGTTGTTCGCACTTAGTAAGTGCGAACAGCCCGAACCTAAGGTTTGCGGATTACACGCTTAGTTTTAGAATAAGTTTGATTCTAATCTTATTGTATTCTTTTTTTTGATAAATAATCTTATTTATTTCAAATTTTCGAACTTTACCTACACCAAAAGTGCCCGACCCAAACCCACATTATTTCCTTTAAAACTAAACTCTAAGTAGCCCAAAATCCAATCGGATCTAACTTATAATTGTCTCGGTCTACAATTGACTCGGTAAAGTCCGACATGAATTTGGCCCAAGCCCAGCGTTGTGTAACTCAAACTTAAATGAAACTCGATATAACAACATCTAAAGACAACCTGAACCTAAAACGACACAATCCAAAATCAAATCGAATATATATTAACCCATACTAAGTAGGGATGGCAATAGGTCGGACTCGGTTCGGATTATACATACTCTGACTTTGCTCCGGATAATAGTCGGAGTTTTTTTTCAGTCCACCTCCACTCGGAGTCGGATTATGCATACTCCAAATTTGCCCGACTCGGACTCTCGGACCTCCAACGGAGTCGGATTATTATCAAACAGTATCGTTGTGATATTGTACTAATGATTGTAAAGCATACAAAATTAACTAAATATATTTTTCAAATACAATTTAACAAAAAATATGTACTTTGAATTCAAGTTTAACAAGAGAAATAGTCCTACTACTACAATTTAACAAAATATTTGGCGTATTTTATTTCTTTTGATCTGATTTGTCAACGTCGTATTCAGATTTATTAATCTAAATAAAAATACCAAGTAGTTTTTCAAAATCGAAAATTACACTTAGTATGAGGGAGTTTGAATTAGTCAAGTCTAGAGTTTTAAAAGAAACAAAATATTGGTGTAAAAGTCAAATTCAAAGTCAGATTCCCTTCAGGGTCGGAGTCGGGTCGGAGTGTCGGATTTTTATTACGGTCCAACTCCGGTCCGTCTCTAACTCGGACTCGGATTGTAAAGTCGGAGTCGGATGACTTTTTCCTCGGACTAGAATCAGATTATTTTCCTCGGATCGAATCGGACTGAATTGCCATCTCTAATACCAAGCCAACTAAAACCGAAATCATATTGACCAAATAACTTAGATAAATTTGCCCCAACTCTAACCTAAATTTGTTGCCTTGCTATTAACCCAAAATTGTCTTGAATCCATTATAAACTTGACAAATTGTGATATGACTCAAATCTTTTAGTTGACCAAACCAACGTAGAAAAAATAATTAACATGACCTTATTATAAGAGATTGTACCCAAGAATTGAGTTAACAAACTAACAACCAAAAAAGGTTTGTAAATGTCAATTTGCACTCAAATTAGATAGACTTGAGGTGTTGTAACTAGTAATGAACATGTTCCTTGCTTTATGTTAAGTCCTGATATAACACTTTTACTACTACTATTTGTTTAATTGTAATCATACTTTTAACTTAGTATTGACTCAAATCGAAATGATCGGAGAAAGAGAATTAATATGCTCGATCATCGTATTGTATAATAAATATATTGGTTATCATAGAATCTATATCATTTAGAATTAAGGATCGACATGGTTGTTGTAAATGTAATGAGATTTGATTTAACTTGATTTTTAATTGACATGATCCACATTTGACACTACGTATCCGTTACAAAATTGATCCAAACTTGAAATATTTGACCCAAACATACTCCAAATCTAAAATTTAGACAAAGTGCGATAATATTAAACTTGAATTAACCTAAACCAAACCTATTTAGTCCGAAAAACATGCGGGCTTGGATAATGTTTTTCAAAAAACTAAAATTCAGACGGGTAATATCCGCCTACCAATATATGGGCGGGTAGCAATATCAAAAAAATACCCTGTGGGTGTACCAGCTCTGTCGCCCGTCCGCTTAGTTTAATATATTCAATAATAATTCTATTATGTTTTTTTGGCAAATAAAATTTTTTCATTCACCATGAAAAAAAAAAACAAATACATCAAGGCATAGGAAACTCGAAAAATCCTATTTGCATCAGTGTGGAACCGAGGCCCATCTTCTAGGGAGGGTTTCCCCGGCCCACTCTTCATGTGCATACGGGCAAAAATCGAGGCCAAAAAAACAAGCCGACAAAAAAAGTCAGCAAAACAGAACTATACAGTGCGACTAATAATTACACCAGAGGAAAAACCCCCACAGCTCGCAGTAGAATAACAGCAAAGCTTGTGAAGGCACATAACAAATAAGCTGTCCTAGTAAATGCAGCAGCAGGAAACAGCAGATCAGAAACATAAATCAGCAGCTGCACAGGTTACACTCCAGAGACAGCAATATATCAGCCATAATCAAATGACCCATATCAGCACCACAAGCTTACAGCAGATTCATTGACATTGGATCAATGCAGAAGAGAAGCACCATTGGGACAGCAGCAAGGTCATCAGCATGCAGCACATTATGTCCAGATCAGTGCACAGACAGAGCACAATAGCAACATTAGCAACATACAACATACAGGACAGCATGACAATCCAGCAGCACACTAGCAACAAGACCAAACAGCTGCAGCAGCAGCATACTCAGGACAGCATCAGGCATAGCTTAACAGCAACAAGCTATTACTCCAAATTGAATCAAGCAGAACCAACAGCTCAAATTGGAATTAGAATCCAACATTAATCCAATAACCACACAATTGTAACAGACAAATATGAGAGAACAACAGCCCCATCAGATCAGCACTAAAAAAACCAAAATCTCATCATAAAGGTACTATCCGCAAACCTAACCAATCCACAAGGTTAGCAGCCCAGCAATATGAATTGTAACAGACAATCCAAACTACTCCACACAATCAGGCCACAATTCCACATCAAGAGATCCAACTCCATCAGTAAACAGAGACAAGCAGTAGCAGCATCAACAAAACAAGAACAACAGACATAACACCACAAGAAATCCAAATAGCACAATTGCAAACCAGTAGTAAAGGACACATAAGAGAAAAGCTAAAAATCAGTTACATCCATGAGGACATAACACCACAAGAAATCCAAATAGCACAATTGCAAACCAGCAGTAAAGGACACATAAGAGAAAAGCTAAAAATCAGTTACATCCATGAGGCCCAGAGCCTGGCACCGCTGTCGAATATCTCGCTTAATCATAGCAAGAACACACCCAGGAGTCCTGACAAAGCCATACCATACCGCTTCGTTCCTGAACTTCCAGATGTAGTATAAGGTGCATGTATAAATAGCTGTGAAAAACTGCTATTTGTGTTTAGAAAGACGTCGTTTCCTAAAGTCCATACGAGCAAGAGGTTTAAAAGTAACGCCTATCCATGCTCTAACCTCCTCGACACACGCGCAATTGAAGAGCAATTAAAGAAGAGATGGATATGAGATTCAGTACATAAACCACAAAGGGGACATAAAGCATCAACCACCACACCCAATTGACATAATTTCTCCTTAGTCTTAAGCCCTTGCTTAGCTGCTAACCAACAAATAAATCTAGATTTAGGAATGGAAATCCTATTCCAAACTAGATACCTCCAGCGAACCTTAGGACTGGTCACCAAAGTACTCTCATAAACCTCCTTAATGGAATATGTGGAAGAACAAATCCACTGTCGAAGAACCATTGTCACTGAGCACAACTTCCTAATAGTCCAACTAGTAGTGGCCGGGGCATTGAAGATAGCCCAACGACCACCTTTAGTGTAGACACCATGCACCCACCGAACCCATAATGACTCCTGTAAGGTATGTATATGCCAGACAAATTTCCCTACAGCAGCCTGGTTCCAGAAGTAAATGTTCCGTACACCCAAACCACCAACCTTCTTTGGAGTACATACCGCCTTCCAATTAACATTTCCAAGTTTTGGAGAATGTGGTATCCCAAACCAAAGGAATGAGCGACAAATTGAATTAACAAGATGGATAACACGCTTAGGAAGGATAAAGATTTGACACCAGTAAGAAGAAATACCCATCAAGACAGAATTGATCAGTTGCAATCGGGTTGCGTATGATAGGTGCTTAGCTTGCCAAGAGCTGATTCGATGTGTCATCATATCTACTAGCTTCTCACATTAGCAATGCTGAGGCGCTTGGAAGATAATGGAACCCCTAAATACTTAAAAGGAAGAGTCCCCAAGGAAAACTGAGAGGTGCTTCTGATATCCTCCTTGATAGAGTCCTCAATCCCAGCCAGATAGATCGCAGATTTCCCCGAATTTGCATGAAGCCTAGAGGTATCAGAGAATCCTTTAATACACTCACAAATAACACGCACCGAAGAAAGATCACCTTTGCAAAAAATCATTAGGTCATCCGCAATGCATAAATGAGTGAGCTTAATGATTTTACAACGAGGATGAAAATCAAAAGTGCCTATACTGCTCTTCAAGCGCCGAGATAGGTACTCCATACCAGTGACAAAGAGAAGAGGCGACAAAGGATCACCTTGACGTAGCCCACGTTTAGCCGCAAAAGAATTGGTAGGAGAGCCATTGATCATCAATACATAGCTTGTAGAAGTGATACAAGTCATAACGATGTGAATGAACCTAGGAGGAAAATTTAGAGCCACCAACATCTCCTTAATGAAACTCCAGTTCATAGTATCATAGGCCTTACAAAGATCGATCTTTATAAGACAGCTAGGGGCACAGTGCTGCCTGGTATAATGCTTAACTAGATCCTGGCACAGAAGGATGTTATGCATTATACTACGACCCGCCACAAAAGCACCTTGCGCTTGATTAATCAAAAAATCCAAAACAAGTCGGAGCTTAGAGCAAATAAGCTTAGAAATACACTTATAAAGCACATGACAACATGAAATTGGCCGGAAGTCACCTGGATGCAGAGGATTAGGCACTTTAGGAATCAAAGTAATAGTGGTGTTATTCCAACTCTTGATCATCTTGCCATTCTCAAAGAATTGAGTAACCGCCCTAACAATATCAACGCCTAACACCTCTCATGCCGCTTTGTAAGAGCCACTGTTGTATCCATCCAAACCCGGAGCCTTGTTATCGGGGATACTCCACAGAGCTTGTTTGATTTCATCCGGAGAGAAATTGAGATCGAGAATAGAGTGGTGATGAGAAGATAAGATCGGGCCATTATAAACGGTCTCTAAATTGATCGGAACCCTAGCTTTATCCACATAACAAAATAACTTAGAGTAAAACTCAAAAAACGCCTGATGAATCCGAGTCGGATCAGAAATCTCCTCCCTTTTGTATTGGATGAATATGGTTTTATTATAGCGAATCCTCTGTTTGATGCTCAGATAAAAGAACGAAGTATTATCATCACCAAATCGAACCCAATTCATCTTAGCCTTTTGTTGAAGAGTAGAACTCAACTCTTGCTGAAGTTTACGAAGCAAAAGAGCAGCATGCTTCTCTTGAGAAGCTAGATGCGGATCAAAAGGACACTCATGAAGCAAATCTTGAATATGGAGCAGCTCAGTCCGAGCGCGATCCACCTCCGTTTGAGCATGTTCTCTACCATAAAGTAGACCTTCAACAGCTTCAACTTCTGAGTGATTTGGTAACTCACACAACCTTAATAGGAATATTCCATTGATCACGAACAAGGTCGATGAAACCCTCTTTCTATGCCCAAAAATTAAAGAACCTAAAAGGTTTCCAATACTGTTGCACAGAGGAGAAAGAAACCAACATAGGAGTGTGATCATATTCACCATCAGCAAGGAACTGAATCAAAGCATTCGGAAAACTATCCTCTCAGAGATCATTGCCTAAGACTCTGTCAATTTTACTTAGAACACGATTAGTCCCTGCTTTTTTGTTAGTCCATGTAAAGAACCGGCCATGGTATTTCAGATCATGTATCTCACAGATCGCTAAACAATCTCGAAGAGGCTGGACCTCAGCTAATCGGACAGGGGAACCGATCCGTTCATCAAGATTCGCAACGTAGTTAAAATCACCAAGAACTATCCACGGAGACAATATAGACTGACTCAGAACCCCCAGCTCATGTAACAACTGTTGGTGCTCAGTCTTGTCAGTAGCTCCATATACAAATGTGCATACAAACCGAGAACCATGAACAGGAGAAACACTAAGATGCATAAACTGACTATGACAGCTCAAAATATCAACATGAACATCCTCACTCTTCCACGCCACTAGAATACGACCCCCATCATGCCAAGCCAAATTTGTTGTAACACACCAATTGGGAAACATACGAAGATAAAGCGCTCCCAATCCTTGATGCTTTACCTTGGTTTCAAGGAGACCAATGAGACTAAGATTATGTAAGGAGATAAAACGAGCAACCTTTAGCTGTTTCCTAGTCCTATTGATGCCCCTTACATTCCACGCACAGAAATTAATCATTATCCGCGATGGGATCAGCTCCCAGCGCTATAACCCTCGCACTAAAGCCTTGGTCATCATTATCATGTGGCAAGCCAATACATTAAAGTCATTATGAAGCGTTAACGAGGATGGACGAACTATCGCACTAGGAGAACCAGTACCATCCACTGGAATAGGAGAACCTGAAACCGGCGCTACAACTACTACCTGCTCCTGCACCTCTAAACAAACCGGAATATCAATAGGGTGAATAGAACCGGCCTCGACAGGCTGCTGGACCGTACCAAGACCATTCCCAACTTCCTTGTGACCATTTGTACCGGAGTTCATCCCCAAGGCACCCTTCAGTTCAGAAGCTGCATCTCCTTTAGTCTTATTACCGTCCTTAGCTCGGAATTTCTGCCGCAATGGCCGAAACCAATTCTCATCAACCTGCAACTGAGAAGATTTTGACCCCATTCTACAGCTATCTACCCCATGTCCGAATTGGTCACATTTCATACACCACGAAGGAATCCAATCATACTGGACTCGTTGGGTTATGAGTTGACCATGCTCATTGGAGAAGTAAAGCTCCTCAGGAAAACCATCAGCTAACGGCATGTCTACTAAGACCCTAGCATACATCAAGCGAGAATTGGTCATAGTTGCATTATCCACCTTCAAAACTTTACCCAAGTAGCCAACAATCTGCCTCAACACGTTATCATTCCAACACATAACATCAAGATTAGGGAGTTTAACCCATATTGGGATTGAAGTCAAGCTAGATTTCTCATAAGACATAATAGGGAACCAAGGCTTGACTATAAAGGGTTTTTTATCAAATAAAATGCCATTCATATTGCAAGCTTGATCTTGGTGGTCTTTCGATGCAAAACGAACTAGAAAAACTCCTTTATTGACCATGCCGATTTTATCAATTTGTAGGTCCTTCCATATACGACGCACAAAGCCATCAACAACGTGAAGAGGAGGGTTAGCACTAGTGACATAGCAAACAACAGATGGCTCCCAATATTTAATCTCAGGCTCAATGTCAACCATGGAGATCTTAGCAATTCTACGAACACTAGGTGGGCTAGGGTCAACAGGCAATGGAACAGTAACACAAGGGTTCACAGCAAGGGGTGATACCATTGAAGAACTAACAGGAGCCATACCTGAGGTTGAAGAAGATCCTTTTAAAACAGAGACCCAACTAAGCCCCAACGCCGGCGAGGATGCTGTCGTTCGGATTGCAGAGGTTTCCTCACGA
>CM025918.1:26673413-26729203 GCA_000753965.2 Amaranthus hypochondriacus
TGGATGAAAGTGTAAAGAGCAGTTGTTGGCTTGTTGCCTCTTCAATCCCCAATCTCTACATCAAGTTTCAGGGGGGTGCGTTCTGTCGTCATTACTTAATTTAAGTCTTGAAAGTTGGTTTTTTTGTGATAAAAAGATTTCACTGGAGATTAAGGCACTTTTTTTTAGTTTGATAGCAACAGATGAGAAATGGGTTTTCAGCAAGCAGCAACCTAAACTCAGTACAGTCATTGCTCATTTAAAAAGTTCGACATACGATTTTATCAATTTAGTAAGAGATGGACACTTTAGGGGATAGCTACGGTGAAAGTCTTGCATATTAGATTTTGGTGTCATAATTTGGTTACACTAGGATTTTTTGTTCCCCACAAGTATTTGCGAAATTTGATTGAGTGCACTCCATTTTGAATAATCAAATGTCCACTTGATTTTGCTAGTGCTTTTATTATCTTCAAATGCATCATGCTTATTTCTTTTTTATTACCTTTACTCTTATCCTTTAATTTCAACTTTCAAGCAATCCATTACATGTTGAAACACTGTTTAGTTGTTTTGATGAATTTTACATATGAAGTGACATTGTATGTCAAAATAATTAAAGTGTATGTGCTATGTTGCTTTATCTCTGCATTGTAGCATTAGTATTCATAATACTTTCCTCTGTTCCTTTGTCATTTTGTGTGCTGTTAATTTATTTGTGCCCAACTCAAATGGGACAATTGAATTGTGTTGGAGGGAGTACATTGTAGTACAAGCCTAACATTATTGTGGAACATTTATGCACAGGTTTATGCATTGATGTCTTTCTTGGCCTTGATAATGCGGGATAGAGCGATATATTTCAATTCTCTAAGAGAAATGTAAGTGAAAAGGATTTTCTCTTTCTCTTTCACTTTCTGGTTTCTAGTTATGTTTTACTCTTTAGCTTATTTGTTTTCTACATTCCTGCTCTTGTTAAGATGTGTCATGGCTAACTTTTCTTTCTCTGATAACGAAAGATGCATTACTTATATCTCACTCCTAAAATATGTAGCGTAAGATTTTTTTGACGACCAAAAGAATGTGAATGGAGAGTTTGAGACTTGTAAGAATTATATAAGAATTAATATGGATTACTTTTGTATCATATGAGTTTTACACTTCACTATTAAAGATAGAAGGATGTAAATAGATTCAAAGTGCAAAGTTTTGGTTCTAGCCTTCTAGGGTAGTGTTACTTTTTATTTTGTTCAGTAAAGCAATTTTTTGTAATGATTGTCACTAACAGTACAGCAACAGAAATGTTACACAGCAAGTATATAGAATAATGTTGTAAGAAAAGAGAAAGAAAAGAGAAGAGAAAGATAGACGGAATGCTTGTATTATGTATTAGAGAGCAGTATACTCCCTCGGACTCTTCGAGTGGTCCGATAACTCCTACGGTACAATGACCCAATTGGTACTACAAGCATGAATAAGATCTAAGCATTCATTGACTATATATAGAAGAGTACTATATTCTAGAAGGCATCTAAAATACAGCTCATCACTTGAAAATAACTACCCTGACATCATTTCTGTGTGAAGGCAGCCAATGGTGAGGTGTCCCACAACCGTTACTTGCTTCCTTTTTTCCTTCTAGCATGTGTGTATAATATTGGGCCTGGGCTGTGCTGCTTGATCCATGACATTTTTTCATTCCACACTTGATCTTGCTTCATATGCATCACTCTCCTTGGCACGATTAACTTTTATCTTCACATCACTCTCTTCCCTTAATTTTTGACACTTCCGCTTTAATTACATTAATGAAGGCTCTAATGCTAACAAAAGAATGTTTATTTGAAGGAGAAGAAGGGTTGATGAATTTTGTGGATGTCTTTAAAGTATGTTGAATGACTAAAGTTAGATGATTGATGTAGGTAAACAGTTATTATGTGTATGATAATAGACAATTTCTAAGTTATATAAGTAGCACATGTCTCCCGCCTTGTTTTATGAGCTAACCTTATTGTTTTTACCTCCTGATTCTAGCAAGTGTCATCTGCTATTTGCAGATGATATTGGTGCGCTTTGTTTACTTCTTAACTTGGATTTCTGTGACTGCTCTTGTAACTTCCTGTCAACTGAATGTTTGTGTTGGGACACAATATTTTTCCTGTTGAAATTGACGTACACAACGTACTTTATCACTACTTCTGTGTGCATATGCTTGATAAATTTATGAGTATGGTTTTTTATTCTTTGTTATCTTAAGCTCCGATTGTGGTGCTGCTTCTACGTATAAAATTTATGGTATCCTATGTTGGACGGTCGCTGTATGAAACATTAAATTATTTTTGTAAGTCCACTCCTGATGGTGTTTTCTATTTCAGATACGAAGCATGGGTCATATATAATTTCTTATCCCTCTGCTTGGCATGGGTGGGTGGACCAGGGGCTGTTGTGCTAAGTTTAAGTGGACGAGTTTTGAAGCCTTCAGTGTGCCTGATGACTTGTTGCTTCCCTCCGTTACCATTGGATGGGTGAGTAATATGTTAGAAACTTTCTTTATATCGTTCCTGTAATTTTCATTGGACATATTTTATCAAGAAGCTGTAAAATACACACTGCAATAGTTGTAGGAACAAGATTAGCAGTAGTGGTATCGATAATAACCTGGAGATGAACTCATGATGACTTGGTTCTCTACAGGCGTTTTATACGGAGGTGTAAACAAGGGTGTCTGCAGTTCGTCATTTTGAAACCGATTCTGGTGGCTATTACATTCATACTCTATTCAAAGGGGAAGTATGAAGATGGAGACTTCAGTGCAAATCAGTCCTACCTTTATATCACCATTATATATACCATTTCATATTCTGTTGCTCTCTATGCATTGGTCTTGTTTTATGTTGCATGCCGAGATCTTCTCCAGCCATTCAATCCCGTTCCAAAATTTGTCTTGATAAAATCGGTTGTTTTCTTGACATATTGGCAGGTACTTTTTCCTAATAATTATGAGTTATTTTGCAAAAAATTTTACATGTTTTTTTCAATTTAGGGTTTTTAATAAGAGGTGAGGTGGCTTGGTTGAAAAGTTTTCTCAACCTAGTCCTCGTTTCTGCCTATCAGTTGGTGAAGGAAAACATATATGATGAATGCATTACAAAAGTCCCCTTTCCTTACCTCTTTACCTCTCATTCCTGTTTCCCTTTCGGTTCCTTTGTTGAAGTTCCCATGATGGAATGTGAATGATCTGGTTCAACCATCACTTAGGATTTTAGTAGTTCAATGATTTTAAACCCCGAAAAGCTGTACAAATTGCCTCAGTATATGTGGTTCCGAAGGATATTGAAAATTCAGATTTTAGAGATGAACATTGTTAGTTGATTGAAGAATCCTTAAAGGCAAATGAAAAACATGATCATTTTTTGGTAAATGAGTGTAAACAGGGTTTAATATGTGAAAAAAGGCACCAGTTGCTTCACCGTTGCAAAAAGAATTACCGTATGCTGTACATATTTTTCAAGGGCAACCTTTTTCTTTTATCAAATAACAAGAGAAAACACTTGGATGCCCTTCCAATTTTATTTTGCCAAAATTCTGTGTATAGAGGGAGCATCTTAATTTGGTTCTTTTTTAAATTTTATGAATCTGAAAGTTGGCTATTATTATTTTCCGTATTAACCTTCCTGGAATGACCTTACTAAGATGCATTTTGTTGTGTAGAAGATCGGACTTGTGATGTGATTGGTCTATCTTTTTCTCACTAATTATTTCCTTTTGTAGGGAGTCTTGGTTTTTCTTGCAGCCAAGTCTGGACTCATAAAAAATGCAGAGGACGCTGCTGATGTTCAAAATTTTGTTATTTGTGTTGAGATGCTCATGGCTGCCATCGGTCACTTTTTTGCTTTCCCTTCCAAGGAGTATGCTGGTGCAAATATTGGCGTCTCTCTTGGTTTCTCTGGAAGCCTCGCTCATGCATTGAAACTGAATGACTTCTATCACGATACTGTTCATCAGGTAAGCTAATTTTTTGTTTATGATCCATAGATTCTTGTCACAAACCAAAAGATGTTACTAAACGGCCGACAAAGGGCAAAATTTGTATAGTTTTGCCTATTTCACGCACATAAATGATAGTGCTATTCTATCACCTCTTTCTGAACTTAAAAGTTAGATAGCCTTCAAATATTAATCTTGTTGCTTTACTAGTGGGATTATGTCAAACTGTCTCCCAGGCACTATAGTTTTGCTGGTTACACATGGCCTGTTTTATAGATGGTAGTCATTGGTGGCTCGAGTCTAATTTTGTAATATAATTTTCACCTAAAATTTTCATGCCAATCCAACCACATCCCGACACAATCTTCATAAATGTTGATACAAACTTCATTAATATTCTAGCCTTTTACTTTATTAGTTCTTAGATCAACTGCTAGTGCTCCTGTATACCATTTGCTGCCAAACTATGGACTAGAGTTTATTGATTGATGTATATGAGGATTGAGGTTTCCAGCAATATGCTAATGTAACTGACTTCCGCCTACGACTAATGATGCAGTTTGCACCAACGTATCATGAGTATGTGCTTTATAACCACAGTGATGGAGAAGAAGGGCCTAGGAAGTACCGCTCACGTACTTTTGTGCCTACTGGACAAGAGATGGATGTTGTTCGAAGAAATAAACACATGTTTGGGAACAAGCTGGATGACTGTCAAAACTCTAGCCAATCATCCTCAGCCACGAGCAGCCCTGAAAATCCCATGGTTGAACCCAATTCAAATTCAGAAAAGATAAACAATTCTCTCCTTGTTGATACTACAAATTCTGTAACGGTCCCATATGATGTGACTCTAATCGATCTAGACCTTTCCAATTACCCTTCAGATGTTCCCGCTGTAGGTGACACCACAAAAAAGTGACAACTCCAAAGCTCCCAAACAGGTTAGCCAGATATTGTCTCGTTGTAAAAAATCGCGTTTCGGGATCTAAACCACCAATGGATGAAATTAGTGCGATGTTTGAAGGCATGTTATCGCTGCATATATGTTCTGCTGCCTTGGTTTTTCTAGAGTGGTGTATTGTGAAGTGTAAATGATAGTAGGATTTTTAGGGGAGTATAGTTTCAGATGTTAAGCACAGACCGCGCCGGTTGATTTTAACATGAATTTGTTAGATTTATCCTAAAATAAACTATTGTAGAAAGGAAATTATTTTGCAAAATTGGACGTTGTTAATGATCAATGTGTTATCTCATGTGGGTTGATTACCTATTGGATAAATGAAGTTCTTTCTCTTTTGATGCTTTTGTTTAAGATCTCTTCTTCCTTGTCTAGATTTCCGAGTTGTTGGATCTTTGCTTATAATTTTTGGCGAAAAATCTTTGTTTATCCACCTAAGTTGTATTGAATATACACAAATTTTTACCTGAGATCATCTTTTGTATTAATTATTCACCAACTACCTATTAAAAGTATATTTAATTATTTATTAATTAATCATTAGTTGTTCCCTCTTGCGAGTGAACTACTCGGTAAGTAGATGCAGTTAAGCTCTAACTGTAGTAACATACATTAAAAATATAATAGACGACTCACAAATGTTTGTATAACCTTGAATGTTGAAAGTGAAACTCGAGCCAACAAAATTCATTAGAAGTATGTTATTTGAGAGGTAAATGAGATTTGAACACGTTATTTTAGGTTGCATTAGCAATAATAGCATGTCAACAAAATAATTCAACCACAAACTTGTTTTGATGGTTGAAGTTTTGGGATATCAAACCTACTCAATTAACTAAGGAGAGGTTAATGAAAATTAAATTCCTAATCTAATTTCTATGTTATTTTTGATATCATATAAAAGAACTTAATCAAGTTCCGGTTATAATTAGAGCCTCAAATTTGGTTGAACTAGATATTTGTGTATGATTACAATTTTTCATAATAATTTTTGTGGACTGTCTTGTACTTCTCAAATGTGATCTCATTTTTAATGAAATAGAAATAAAATCTTGAATTCTTAATGATGTCAGCGTTATATTATATTGTCTGTGTAAATACATTGATATTTGTGGGTCATTCTTGTCGATTTGTTTTGAAGATACAAGAGGCTACACATCGCTTGTCCACAAGATGGATGATTTGATTAACAGTTATATTGTAAGCGAATTGTTTGGGGTAAAATCGATCGTTTTCTTCTAGTCCTTCTTATAAAAGGAGTACGGGCCGAGTATGAATTATTCATCAATTTATCACATCCAGACTATGCTCTCGAGCGGGATATTGGGTATGATGATGATGATTATATTGTAGCATTATTTCTAGAAATAATTTTAGTGGTTGTGTTCTATTTTATTTCAAGTGGAAAGTCATTGTAAACACCTAAATCTTGTCCCAAATCAAGCTTCTAATTTCACTATCAAAAACTCTAATTTCAGGAAAATTGGAAGAAAGAATTCATTCACTTCATTTTCCATTTTATTTTAAATTTTATGTTAAGGAGAATCCTTAAAGGCTATAGAAGAAGGAAGATTAATTAATTTTTTTTTTTTTTTTTTGTGTTTTGTAAAAATCAAAATCACTGTCACAAAGGAAAAACTTTCAATCATTAAGTCAACCCACGATTACACACTATAGTCCCATTTAGTTAGGAGTTATTCTCGTGAGAAATCGTCTCTCGGTGAGATGACCTCAAAATAAGAATTTATGAATGATCAGAACGATAATATATACTTGATTATAAAATATAGCCAAAGATTATATAATTCGGTTTTAATTTCCGTGTCAAATTGTCAATCTTTACCATAAATATCATATTAAAAATTATCAAATTATCGCTGAAAATGTTGTATACAAAGCGATATTTTAAAACGCTAAAATTAATGTTATTATTGATATTATATTTTTTATATAAACAACTATAATATTTATTTGGGTAATGATATTTACAGCCTTAGGGCTGTACATAAAAGTTAGTAAATTGTATTTATTATTAATAATTTTAGGTTTTCAAAAGAATCTAGTATGGAAAATTGGAAATAATTATTATTTTTAAAGGTTATTTTAAATTTCCAAGAAAGAATTAATGATAAAGTAATAAAATATAATTAAATCTTAGGTTTGAAAGCAAAAACAATAATGAATTACATAGTAATTATACAAGATTCTTTCTTATATACAGCCCTTAGGGCTGTATATATCATTTTCCTATTTATTTAAGTTTTTATCATTATTTTAAAAATATATACGTATACTTGCATTATTCTATTATTTTTATTATATCAAATTTCATACTCCCTCCTACATCCTATTGGCATTATCACATTAATAATCTTTGTATTGAAACGAATAAATAAAATCTCACATGACTATATTTTAAATTATAGATTAAGAGTAAAATACAAATTAAAAGTGATTAGTGAATAGTAGCCAAAAAGTAAATGGGACTATTTTGTTCATTTATATGTCGAATTATACACATTTAAAAATTATAAAAAATTTATATTATGAAAGTATACGATTAGATGATTCAAACAAGATCCCACTTGGATATATTGACACTTGGTAATAAAAATATTTTAGGCAATGTGAATTGTAAAGAGTTTGGACACCAAATACCAATAACCAATATGTTAATCTTCTACACCTACGGCCCACCCGAAATTATCTTAATTATTAATATATTCTCGTACTTACCATCTAATTAAACAAACAGCCGGTCTCTTAAGAGACACCTCTCAGACCCAAACCCAACCCATTATAGTTTAATTCATATTTTTACTTTATATTTTCTTTTATGAGCCGACCCAATCAGAGATGGTCTTTCAAAGAGATTGTCTCTCATAAGAATTTGTGTTAAACAAATCATACAATCTAATAAAAAGAATATAAAATTCCAAGTGTCATTCTCATATTGATTAGCCATATAAAGAAAATTTTACCAAAGTAAATATCAGCTTATTCCTTAATATTTGAGTAGTATATCACAACAAGATATGTTCTTATAAATTTTCATGAAATATTATATTTTTGAATTTAAAAGCTACATAAATTTCAAATTAATGTTTCTTAAAATACATTTGTTTTTTTATGTGTAGTATAAGCTAATTAATAAAGAATTTTCATTAAAATTTTAATCTCTAAAATATTTCATCAAGAAACAAAGACACAAGACAATTAAAAGATGTTTTGAGAATGACAAATAGTCATAATGATTAGGTAAAAAGATTACATATATTTGTCTTAAAAAGTATGAGAGCTTTAATTAATAATTATTAACAATCTTATTTTTTTTTAATAAAAGCACTATATATTCTAAAATATTTTATCTATTTTATAAAAAATTAATATTATAGTATTTTTATAGTGATAGCATGTAATTACATCTCTATTTAAAATTTATATTTATATATACTTTTATACTAATAATTTTGTGCGTTGCACGAGTTTTTATACTAGTTATCTTAATTATTAATATAAAAGTATAAATTTAACATTATGCCATCAGAATCCTTGACAAAAGAAAAGGTAAAAGCAGTCAATGAGTTCTTCTGTTTTCACATTAATTAATTAATAATTCGTTATTGCCAATTTATTCTTAACATAAATTGAAAATATTGGAATTGAAAGTTGACCATTATTGAAGATTACTTGATGGCTACTCATTAATATTTCAGCTCTTAGGTTATCTCACTATTGTGACTTTTAAAACCAAACTCATACAATTTAAGATATGATTATTTTAACTCGAGTTTGGTTCATCAAATATGATGAGTCAAGGGTGAAAAATGAATCAGCTGCTCTTCGACGAGATGACCACATAATGAGACTGTCAATTTGAGCCGGTTCAATTCACGTGTGGAACAATCTATTAAGAGTATATAATGCAAATATAAATTACAAACGGGAATTTATATTATTCCTTTGTTGATGATAAAATGAAATTACAATAACAATGCTAAAAAGAACTTGAAGATAAGTTTGTAACGACAACCGTTACCCGGAAGCTTGATACTTGTTGTAGGCGTGTGATCACTTTCCTTTTGTGATATTTCCCCCACAAAGGTACTTGGGTTGATGAACGGAAATTCACAACGAGATACAAACAACACAATATACTCTTAGTACTTAGAGTATACCACTTAACAACAATGTGTTTAGGAATTATAAGAAATGGAAGCCTTAGGCAAGAGTTAATTACTCTCTTGACAAAGCACAAACAAATGAGAGAAAAGAGTAGAAAAATTCAGAGAATTGGTGTGTTCAACTCATCACCAAAGACCCCTATTTATACTATTAGAGTATACTCTAAGGGTCATGGCTCAACAATCACTTATGATCATGTAATTCAATGCCATTAATCTAGGACATTCATGAGCATTATTCTTAATAATACTCCATTATAACTCCAGAAATCAAGAGCCATAAGTGTAGGAATCCAAAGTCATTAATCTCAAAGATTAAGAAATGCCCAACGGTCACTTCCAGCCTAAATCGCCAAGTCGGCGATCCAGACACTACCAAGGAAAGTCGACTCGGCTTTTCCTTTTGGACAAAACCCCCACTTTCCAGAAGCTAAAGCCGAGTCGGCTTTAGCTCCAAAAAGGGAAACGCCGAGTCGGCGTTTTAGGCTGACTTGGTTTTTCCCTTTTCCGTTTTGTCCTATCCTTTGAACTCCTTTTGGACCTAGTATATTAATACATATTGTCCCCACTACCTTAGTAGTACTTAGTGATTATAAGCTTAGGATTATTAGACACTAAATGTTCAACACAATCTGAATATTTTTTTATTTTCTGGGCATTTTTCAATTTTGATATTAAATGTATCAATTAAAATGTTGCTACACGCACAAATTGGACTAACCCAAATTAATGGTCTCATAATGAGACCGTCTTGTCCAAGTTTTTACATGTTAATTTTTTTAGTGGTTATTTAATTTTAACTCTATTTAGTAGTATAACTAAGCCAAAAAATATATTTTAGAATCCAAATTGCTCGGTAAACCATTTTGACGAACATTCTTTATGTAATCATGAATTAGCAAATAATTTACATATTAATATGATTAAAATTTACATAATGCAAAAAATCTTAATTTTTAAACTTTGTTAGAAATATCATCAAAAATTCAGATCTTATCATCTAACCAAGTGGAGAATGTTCATCTGGAAGACATTTCTCGAAGAATTCAGATCTTATGTCATCATCTATGCTAGGTTTAGGTTATCTTCAATATTTTAAGTCAAAGTCAAAATAGTTAAGTTTAAATCAATTCATTTACATATTTTTTAAATCAAAAATATATAAAAAAAGGTCTAGAAATCACAAATATAAAAATATTAATAAAGATAAAAATAGAGAAAAACCTTTTTTTTTTCCGAAAATCAGAACCATTTATATTGGTTTGGTCAGAGCATAGAAGACTGAAAAAATAGTCAGAGCTAGGATCAATTTTAAAAAATAATATCACGACAACATCTTTATCATCGCAAAATCCGTCGCAATTTTTTTTAAAATGTAGGAAAAATTATATAAAACTACCTATTCTATACCTTTTTTTGTAAAAAACTACCTAATATAAAAAAATTTTCAAAAAACTACCTTGTATAATACTAAACTTTGCAAAAGACTACCTTGTACCTAATTTCGTCAATTGACCAGCACGCGTTTGTCACGTGATCTCTTAAAACACCTTTTTCACCTTCACAGAAAGCTTTACTTGTTCTCTTCAAAAAAATCGAGTCTCTCACCTACCAAAACACAGAAAGCTTTTACTCAATACCCTTCTCCTTTAATTCTCCACATTAATTGCTTCTCCATATCTTCAATTCATTAAAGATTTTCTCACCTACCAAACACAGGTATGTATTTCTTCTCAATTTTGGTTTTTTAGTTCGTTTTAGGGTTAATTTTCGTATGCTTCAGTTTAGGTAGTTTTAGGAGATTGATTCGTTTGTAGCTTAATTCAGTATTTCGTTTATATCAATTGGTGTCTGGATCATAAAAAGCACAACACTTAAACTTCCTTCCAGGATTTTCCTTGGTCCATGAAACTCTCCTTGCAAAGGGAACTCCACACCCACATTTCTCGGGCTTTGAATTTGATGTTGAAGAAGGGGAATACATTAGGGAAGCAAGATAAAGAAGGAATGGTGAAAATTGGAAGAATCTGGATCTTAAATTAGGGGTTTGAGTTTAGGGCTTTGAGTTTTAATGGAAGAATAAGGAAGAATGAGTTTAGGGCTTTGAGTTTTAATGGAAGAATAGGGAAGAATCTGGAATTTAAATGAAGATGGAAGGGTCTTAAGATGGCACGTGCATAAAGCGTGGTAATCACCGTCAATATTAACAGTCAATGACGGAAATTCATTAACAGGTAGTCTTTTGCAAGGTTTGGTATTATATAAGGTAGTTTTTTGAAAAAAAATTTACATTAGGTAGTTTTTTAAAAAAACAGGTATACATTAGGTAGTTTTATATAATTTTTCCTAAAATGTATTGCATTTATGTTCTATAGCATTGATGTCACTGCTACTTCAACATTTACTTGTAGTGTACGTAGAGAAAAATATAGGCAAACTTGATAACACGAGTGAATAATGATAAAGAATTGGTATAATAAGTAGCATATATGAATAAATGGAAAAGAAAAATACGTATAAATAATCAGTGTAATAATTTCATTTCATTTCAAAAAAACATATTTAATGTGATTCTAAAAGTTATATACTTCTTCTGTCAAGGAATCAACTCAACCAAAAGCTTAAGCTAATGGTTGAGGCCCCAGAATATGTTATATACTCTAACACGCCTCCTCACATGCGAGCCCTTTGGGCTAGAAGTGTGGATGAAATACGGACTCTCCTCATACCTGGTGCTAAATATTCCACTTAAATGAGGGGTGGTTGAGATTCGAAGCCGTGACCTCTTGTCACGTTGGCTCTAATACTATGTCAAGGAACCAACTCAACCAAAAGCTTAAGTTAATGGTTGAGGCCCCAGAATATGTTATATACTCTAACATATTCGTTTCATCATACATGCAATAAATTTCCTTTAAAAGAAACTATTAATTGTCTAATTTACCTTTACTTTATTTTTAGGGAAATTCCACATGGTAGCATCCAGTTTTGATGAAATGCCAGTGGTAGCACTTTTTTAAGAAAATTCTACATGGTAGCATCCAGTTTATGCACTATCTAATTGCCGTAGCATTTTCCGTTAAGTTCTTGTTAAATTCCGTTAAATTCATCATTTTGTAAGTTTTTTTCCACATGGTAGCATCCAGTTTTTGTTAATTTACCATTTTAACTTTTAATTCACCATTTTAATGTTTAATTCACTGTTTAATTCATTAACGCTCATAAACGTTTAATAATTTTATTGAAAAATTATAAGAAACTATCTAATCGGTCGAAACAAGTACTTATTCGCCTATTTTTTGATATATAAACCGAAAAAGATATTTAACGTCATTTTTACCTATCATAACGATTTTTTTTCAAAAAACGGACGTTGCAATTAACCTTATGGGGTAACTCTTTCGAAATCCGGTCGAAACAAGTACTTATTCGCCTATTTTTCGATACGTTAACCGAAAATGATATTTAACGTTATTTTTACACATCATAACGATTTCTTTTGAAAAACGGACGTCGCTATTATCCTTATGAGATAACTCTTTCGAAAATTCGATAGAAACAAGTACTTATTCGAAAAAGTACTTGTTTTGACCGATTAATTAAACATTAAAATGGTGAATTAAATGTTAAAATTATTTTTTCGTAAAATTATTTAACATTTATATTTTTAATCCCATAAGAATAGTAGCGACGTCCGTTTTTCAAAAAAAATCGTTATGATGTGTAAAAATGACGTCAAATATCATTTTCGGTAATTGCAACGTCCGTTTTTTGAAAAAAAATCGTTATGATAGGTAAAAATGATGTCAAATATCTTTTTCGGTTTACGTATCGAAAAATAGGCGAATAAGTACTTGTTTTGACCCGATTAGATAGTTTCTTATAATTTTTCAATAAAATTATTAAACATTTATGAGCGTTAATGAATTAAACGATGAATTAAACATTAAAATGATGAATTAAAAGTTAAAATAGTAAATTAACAAAAACTAGATGCTACCATGTGGAAAAAAACTTACAAAATGATGAATTTAACGGAATTTAACAAGAACTTAACGGAAAATGCTAAGGCAATTAGATAGTGCATAAATTGGATGCTACCATGTGGAATTTTCTTAAAAGAGTGCTACCACTGGCATTTCATCAAAACTGGATGCTACCATGTGAAATTTCCCTTATTTTTATATCTCATTAACGTTAACACCCATCTCCAATACCCAACCATACTTTATTTTCCTTAATTCCTGAATAACCCCTACCTAAAAAAGAATTAACAACTTAATACTTCAAACAACTACTCTTGTGAGAGACCGTCGCTTAAAGAGACAACCTCAAAGCAAGAACCTCACACTTTTATTTTCTCTTTAATTTATATTGATTGGACTATTTAGCTCATATATCTAATACGTCGTTCGGAGAGACCGTCTCTTACAACAATTTGTGTACTTCAAAAAATAATTAAATATTCAACTATCCATTATAAATAAATACACACCCATAATTAATATATATATATATATATATACCCTTCTCTTAAGACTTCCCCACAATTCTATAAACATTCTCCCCCACCAATCCATATTAATTCTTCCTCTTTATTCTTTCTACTTTCCTTTCCTCCTAAACCACATTTTATCATTAATATGAGAGTATCCATGACCCACTTAACTCCCATATTCGGACCCGATTCCGGATCCGGGTACCAAACCCATATTGGAGGTGATCAAGTAATCCAAACCAGCTGCAATAATTACTTAGAAAAAAGACAACTCTTTCTTAGAAGCTACCAATTTAGCAGGAAGCAAAGCTTTGCGCAGAAAATTAAACGGGCTTTGGGTCGGGTCAAGCGTCTGTTTGGGGTTCGGGTACGATCCGTTCGGAGGCTCCGTAAAATGATATGGTCCGAACTTAGGTTTGCTCTTTATTATAAGAGGACAAAGTTGCTTAAGCTTCTTAATCAATACAATTATTACTTTAATAATAAAAATAATAATAATTGTTTTTGTTTTTATAAAAAAATATAATATATATATATATATATATATATATATATATATATATATATATATATATATATATATATATATATGAACTGAACTTTTGAAGTTTTTTTCTTTTTAGAATTATGTATATAATTACATTAGTTCATTAATTATTTTTTCATTTTGGCCGGGGCAAACTAGAAAATACTGTAAGCAAGGGAAAAAAACAATTTAATCCTTATTAGTGCCAGTCCTAAGTAACTGTAAAGTTCGAAATTTTCTATATATATACAATAGGACTGGCCCTAAATTCATTCTTGTAACCTGTGATTTAGTACTACTATATTATTTGATTATTTCCCTATATTGTTTTTTGGTTATTTATATCTAGATTTATTTGTAGTATGCAAAAAATTTATATTGATATTATATATTATGCCCCTTTTCCCTTATATTGGTAGTATTTTAGTATAATAATTTCAAGATATATATATATATATATATATATATATATATATATATATATATATATATATATATATATATATATATATATATATATATATATATATATATATATATATTAGTGTTGATTCAGAAAAAGAATCCAATTGAGTAATCCCTGTATATATTATTTGTATTAATAATAATATTTTCTTTCACAACATATATCATCACGAGCAAATTTAAAAAATTAACACAAATTTTTACTTGAGACCGTCTTTTGTAAAGACGGCTCTCAAAAGCACAGTCCAATTCTAAATATATATTGTTTCAACTCTAAATATAGATTTGGGCTGGACTTTTAAGAGTTGTCTTTGCAAAAGACGGTCTGTCAAGAGAGCACCTGAAAATTAAACAGTTGACATTGAGAAAAGACATAAATTTAGTAATTTTATGATTGTATGACTCATTTATCATGTTTTTTTGTCTAGCTCGTCAAATTTGACCCAAAATATGAAGTATACAAGAATGTAATAGAGCCAACTCATAAAGAAAAGATTTTATATTTCATTACTTTTTGTCCATTTAGTAATTTATAACTACCCCATTCCACTTAGGGATGGCAATGATTTTGGACTCTCTTCAAAAATTCGTAGATTCAGATTTGTTTTAGACTTTGTTGATTTGAATCCTAATTTTTTAGACTCGTTAATTTTAAATTCACAAAAAATTGTTGCAGAAACTTGTCAAATTTGTCTCGACTATTGTGATTTTCTATTAAAAATAGATTTATAGTTTTGTAACAATTCGGTATTACCAAGGGTTTTTAATTTTCAAAGGTATGCTTAGAGGTGTTCATTCGGGTGATCGGGTCGGTTTTGGACGAGTGTCTTTCGGTTCGGTTGTATTTCGGATCGGCTATTTTTCGGTTGCGTGTTACGACGGGTCGCACTCGGGTCGGGTCGGTTAGTCGCGGTTCAGTTGAAGATCGGTTATTCGAGCTAGCGGGTTAGCATCGGTTTGGTGTCTGTTGAAGTTCGTGTCGAGTGTTAATCGGTGTCGGGTTGTCATCGGTTAATAATTGGTTCGGTTTTGTCGAGTACAGATCGGGTTCGGGTTTTAATTACTATCGGCTACGTACTGCTAATTACTATCGATCGAGTCAATATTAAATTAAGTTGTTAGTCATTTTTTAATTGATGACAAGATTTCCTTTACTTAAAGCAAAAATAGTTAAAATGTAAATCAACTAGTGATCTTCATTACTTTGTTACTTTTACTTGTTTAACCGGAAATTAGAATTATAAAGTTCTATCAATTTTCATCTAATACGGTTATATACATTGACCATTGATTATTAAATCTAAATATATGAAACCATGTATTTATAAAATTTAATTTATTAAAATATCTATCACTTTATTAGATTAAATAATAAGATGATTGAATATGAGTCTATCATACTTCTATGTTAAAAATTGGTTCAGTTTAAAGCAATTCGATCTAAATTATTCGGGTAGTCGGTTTTTGCCGGATCGAGTTCGGTTTCGAGCATGATTCGGGCCGGATATGACTCGGGTCGGTCATTTTTGGTTCGGGTAATCTCGGTTAAAGGTTATGTGCCGGTTACAAAAATCGGTTACAGTTCGGGTTCAGATTTCTCATTTTCGGTTGTCAATCGGTTCGGGTACAATTTCGATTCGGGTATTGTCGGTTCGATAAACCTTAAAAAGGAACACATTTTCGGGTCGGTTTACTTTTGGTTTCAGGTCGGATTTTCGGGTCGGGTCACTTTTAAACAGCTCTAGGTATGCTATATGTAAATATGTTCAATATAATGAATAAAAATATTAGTTATTAAAAATATTGTGTTTTTAGTTTTCAGTGCATTTTGTATGAGATCGTTCACGATGAAACGATCTCAAAACAAGAAGCTATGCCTATAAGCTAAAAGTGGATAAATTTAAAGCGGACAAATATAACAAACATAAGAAGTATTGTATAGGAGATAAAACAAAGTATACTAAGTATATTACAAAAAGGTACCCTAATTTTGAAATTTACTTTTATTTGTCAACTAATTAGTCACTTACAACTAACTTAAAGAATAAAGACTCACTTCATTTGTACACAAAGTAGGCACATTATTGAGAGTATTGGACGTTGGACTTGAATTTCAGTTAGGTAGTGTTTGGTAATATAGAATTTATTTGAAAATAGGAAATTTGATTTTGATATTCACATTCAAAAATTGTAAATGACACCTAAATGCTTGGAATTTGCAAATTTTGCTACTTGACCAAATTTTACATTGTTATTGAAAGTCTATGGAATCGAGACAATTCTGAATTTCAAATTCAAGATTTGTCAAACATTGTATTTGACCCAATTCAACATTTGGAAATGAATTCCTAGTTGCCAAGCATACCGTGTTTTTCAATATTTTCTATTTGATTATTTTTATAATATGGGTCAAAATTTTCCGAATTATACCTTATTAATTAGTTTCTAAATAGATTTTTTTAATCAATTTTAAATGAGATAGGAAAAATGATAGGTATAATTATGATCCATTATGCTAGAGTCACAAAAGTGCGAGTTACATTAAAAAATGTCTACTGGTTCTTGAATGTTACTCCAAATGGCAAATGTTTTCGAATATTCAAACTACAAAAAGTACTTGGGGCATTTTAAAAGCTAGCTTAATTTAATAATTCGCTCAATTTCAATAATATGTTCAAAAAATAATAATTATATTATTATTATTATTATAATATAAACTTAGTGTATATACTAGTAGTATTATAATTATTATAATATACGGCATGTTTGGTTAAAAATACTAAATGATGGTAATAACAATAATTAATTATAATGTAAAATTTAATCAAAAACTCCATATCATTCCTATCGTAATGAAACTTTGATCACAAAAATGTTTTTTTGTTTACAAATTTTCATTACCATCGAATACCACATCTCTCAATGGTAATGCATCAGAATGAATTTTATGAAGAAAATGAAATGATTAAAGTTGGACAAGCATGACCATTAAGGTAGCCAAAAGATTTTTCAACTAAAATTACATTAATTTTTCATTCCCATTACCAGTAACGGGCATTTATAATTAAAGTATTGATATAATCATATAAATGCTCTTTTGCATTCTAAAACATAATTAAGCATAATCATGAAGTGAACAGTGAACATTTGCAGTTTTTTTTTCTCTTTTTTTTTTTTGAGTATAAGATCAGATGATTATGGGATTTCAAAAGTTGATTGTAGAGTCTCTTGCCAATTTTTCAAAGTATGGGGTGATTGAACTTAAAAAATCAATTAAGAGAGTGTTAAATTAATACCCTCATACTCTCCTCTCCCTTTTAGTCGATGAGCTCTTTGATCGCGTCCTTTTTTATAGATATTTGTTGACGTTTTTTTTTTCTCCCCAAATCTTTTTTTGATTGGTAATTATGTTAATTTTATTATACTAGAAGACATATGACCAATACAAATCACCTTCGGCATAAAAAACCCCATGGGAAGAGTGAAATGGAATGCAAACATATGTCTAGAGAGTACTTAGAGTTCAAATCAATAATTCGAATCAATGTTCCTCCTTAGAGCCTGATTATAGTTTTCTCTAGGCGAGATATACTGGGTACGATAATGATGATGATATACTCATTTGTCTCTTTGAATTCGCAATGACTTAAGGTTGCGTTTGGGAATAAGTATTTCATTTGGATATGTAGATTTCAATTATGAATTTATTAAAGAAGAATTTGAGAATCACAAGCTTAGGGAAGGGATTCTCAAATACTTATCTTTAACCATTTTTTAAAACATTGGTGGATTTGACTCAAATCCAAATTTGAAAATCTTTTACTTGCCAAACACTAAATTTGAGTCAAATCCACATTTTCAAATGAAATCAACATTCCCAAACATAGCATTAGTGATTCTCCTTACGACATGTACTTCTCAATAGCAATTTCAAAGGGACATGGAAGTATATACCATTTATCATTCATTTGAGTTCTAACTTGGATACTTTCATAATATATGTGGATCATATTCAGCTTATGAGCCCCACTTAGTCTTACAAATTTACCCATACACTAATTTTATTTTGGGGTCCAACTTTTATAAAACGCGCTAGTGGTAGCACATTTGTTAGGTTTTTCCACATGGTAGCATCCAGTCTATTCCTTATATAACTGTCGTAGCATTTTTCGTTAATTTTTTAATAATTTTCGTTTAATTCTCCATTTTAACGTTTTTACCCTTATTAAGTGTTGGTTGTTGTCTTTACAATTTGCCACTAAACCATTTTATACTCTCAAATATTTAATTCACTATTTTAACATTTAATTAATTCGTCGTTTAATTCATCAACGCTCTCAAATATTTAGGGGCAAATTATAAGTGATATGTTCAAATTTTAAATATTTATAATTAGTTCAAATGACAGACTGATTTATTTTCTTAGATTGAAAACTATACTAGGAGTACTAAACTACTGATAGTTGAAATGAGATGATTTGAATTTATAAAAGAATTAATTAACAATAATAAATTATATGTTTAGCTGTAATGAATACTAGCCAGGAGAAACTATAATAGGACTTATGTGTACTATTTAATAAATAAAAAAGATCTATTTATAAATAAAGTTATATTCTAAATTAATGAATTCTCAAACCAACAAACAAGAAAAAAAAACATAAATAAAATTAATTAATTATCATTCTAAAAGGAGAGATAAATACCCTAATAGTCAAGCTAATAATATGTTGTTATATGTACAGTAATAGGGATCCAATTTTATTTCAGTTGAAAAACAAATACTATTTTACATGAAAATTTCTCCAATTAGTAATTAATATGAACAAATTACTATAAATTAATTATACATAATCAATTATTTTGATGGTTTGAGAATTATACATTACCAAAAGCTCTTGTGGCTCAATAGATGGAGCATCTGATGTGGAGCAAAAGGTTTGGGGTTCGACTTCTACTGGACGCAGGTATCAATTAGGGGTTTTTTTGACAGCACGCATCTCTCTTTACTTCTTGGGGGAACGGGTATGATTTGTTCGCATCTTTCAGAAAAAAACCCGTCCATATGAACCCTGCCTTGTGCTGGATACTGAGAGTGACCTTTACCTCTTACTAATTAAATTATTTTGCATAATAATAACATTAAACTACTACTAGAAATTAAAATTATGGCATTTTCACCATTGATTACCATAACTAGAAAATACATTAATTAATAAAAATAATTAGCAATTTAGCATACTAATTAATTAATAATTATTAATAATTAGTAATGAGGAAGTCCATTCAAGCTACCTTTAGCAACAAAACCAACAAGAAAATCAATGTAAGATCCCTTAACACAAAGATTATGAGAAACAATTTGAAGTTTACTCCTTTTAAACACCTTTGTGAATCTAGCCACATCTTTTCCTTTCTTACCCTTAAACCATAATTTCATATTATTAATATTATTATTAATAATATTATTTCTCGAATTATTATTAATATTATTATTATTATTACCTTCATAAAAATTTTCTGGTTCTTCGATAATAGTAGAAAGCTTTGAGTTAAGAATTTCACCAATACCCTTTTGAGAATCTGTTCTTAAAGCTTTTCTACTTGTACATGGTACTGTTATTACCCACCCTAATCTTCTGCTGTTCGTCATTGACGAAATCCTGAGACTTCAACCAAAAACTTAATTTGTTGATCGATAAATCGAATTTTTTTTTTTTTTGGTGTTTAGATTTGAGGGTTGAGAAGGAAATGAAAAAAATGAAATGGGTGTTTATGCAAGAAAAAGTTGGTTACTTTACAGCAATGTGTATGAGTATGAAGTTAGTGATAAGGTTGTTAATTTAAGTATGTGTACCTACCAAAGGTACCTAACTAAGGGGATGGTGTATTTATCATATGCATGTGTAGTGGAGTTGAGAGTACGTACTTTAGTACACAATTGATCCGTTTTATAATACTTGCTACTAAGTGTGACATATTATGTGGGAAAATGTCATAATCAGTAGCAAGTATTATGGAACGGAGGAAGTACAGTACTACTTTCACAACTCATTGTTTTATTTTGGAGTTGAATGATTCATGAATTATTACAATTTAAGTTCAAGTTAAATGGATCGAAAACAACTTTTGGTATCTGATCGTGAAATCGAATTGTAAAATTAATGAACCGATTTTGTAAATTTTGTAGGTTTTAGATGTAATAGAGGTTTGTGTTTATTTATTATTGAGGCATTTTCAATGTAAAAAGCACTTAGTTTTGTTCATTATATAATCCTTTTGCAATAACTCATAAAATACATGTTTCTTACTTATATTAATGTGTCATATATTCATAGAGAATAAGACATTTGAGTTTTGCATCAAAACCAAAGAAAAGTGGGGGACCACTTAAAAGTGAGTGGAAAACTCTTTTTTTTCATAAAGGGTATTGATATTTATGTGTTATGTTATTGTAGTAAGGGTAAAAGGGTAAAAAAGAATGACAAAAATAGATATGAGACATTTTCAGTGAATTGACCCATTAAGAAAATATTTCATTCTCTATGAATAAGAGGGAGTAAAAAACACCCATATTAACTTAGAATCTATGCAAACCTAAGTGCACAATCTAATTTTCATCACCAATAGACATTTTTTATTGAAAAGAATGGCATTTTCTGAATTCCTAGGTAACACATTTAGGGTTCAAATTTTTGAAGACACTGATTCTGTGATGGTTGGGTGTAGAAGAACATATGTCTTATAAATATATTGGGAACTTGTTAGAAAATAAAATAAAATAGATTAAGAATTTTACACATTAGTTGTATCATAAATCTTATATAACAATAAGTTAAATCCTAATTTTTAAAAACACAAATTCTTCTGAGAGACGGTCTCTTTGAGAGACCATCTCTAATTGAACTGGCCCATAAAGGAAAATATAGAGTAAAAGTAGATATTAAGCTTTAATGGGTTGAACCTGAAAGACATCTTTCAGAAAGACGATCTCTCAGGAGACTAGCTGTTTTAAAAATTAATCATTATATTTATCAAATTAAAGCCCAATAACCTATTATTATAAGAGGCTCTAAGTCATACGAGATGCCACAGTCATAAGAGTATCTCCTTGTCATGTTGACTTGCCCAATGGACTTCAAGTTCTTGAAACTAAGGAGGCTTAAGTACTCATGGTGTTGTCTTCCCACTTAATTTAACTTTATGTTCTATTAAAAAATTATTTTGTGTTGGAAATAAAATATGTGAAGCCCTTTAAATAAGTATATACATAATAATCGTAAATATTATTCCTCTTTAAAAATTATTTTTATGTACATCCGGTCTCATCTGGTCCAACCTGGATTTTTCGGGTTTAGACCGGACCGGACTGAAAACCCGGAATGGTGAATAGGGGTTGTTTGCGGCAATGCTGACCCTAAGGGTGGGCAATAGGGGTCGTCGCCCAAGCCTTTTGTGAAAAAAGCAAAATTAATGGTTGTAGAAGGTCCATATAAGTTATAAATTGCAAAGGAAAAGGGGCCTCAATATTCTATTTTTTCCAAGACCCAAAATATTTAGGATCGGTGGTGTGTGGTAAAGAACCAAAGATCAATCGATTACATGTCTTTAGTTGTTTTTGTTCGCTATTGTAATAAGCAAAAAGGGTAAAAGATTATGATTTGGATAATGAGGATTTGTTTGTATTTTGAGGTGTTCAATTTCACGCAGTGTTATTAGTGTTTTGATTCCGATTTATAAATTTACGATCATACGATTTAAAAGTAAATGTTCGATCTTGATCGTAGTAAGATTTTAATGTTAATTAATTGGATTTTATATAGCTCAAGAATTTAAATGGTAGGATCATAACACAATTTTACGATCTAATATCCAACGATCTAATAATCTTAAAAAAATTATTGCAGCCTAAAAGTCTTTTGCATCCTATTTATTTAATTTGTCCTTGTAGATTTTTGGATTAAATTAATGTGATTTTAGATTTTTCCGGCTTTTTAACTTATACTCATTCCATTACAATTTACTTGCAATGTTTGTTTTTTACGCAGTCCAATGCACTAATTCAATTCTTAATATCTCTAACTACGTATAATGAAAAATTTTAAAAATTTGATATTAATAATCTTTACAATAAGACGAATCAAAAAAGATTTCACTTGATTATGTTTTAACTTATAGATTAAAAACCAATCACTAACTAAAAGTGATAATGAATAGTGCCATTTTTTGTAATGTGAATAACGCATTAAATATATTTTCTATATCCGCCTTCTGCATCACCGCTTGGGTTTGACGAGTACATTAAATTAATAGATTATCACAAATTCTTACTTGAGACCGTCTATACAATAGACGTCTTAAGTTTTGGCCTGAACCAATTTATAATTTTTTAAAAAAACTGATTGGTGGTTTTGTAAGTTAAAAGGAAAATATGGGTTGGGCTCTTAAAAAACGTCTATACTATAGACAGTCTTTCAAGAAAGAGTCTGATACACTGTACAATAATTTTAGTATGTTACAAAAATTAATTAAGCAGTGACAAACCATTTACTGTCAATTGTCCCTTGTCGGGGATGAAATTTAATTCCTCATTAAAGATTCAAGATCCCAACTAACATACTTGTCATAAGTACTTGTATTTCTACACTCATTGTTGCCGACAATTATAATTCTCATGACAACTAATTGGATTACATTTGGGAAAAAAAGGTTAAATTGATTTGCATATAGTATATTACAAATTTACAAGCAAACACAAAAATAGCGAACATATAATCGTGATAAATCGTAATCCGTTGTATTTTTCACGGGAAATTTGTCTATTACAAACAAACACTAAGAAGCGTCTCAAAATGAATGTCTTATTTTCTTGTTCTGTCACTATATGGTGATCATGGCATGTTGCATGCCTATTGCACACTACGATGCCCAATGTTATGTCTGCCTGAAAAAAAACATGGCTTGCCTATGACGTTCGGGTGTCAGTCTAATTTGTGCCCATCTATTACAAGAAAAACAAATCCAAACCCTTATTTTTGGATTTTAGCTTTAAATTTTTTTATGTCACACTAATATTTTCCCCTAAATCTGTAAAATATCTATGATTCATCTACAAATCCATTTCCAAATTATATTATTTTATTTGATATTCTTAATATATACATATACAAAAATTTACATACATATAACATACAATAATTTAGATATCATAAAATAATTAATAAAAATTGTGTTCCTTCATCTTAGCATAATGTATAAGTGTCATAGCCTTTTATTAGGGTAATACACCATAAGTGCACTATTTTTCTATTTAGCAAGTTACTTTTTGATTTAATTTGAGATTTATAAAACTTTTCAGCCATAATTTATTCATAAATTTTCTATTACTTTGAAAGGCGTTTTATTTTTTGCGAGCCTAACAAATTTTAAAATTGGAAATATACATTTCAAATAAAAAAAACAATTTTGAACAAAAGCAAAAGCAAAATTCCAAAGATAGAGATCAATATGTTTCATTTATAATAGGAGAAAATTGATACAACATACAACCTAAAGTAAAGAGAAGACGAAAAAGGAGGTGGAAAACAAAAATGGCAAGGTTTTTTTTTTTTTGGTAATTAATAAGTTATATATTAATATTAACTTTTAAAAAAATCTTTTACAACCTAAGCTATAAAAGAAAACACTTCCCAAACACGAAGGGAAATTACACCAAGTGAACACTTCTTAAACAAGAAAATGGCAAGGTTTATCCAAACTTAAGAGTTCAAGTGGTCTAGCCAATTCGAACAATTGATATGTAACTATTAGAAAATTATTATAATCAATTTTTAATTTAAAGTAGGTGTTTTAAGATAAAAATAGGCATTCTATAATTAAAATAAATGTCATAAGAGAAAAGAAGGCATTTTGATATTTAAAGTAGGTGTTATAACTTCTAAGGAGTTTTAAGGTTCAAAGTAAGTTTTTTAGGTTACTAAGTAGGCATTTGGATATCCAAAGTAGGTAGTGTATAAGATCCTAAAAACGGGTTTTAAGATTTAACAGTAAGGTGTTTTAAGATAAAAAGTAAGCGTTTTAACTTACAAAGTAGACATTTTAAAATTTAAAATAGGTGTTTTGAGATCCAAATTGTGTTTTAAAACTCAATATCAATGTTTTTACGATTCAAAGTAGCTATTATAAGACCCAAAAGTAGGTGCTATAAGACCTAAAAGTAGGTGCCAATTCATAATCTCTCTGTCTAATGAAATTGTCTCAGTTTTCTTTTTGTTCATTCCACGTCAAATTGGCCCAATTTATTTTCTTGGTAGGCATGTTAAACAGATTAGGTTAGGTTGAATTTGAATTCAGACCATATATAAATGAACTTAAAACCCTTGACTTGCACCTAACCTATTCAAGTAATTGGATCGTAAATCACATCTCTGACTTGATCTAGATCAGGGTAACAGATTAGGCTGATCTGATTTCGACCCACTTAACATATCTAGAGTTTTTTTTCTTTCCATTTTAGGGTCTTACATTGACTCCATCTAGTTTTTTAGGATCAATTTTTAACTTTTAGTTCATAAGATTTTATTTTGAATTTTTTAGGAACAATTTTAAACTTTTAGTTCATAAGTTTTTTATTTTGAATTCACTATGAAAAAATAGGAAAATATTAAATGAATTAAGTTCAAGTCATACGGTTTGATTCGACTCGAAATTGACTTGTTTATTTGAATAGATTATACCGATTTATTTCAGGTTTAAAATATTGACTTTAACCTAACTCATTTAATAAACATATCAAGTTAGATTGACCAACTGAAGTAATTGGGGTCAAGAGTCTCAATCCAAATCGACTGATTCTGGGGTTAGGTTTAGATTGAACTAGTAGGTCAGATCAGCTTATGACTCATGCTTTTTCTTTAATTCTTATTCATATTTTTTACTTGTATTTTCATCTCATCCACGTATCTCCTATTTTCCAATAAAATACTACTCTTATTCACTTATTGATTTATTTACCAATTGCCTATGAAGAAATTTTGGTTTGACATTGGGAGTCTTTACTAAAGTAGGTGTGTGTTGCAACAAGACTCAAAATCTCAAAGTGAATGCATGAGATGCTAATACTCCCTTGTTTTCTAATGTTTTTTCCATTTACTTTTTACACAATTTTTAAACTAGATTTTGATTCTTAATATCTCTAAATATGTTTCATAGAAAATATATAATTAAAAAGTATATTTTAAGACGAATATAATAAGATCTCACATGAAGATATTTTATCATTTATATATGTCTTAAAAATCTTAATCAAATTACTCTCTACATTATAGAATATTCTAAATGGTAAGAACATTAGAAAATGGAGGAAGTATTTGTATGTATAGGACTCAAGTCTCAAAATAAGTGTTTTTAATTTAAAAATAGGTATTTCATCGAGTGATTCTTTCATATTAATTTTTTATGTGTTTTGTTTGAATTTATGATGTTTATTTACTTATTTATTATTGGTTGTCCCTGATACTCCTGAGGACATTATTGCATCAAGGGGTGGAAAAAACCCTGAAAAACGTAAATAATTATTGTAAGGTTTATTTATGCTTTCTTTATTTTGTAAAATACTGGTTTGGATTATGTTTGATTGCTGGTGAGTTTGATGTTTGAATGCTGGTTTTGTTTGCTGTTGTTGAATCTGTTAAGCCCTAATTCTGTCCCTATTTCTGATGAACCCTAATTTTCGAAAATCCACCTGTTTAATTTGCGTATGATTTTTTTTTAAAACCCCTATGATGTATGCATGAGTTTAATTGCTTAAAAATGTCTGAAAAATAATGTATGTACAACTTGGTAGAGTAGCATTTGTGTATTATGGACTCATTAATTTAAGTTTAGTGATTGTTATGTGATTATCTTCATTACTTGTTGATTTATGATAAACTGAGAGGTCTTGAACCTCAATGATGAATCAGGGGGCAAAATAACAGAAATTTTCATTACATAATGAAGTAATTACATGAACATGAACTAGCTTTTTTTTTTGATGTTTGTTTCACATTTTGTTGCTCCTAAGTGTCTTACATATCAATTTTAATGATGAAAAGCAAAAACTGAGGGGCTGTTTTTTTGGATTAACGTTGTGTTTCTTCCATTGCTTCATCATATGCTTCCAAAATTTGTTGATTGTTTTGAGCAGCATCTTCATTCTCTGTTTGTTGATTAAGCTGATTTGTGTTTGGGTTTAGAAATCGAACACACTCCCTAACCAATTCGCTTGGTACTCGCACTTGTAATCTTAATCTTCCATTGTCTTCTTGCACCTTTTTCCCAAGATGTGGTTGAATATAATCGTTTGACCCCTTAACCTTGAGGATTTCATTCAAATGATGTTGTAATGAAATCCAAACATTGGTTAATGTTTTTGGATGTAACTCCTCGAATGCATCTTCCACGGCCTTAATTAGCTCATTCATGTTCTTTGGCATTTTCTTGTGCATTAGTGATTGTATGCTCCTAAAAAACCCTAAATCTAGAATATTACAATCGGGACTATTCGGTGGTTGTTGCGTTAAAATAAAAGTTAAACCCCCCGCCTATTGTTTTGTTGCCAAATCGGGTCATCATTAGTAATGTGCACCCTTGCATTGTCTTGTTGAAAATTTGTTGTAGCACCATCACTTGGCCACTTCCTAAGTATTGATGGAATTAGTTGTTCAATTAACATGGTCCTATAAACCTCTTGAGTCACCGACTCGGTTGGTTTAATTTCTATAGACCCCCTTGGACGATTGATTGAGTTTTTTTGTGCCGCAACTCTATTTATGAAAGGGAAAATACCAATTTTCCCATCGAAAATGCATTGGCCATGTTGATTCCATTTTGGCCTCGCAACCGCCCCTAAAAACATTGCTTTTGGTATGAATTTGGAAGATTTTCCCGCTCTATATGATATTTTTTCCTTGTTTGATAAGTAAACTCGTTGTGTTTTTTTGGTTAAGTAAAACCACTTTTCATCAATATGTATAAAGTCATACATGGCTTTATACATTGGATGATGATGAATAGTGTCTTCTTGAATTAGACTTAAAATCCACTCAACCCTTCTTGCCTTGTTTGCATCGGTCAATGAAGGGTGGAGTGGATTTGAATGTGCCTTTATCTCCCCCCTTTGAATTAATCGCCAAACCGTAGTTGGTGCCAAGTCTAGACATGTTGCAACGTCTCTTATGCACGTACGTTCACCCATTGGCTTTGATTCAAGTACATTGGGTTGAACTTCAACTCTTTTTCTTCCACAATTTCTAAACCTAGCATCGACAATATATGGTGTGTATCCATACTTGTTTGCCATTCTAACAAAGGTTCCATGAGGGAGTGTGTCACTAACTTTGAGTGACAACATTTCTTGTAATATGAGATGCCTAAACTCGTTTGTAAGCCTTGGCTTACGTTGAGGCAACTGTTCTGCTATTGCTGGATCGTTTTCTTGTGGTTCCTCCTCCGACTCTGAGCTGGACTGTGGATCGTATTGGTTTGATCCAAAATACCAAGCCCCCTGTATTTCTTCCTCGTTGTCTGAAGCCATTGGCTAATGATGGTCTTGTTACTGATTTGAGGCTGCTTGTTTCAAATTGAGGTTGCTGATTTTTTTTTAATTAAGGGTACTGTTACTGATTTGAGGCTGCTGATACTGATTTTGTTGAGGCTGCTGTTTCAATTTGAGATTACTGATTTCTAAATTATGAGGCTGCTGCTTCAATTTGAGAATACTGATTTTTTTTGGTTCGAAATTGTTGGTTGGATTGTGGCAAAAGAGCTGATTATTTGATGTTGCTGCTACCATTTGAGGCTGATCATCAGCTTTAATAGGCAATTTCAGAATTTGTAAGGTCATTTTACTTGATTAAACCTCTTGTAATTAAAAGTAGTAATCCATGTATTCTAAATTTGGCCAATGCAAAGCCATGATTTTTGTATTTTTTGGATGAAGTTTGTTTAAGGTTGTAAACATTCCCTCCTTTTTTTTTAGAACCAAAATTGGAAACTTTCCTAATTTAGAATGGTAGTTAGATTTCCCTCCATGTATTTCTCACTCATAATAAAATCAGATTTTTTTTTTCATTATTTTATTATATCATCAATTATTTTCTCTCTCATAATTCCAATAACATCATTACTTTCCACTAATTTTTAATTAAAATAATACCCACTCACCCCCAAGATTCTCTTTTTCTTAATTTGTGTGATTTTCCCAAATAGGAAAATCATTTAGGAACGGAGGGAGTATATTTTTGAGAAATTCAATTAAGTGCTATATTTGAGGAAGCTTTAGTTTAGTTTTTGGATTGTTAATTTTCTTTAATGAGTGCACTTTAATTTTTATAAAGAAAATGATTAAAATGGTAGTCGGAGAAATACGAAAAGGATGTTGTGCGGTTTATTTATTTTTTTTATTTTTTATTTTTTTGTGTTTTTTTTATTTCTAGCACATAACCTCTGTTTAATTTTCACAAATTCTCAATGAAACGGTCTCACGGTGGAACCATTTTTATTGGACTAACTGAATGTACAGTTATGGTATTAATGTAATTACTTATAACCATGGTTATTAAAATTTAAAATCACGATTTTGATCTACAATTCTACGATTTTACGATTCAAAAACAAGCAAGCAATTTGAATCGTAGATAGAATTAGGGGTGTTCAACCAGGTATCGGGTCGACTCGGATCCGAAAATCCGAGTACCCGCTTTTTCGGGTACCTAAAATTGCGACCTGGTTTAAACCAGGTCGGAAACCGAATAACCGGTTTTGTTTATTTTCTAAAACATGTGTTTTTTTTTCTTTTATCATTTTTATATATATAATTCAAATAATAAATCTCTAGAAATACTTAATTTATTTCTTTTATCATTTTTTTTATATAAAATTCAAAATATTAAATTTTCCCTAACAAAAGAATTGAATTTGTAGATTTGAATTTATAAAATTAAATTTTAAATTTTGGAACAAAATACATAAATCCAAACACATAATTAGCATAGATTTGTATCATATAAATACTTAAGCTTATGAAGGGTAGGAAGTAGGGATGGTCATGGGGCGGGTCTGGAGCGGGTCCAGCCAGACCCGGACCCGGACCCTTTTAATTTTTTGAGATCCAGACCCGGATCCGGACCGTAAGGGTCTAAAATTTTTAGACCCAGACCCAGACCCTCCGAATCTGATGGGTCTAGGGTCCTTAATGGATCCTTAATGGGTCTAAAAAGAGTCTCTTTGATTTGTCGAATTTGAACCATTTGTAAGTTATTATATTTTTCGTATATTTGTAAGAGAGTTATTATCGCATTTTACAAATATTTAATACTAATTTAACATCTAAAGTCGCATAGTAACATCCATATACGCATAAATTCTATTATAAATACTTGTTCGAGTCCATAAAATAAGGGTAATTGGTTAGCACTAAGCAAGTAGCATATATATTATTAATATATATTATGATTATACGAAAAGAAAATAAGTGTTGGTGGCAAAATTCATACATAGAATACAAATAAAAATAAACAATTTAATATTTATAAGGGTCAAGGGCGGGTCCAGGGTCCAACTCTCGGACCCGGACCCAGATCCGCCAATTATTTTTTAGATCCAGATCCGACCCGGATCCGATGGGTCTCAAAAAATAAGACCCAGACCCTTAAAAAAGGGGCGGATCCGGGGCGGGTCCAACAGGGTCCTAGACCCGTGACCATCCCTAGTAGGAAGCAGGAATAGCTTAGAAAATAGTCATTCTTATGTATTTATATGAAATTCAGAAATCTTATAAGTATTTATTAATTCAATGCTTTAGTATTTATTAATTCGATGCAAAGTAGGGTTAGAAAATACCTAGGTTAAATTGGGATTTAAATACCTAGGTAAGAAAATTAAAAATAAAAAATTTAAAAAAACACACAAAACCGGTTACCAGGTACCCGATTTCACGTAAAATGCTACCCGGATCCGACCCGAATATACGATATAAAACCAGGTACTCGATCCAAAATTCCCGCTTGTAAGAAACCGGGTTAAGTATGCGTTTTTTAAAATCGGATACTGGGTTATCCGGGTTGGGTTTTGCAAACTAGGTTTTCTTGAACACCCCTAGGTAGAATCGTAGGCTGCTAGAATCTTATGATTCGAATCACAAAAAAATATATAGAGGTTGAATTATAACACGATTCTACGATCCTACGACTTAGCGATTTGATTCTACAAATTTATTCTTAATTTTTAATAAGTTTTCTTATGTATTATCTTTCATTAATTTTCCTTTCGATTCAACAATCCAACATCATAATTTTTAAAAGAGTAAATTTCTTCATTAGTATGAAAATTCAAAATAATAACTCATAATTTTTCCATTTTATTCTTAAAAAATGAATTGAATGAAACTTTAATTTCTAAACTAAAACTTTTGAGATGAAAGTATTATGACTAATAGCAAATTTAGGTTCATTGTAGAACCTTACAATTTTGCGATTCGATTTTATCGATTCGACCTCTCTGAACGATCTTATTTAGAATCACGATTTTAATAACTTTGTTTATAATCTTAAATTGATCAAGTATAATTTTAAAGTGATTACTTTTTATAGTTTTAGACTGATCACTTATTAAAGTA
Source organism: Amaranthus hypochondriacus (assembly GCA_000753965.2). Lineage (NCBI taxonomy): Eukaryota > Viridiplantae > Streptophyta > Magnoliopsida > Caryophyllales > Amaranthaceae > Amaranthus > Amaranthus hypochondriacus. The sequence continues at coordinate 26,704,671 of CM025918.1, forward strand.
ATCAATTAAAGAAATGTGTTAATTACATGAGTTGTCTCATGATAAGACGATCTCATACAAGACTTGCTGTTAATTTCTTTTATTTTTTGTTTTAGTTTGTATTGAACTGATCTTATATTAGCCGTCTCAGGAAGACGGTTTTTCAAAAAGACGGTTTCTCATGAGATCGGCTTTTTATATCCATCAAATTATTTATTTTTTTAGATGTTAATGACCCGAACCAATTTAAATCCTACATCTTAACCCCAAGCAGTTCAAATTCTACATCTTAACCCGAACCATTTTGAAAATCGGTCTAGCCCAGTTCTAACCCTACAGTATTCGAATTTCGTTCAACCCGGAATAAGGCGGAAAAACTGATATTGATAATTTGATACGCGCGAAAAGGAGGGAGGAGAGAGAGTGACGAATACGAAGAGGCAGAAAACTTCAGCAAATTTCAATTACTTTACTCATTCATACAAATGGGGATTAAGGTTTGATTTGTAGTTGTTTTTCAATAATCTAATCCGTTTTTTGTACCTTAATTTTCTCATTGTTGTGTATTTTTTTTTAAATTAGGGTTTAACGAAGCTACTTGCGGATAATGCACCTAAGTGTATGAAAGAGCAGAAATTCGAGAGTTATTTTAATAGGAAAATCGCTATTGATGCTAGCATGAGCATTTATCAATTCCTTGTTTGTTTCTTTTCCCCCTCCATTTTAATTAAGTTTTTGTTTTTCTACTGTAAACTAAATAATCGTTGGGATTTGTTGAATTGGTTGTGATTGTTGTTTTAGATTGTTGTTGGTAGAACCGGGACTGAGATGCTTACAAATGAAGCTGGGGAAGTTACTAGGTATTACTACCCTCTAATGCTACATTTGCTTTTTTTTTTTTTTTGTCCTTTTATAAATTCATTTATGTGAGTATTTTTTGCTGTTACGTGTAGAACGTATGCGGGAAGCTAAATAATGTGAGAAATTTGCAAATTAGATATGTGCAAGATAGTTTATTAGAGGAAATACACACTACATAGAATACTATCCAATTTATCAATTTTGGGACTATCAAATCCCTTGCAGGGTGGTTAAGAAAATAAAAAATTCTCACTATGTATAACCTCACAAGGGAGATAAAAAATAACGAATAAAGGAAATAAGGGAGAAACTGTGTATAATGTAAAATGTTGGAGTGAAGGTTATATAGGTATAATGTATAATGCGGGTGTGTAGGATTTGTAATGTGGAGTAGGATTTATATGAGTGATGGTGAGCAAGTGCAAGTGACGTTTTTTTTTGTTGTGCTAAAAACGAATGCTGTATGTCCTATACTCCTATTTATGGAAGACAATGGCGGTGAATGATGTTGGTTGCCAACCTTGAGAACTCTACATAATTTTCCAGCAAATTTGGATGATCATGCTACTTGTTAAGCTACATTATACCTGATGGTGCCTAGTGCCTACTATGATTGTGATAAGTTGCATTCCAGACTTGAATGTTTGAGAATTAATTGTGTTGATGATGCTACAACACATGGATTTAACAAAATCTTTTGTATGGATTATTGGTTGCACTTGCTGGTTTTCGTACAGGATGAAAATGGAGTATTTAATGGGACATTTGTGTAATCAATTATATTACAAAGATGTTGAAGATGGATACGAGTTGATACTAATGATAGATTTTGTGATGATTGTTATTTGTTAGTATATAAGGGATTGTGTGTTACATTTTTTCTTCATAACTATTGTCTAACCAAAGTTATTGATTTAGTGATTTGAGTTTTTTTTGTCTAGTCACTTGCAGGGCATGTTTTCACGAACTATTAGGCTTCTCGAAGCGGGAATAAAGCCTGTGTAGGTTTTTGCTCCAAAAACTATGAACTATGTAGTATTTTTTATTTATTTATTTATTTTTTTCCTTCTGTTTTTATGCTTAATTCTTGTATAAATAACATCTTTATGGACCACTTAATTACTTTTCAAGTGAATGTTTTGAACTAAAACAGCTGATAGTTACAACTGTTTGATACAATTACTTTATTTTGATCTGTGTCAAATGTTTTTCATCCAGCTATGTTTTTGATGGGCTGCCACCGGATTTGAAGAAACAAGAACTTGCCAAACGGTATCATATCTCGTAAATTGTCACCTAGAGTAATGTGGAATAAGTGAATTATTTAATTTACTATATCTTTACCTGATAGTTATGCCAAACGAGCTGATGCTACTGACGATTTGACAGATGCTATTGAGGTGTGTTGATTCAAATACGTTTCTAGTTAATTGAAACAACTTTTTGTTCTAAAATATTCATGCAAATTGCTATACTTAAATCTTTTGAAATACTTTATGCAGAAAGGTGATAAAGAAAGTATTGAGAAGTACAGTAAACGAACTGTGAAGGTGTGTTTTCATCTAGTTTAACATTATACTATATTTTGTTAGAATTTAGATTTAAACTTTTTATAGGAGCTACACAATTGCATGGCCTTTGATTTACTCTAGAAGGACGATGTGTTATTTTTGTGTTATAGTTGAAATAAGCTCAGTTTTGTTTAAATAACATTGTTTCAAAACCTTTCATGACTTTGAAAAAGATAAGACAGTTCTACCAACATTCCAATAAATTGTTTCACTTGTGTACATGGCTATTTTCGTCTTTGTTGTTTCCTTTCTTCCTTCCACTCTTCAAGTTGCTCACTGTATTTATTTTCTCTTAGAAACCCTATGCTATACATTTTTGGTTGTAGTGATTGCGTAATTTTGAGTATATATGTGTTCCTTAATAATTGATCATTAAAGACCATGGATCTTGTGCAAAACAACTCATCATCATCATACGCAGTGTATTGCGCTCATAAAAAACTAAGATTAAGGAGGGATAAAAGATGACAAACCACACCCATAAATGAGGATGCGGCCAAAAAAATCTCTCGGCTTGAGAAAAACCTGCAAAAGAAAGCAGAGAAAGACAAGACAAAAAAACATGACAAGACAATGCAAGATAAATTTTAAGGCTAATAACACGACCAAAAAAAATTACAACAATCATAAAAAGTCAAAACAATAAACATTTCATATGTGACATGTGTAGGCATAGTTGACTATCCAAGGTTAAGGTTTACAAATACAATGTCTCTAACTAGTGTTGTTCCAAATCAAGTCTTTAGAGAGTTGCAACTCGCTCCTGTCTATCCGAAATTGCTCCTTCCACGTTTTCTTAGGCTTATTTTGACTTCTCTTTTCATCTATTGTGATATTTTTCACCCTTTCCACTGTCGCGTCATTGGGCTTCCTTACTCATAGCCCCTCTCGCAAAACCTGATTTCTAATTTTATCCATTCTTGTGTCTAAACATTGCTTAATCTTAACATTAACATCTCTGCTATATTCATCTTTTACTCATGTGTCTTTGTAACTAGTCAACACTTTGTCCTTTACAACAAGGCGGGTGGTATCATTAATTTGCTTATCCTTGTTTAAAATATCAATATATAGACAAGACTTAAGAGTCCATATCAATATAAGATTTCTGAATAAGAATTTGAGGAATATAAGGCAATTGCTCAGTTGTACAATTTACACGACGTTCCTTCAAATTAGAAAGGACCTATTACTGATTGTCTTAAATCGATCCTACATGGAATCCCCAATCCGACCTTTGTCTACGAGGAATTCATCTACAACATAGCAAAAAACTTCAGATGTTGCGATTGAGGTAATGTTCGCGATGTCGCAAATGTGACACCTTGCGGTGTAACGGCTCGTTTGCGATCATCGCAACGTGAATTGTTATATAGACATTTTAGAACCTAACATCTTTACAAAGATAATAATGACTAATATGTTAGAATAACAACCTATAATGCTTACGTAACGAGGAGTTGCGATTCAGTTGACTCAATCCATTAGAAAACGGTCGGTATGTAAAGTAATGGCCTTATTTATATTTTGTGATCTATATTGAATTAGAATCCTGATTGCCCGAGCAATGCTCTTTCTGCTAACGTTTTTATAAGCTTTGCCATTTATATTTTGCAGGTGACGAAACAACACAATGATGACTGCAAAAAACTTTTAGGCTTGATGGGAGTGCCTGTGGTTGAGGTTGGTCTCTATTCTCAGACATTTCCTTTCATAATGGTTTTTTTAGATTATATATTATATTTTTTGTAACCATCTTGTTGTTTGTCTGGTGCTGCAGGCTCCGTGTGAAGCAGAGGCACAATGTGCTGCCCTTTGTAAATCTGGAAAAGTATGCTATATGACCATATTATGAAATTTGTTAATCCTTCTCTCAAGTGGTTTAATAGAATGAGGATATGCAATATGGACAATAGCTTAGAGGCATAAAATTTGCTATGATATAATAAGTCATTGTGTCCTTAGAAATGCGTCTCTAAGTAGGAACTATCTAAAGTATGATACTTGTTCGTTTGGCCCATAAAGGTTTACGCTGTGGCTTCTGAAGATATGGATTCTCTTACTTTTGGGGCTCCTAAATTTCTCCGTCATTTGATGGATCCAAGCTCGAAAAAAATTCCAGTCATGGAGTTTGAAATGGCGAAGGTGGGAGATCATTAAAATGTTTGTGTTTGTGTATATGGTTGGCCTTTTTATTCATGCAGTAGCTCTTTTCAGGTCTTGGAGGAGCTAAATCTTACAATGGATCAATTCATTGACTTGTGCATTCTCTCTGGTTGTGATTACTGTGAGAGCATAAAAGGTAATATGAGATGCTTTAAAAATAAATGTTATGGTGAATGATTAATGCTATCTTGTTATGAGTGGGACTACAGGTTTTGCATGTGCCCTTGTAATTATAGTGATGTTGTAAAACAATTGTTTTTGTTGAAAGCTAATCTTGCAATCTTAGTGGACCTTTGTTTGCTATTCTGTTTTAGATGAATTTTAAAGGTTGTATGTTCTCTCTAGTCTAAACTAACATCTTAATATTGTCAAAACCTGCTTACATAAAAGGCATGCACCTTTTTGTATTTTTTTGGTAGAATTCCTTTTAAACATTCACTGGAGGGTTTCATTTGTGGGATTTTTATATCATGAATTTATCGACACTTTCATTTAAAGATCCATTGGATGAGCTTGAAAATATATTGAGTATTCTAGGTTAGACATTGATGGTGCTGTATTTTTTTGCAATTCTTTCTATAATTATTAACAAAATGGCACCAAAATACATCCTTTTTCATTTGTATGTTTACTTGAGCTTATGACCAGAAATGTGTCGAGCTTTTGATAAGAATCTTGTTGCTGAAGTATGCTGCAGGTTTGGGGGGACTTGATAAAATTCTACTTGTTGATGTTTAGTATTTATTTTGTGGTTGTGTGATGATGAGACACATTCCCACTTGTCTTCACTTTATGGAACCAACTCCTTTGAGTAGTCGGATGTGGTGGCAGAGGGATTGGCAGGATCTTCTGTTATGCGATTTTAAAACCTTTTTTTGGGACAAACCAGTCTAACTAGTGTTACTTTGGTCTTGTGTAGTATGGAATTGGAATTTTAAGTGGACTGACTGTTCTCAATACACTTGGTTTTTCAAAGATTGTTCTTGCAATGAAATTGGTGCAAATTTCTTTACCTAACATACTCAAAAGGTGGATTGTAGCACTGGGATCGAGGTTTGGAGTTCAGATTTAAAACTGTTGAGGGACTATTCAATTTTGAATTCTGTTTCTGTAAATGAGTTGGACCTTTTGAATAATTTTCTTAATGTGCACACGTTTTGTACTGCTAAACCAATAAGATGTCTTGCATGTTGCTTTCATTGCTTCAATAAAAAGGATAACGTTGTGGAAATTTCCAAGTTGAAGGAGCATAACATGACTTTTCCTGGTAGATTATATTAAGTTTTTGATACTTTTTCTTTTTTAGAAGTTTGCCTCCCTGCCTAATATTTAGTTAAATGAAATGTATCCCCCAGGTATTGGTGGACTGACTGCATTGAAGCTCATTCGTCAACATGGATCCATAGAGAACATACTTGAGAACTTAAATAAAGAGAGGTATTAGTTAACTTTGATTCTAGAACTTCAAATATCTTATTTACTGTTAGTAGCATTGTTTTAACAGAAACCTGTTTGTCTAATGTGTTATTTCTGCAATCTCTCTGTTCTTTTGATGGTTTTTACCCTTTAAGTTGTCTGTTATTGGTCTGATGTCTTCAATTCTGTCTCAATGAAAATCAAATTTTGGGAAAAAGGATCGATGGTTATCTTTAAAATTAAAGTGCATACAAAGTAAGTTTGTAATGAAGTATGAGTTTCTAGAAAAGGGTACCTTTCTCTGTTCTTGCTTGGGTTTGTGGATCTTAGTTGCTTTCGAATGCAATATCTGCTGGAAGGTGGTTGATTTATTCTATGAATTCGATTGAGATTCTCTTTGGTCATAGTCATACTTTTCATGCATTTTTTGAAAGTTGTATCTGTCCATCGATAAGATTGTGTGAGCTCATGTGAAAAATATCTGCTGTTAAATATGGTTGTATGTGGGCTGACAACTTATATATTTAGATGTTAATTCTTGGGCGGCCATAACCTTTGACTTTTGCGCTGTATGCAGGTATCAGATACCTGACAATTGGCCATATCAGGATGCCCGACTCTTATTCAAAGAACCTCTAGTGCTGTCTAGTAATGAGGAACCTGAACTCAAGTGGGGCCCTCCTGATGAAGAGGTAAAATTTTTCTTTTGAACTTGTTCGTTAATAAAGACTTTGGAGGTTGAGTTGCTCTTATTATATCATCATTTTCTTAGGGTTTGGTGAACTTTCTAGTGAAGGAGAATGGCTTTAATATTGATAGAGTAACAAAGGTAACCATTGCCTTCAAGAGTTCTTCAAAATTTACTGTTTCGTTTCTATTTTGTTCAAACTTCAAATAACCAGTATTAGATAAATTTCTCAAATATTTCTTCTTTTCCTTTGTTTAAGGCGATAGAAAAGATTAAAGCAGCTAAGAGCAAGTCATCACAAGGACGGTACGTTATTTTGTTTTAGCTCAAGTTTGTTTAAATGAAACCTCTCACTTCCTTACTGATCTATTACAGGTTGGAGTCATTCTTCAAACCTGTTGCCACTGATTCCACTCCCATCAAAAGGAAGGTAATGTTGACATTAATTAAGTATCTGATATTGACTTTATTTTGAATTCTTATGGTCTTTTTTCTACAACTTTGTGACTGAAATTATAGTTGTCAACTTCCTTCCATTTGACCTTGCTGTAATTCTCATCGAGCATATGTAGAATGGATTACACTTTTAGACTTTTTACACTTCACAATTATCCTTCCTTGTTAAATTATCTTTGATACATCAAATGTCTTTTTGAGACGAGTAATGCTGTTTTACAAGCCTACAGTCTGCTGATTTGAGGTGTTTTATTCCTCTAGTTCTTCCCTATTAAGATTATTATATATAGTTGCGCATGCTTCTCATCAGCCAAACTTTAAAGGTTACAAATACATATAGGTATACCTGACTAAAATTGATGGAAGGACAAAGGGGACTGGGAATTTAGCTTCATCTCTTCCAAGTCTATGCAATGAAGGGCTATAATTGTGTGTGGTGGCTGACAGGGAACTAAATGCATGCTTGGCTCTTTCAAACAAGGAAAATGTTCCAGCTTCTATTCTTCACAAGCTTTCCGTCAGTGTCAGAATGGAATACATGCTGCCTTTAGGCTGCAGCCTTTGGTATTGGGCTCCAAACACTTGGGATCATCATTTCCCGTCCTCGTCTTGGGCACATGATTGCTGACTCTTCTGGTGAACATTTAGAACAATAATTGTTTTTACCTGTTGATAACAGATCCTTGGAAACTTTACTGCAATGAGTATATAGGATTTGCTGTTCAGTATTAACATGAACACTCTTATAGTATTAGACTACAAATGTCTGAATGTATGGGTAGCAAAGAGTTGTTCCTCTATAATCTAAAGTGGGAAGGGTGGGTTTCGTTGTTTATGAAGCCGAGTCAGTGGTCCATTTGATTTCAGTAATTACTAGCCTACTAGACATTCCATTTTAAAAAGTTGTTCAGGTATGCGTATTCTTTACAACAACCACCACCTTGCATTACCTCAATGCCACAATACTGGCTGCCAAGCTGTTTTACTTTGACCCTCTACTGTAAACCCCTATTTGATGCTTCACATGAATAAGAAATGCACTTAGTTTAAGGAGCCATTTTACCTAAGAAATTTATATTCCAAATCCGAAGAAATACGAGTCTTTCCCTCCATCAAAAGTGGACGAAATTTGTGTATTCATTATAGGATAACATGATTGTTGTTTTTGTTATGTTTTAGTCACATTGGCTATTGGCATGTATGAATATGTAGAGGTGTTTGACCTAATGGACAATATTAAGCTCCTTTGGAGCTTGTAGCAATCTTATCAAACTTTTGTTGCGGTAAGCTGTCTGTTCCCTTGATTCTGGTGTTTAACGTAAGTGTCCATGTTTTATTTTGATTTTGGTCCATTGAAGGCTGGATTTATGTATTTTGGGTTTGGGCTGAAGAAGGAATCATAATATCTTAGGTTTGGAATGTAGCTTGAACTACAAAAGTTGCACATGATTAAGCATATCTGACAAGTCGTGTCTCCACTCTCCATGGAAGTTTGGGATCTGGTGTTTGTTAGTGCATATCTGAAACAGCAGCCATGGAGTCCTGTGGCTGTGTATACAGGGTTGTATTTGAAGAGTGTCTTCTTTAGTTTAGCTCTGTTAGGCTTGATTGAAGGACGTTTGAACGAAGTTGTCCTAATAACTGGTTTTCTGATTATCAAGGCTACCCAGCCAGAGGGTTCAAAAACTTTTGATAAGGTAGAACTTGCAAAAACAATTTTTGATACTTGTGTAGTGTATTGTATTAGCAAACGAACTGTAGTGGGAAGCTGTGGTTGATTTTGTTCTTTGATTGAGATGGTACTATTATGGTACTAGCATAATGACATTATGTCTGAAGACCATTCTTTTTGTGATTGGGGCCTGAAGGAACACCCACAATACTTAGCAAAGTAGATTGTGGCTGAGGACTTGGAGTTGGTATTGGCAATGTATTGCTATTGAGATGGTTTCCTTACATTTTTATAGTCTAGTGGGTATTAGGTAGTGATGTCACTAATGGGTATAACTTTTAGTGGAGCGTGCTATCAAACCCACAGAACATAGGGCACAGTTGGATGCGTAGATGTAGCTCTATTCGGGTTGAAGAGCTGTTTGAAGTTCTGACATCGGTAATATATGATTTAATACTTTTGAACTCTGCTAAGTAAGAACAATCCATAGATTTTCCTTGATGAATTTGATCTTTTGCTTTTATTTTCTATTAAAATATCTATATACTGCTCAAGTAAAGGGAGGTAGTTCTCGTGGGAGAGGATATTTCTTGCTCCCTCAATGTGTGCCATTGAGTCAAATAAAATTGTTTCGTTTGCGTAAACATTTTTACTGCTAATATTAAGACATTGAATTATGGCAATCCTGTGTTTTTAATGCTGAACTGAGCTAACTATGATTTATTTCTTTTCACAACAGGAAAAGGGTGGATGCCCCAAAGGGTACATCAAATAAAAAGCAGAAGAGTGGTGGAAGGAAGAAGTAGTGTTCTGCATAGAGGTCTAAAGTGCATTACTACTGTAACAATGTTGATCGTGTACGTACGAATTCTTTTGCTAAATTTATATTTTGCCCAGACCCTAGTTTCGAAGCAGACATTTCCCTGTTGAGTGTTGAGTACTAAACTTAATCAACATCTTGATTGATATACGGAAAATAATCTTGTTTAAATATTGTCTAGAAATAATAGAATCTACTCATGACTAGAGCTAATTTCTGATGGTTCTATAAGTATAATTTTCTGCAACTGTTTTTTCATTTTACCCCCCACAAAAAGCAAAACAAAACATAAATTGTTGGTGTTTTTCATATATAATAGTTTCTATGTTTCGCTAGCTTTGTTCTTTCTGTGCCTACTTGAATATCTTTTCACACGGATTGCTCGAAATATTGTGCTATTGATCAGAAAAGGAATCAGGTGACTGAAAATTAAAGTTGTTATAGGTTCAATGAAAGCGATTAACATTTTCATTGTATCCATCATGTACTATCTTGTATAAGTAGTATTTGTATTGGTCTGTATGGGCAACTTTTCGCCTTGAATGACGATTTGATGAGACATGTGTCAGTTGACCGTTGAACGGCTTTAAAATTATAACTAAAATGGCATTTTCACTTGCAGGCTGGATGGGTTCCATTTGATACGATGATACCCGCATTTTCTTTGTGCTGTAAAGCTCTGAGCTAAGGAGCATTGTTATTTTATTGTGCACAAATGTAAATTTTGTTGGCTTTAGGTAATGCAGTAGATTTCTTTCTCTTCACTCAATGTTTTCGGGTCAGATTAACAAGTCGGATATTTGTCTACTATTGTACCTAATTGGTCGATCATTTTCGTTATTCTTGTTTTATAACTCTTCTAGTCGTCTACCATGAACGAGGATTCTTTCTTGCATGTGTTTGCCAAGTAAGTTTTGAGATGATTAAGCTCATGTTTTTATAATAACTGCTGCTTAATAATGATCTCATTTCTAATTTAGTGTCTGATTTCGTTCATACGTACGTACTCCCCCTTTTGTTATCTTTTTCTACCAAACACCCCTAAGCTGTTCAAAACACACCCTTCTTCCAGAGGAAGCGCGCAGATGATCTTAATCGACTTGGTGTAGGCAGGGTGATTCTTTCCCTCCAAAACGTTACAATGATTTTCCACCTACATTTATTGCTTTTAGAAAAACCATGCTCAATTGCTCAAAGAGGTAGAAATGGTAAGATAGGGAATGAGAAATAATTTATCGCTACACATAAATTTACCGATTTCAATTTAAGTTATTTGAAAAACGAAAATATAAATGAAGATAAAAAAAACACATTACTACATTAATGAGCGCTAAATGGATTTCCCATCTATATAACGATGTATATACGAGTGTTTGGTCAAGTTCCTTGTGCTGATGAATTTATTGGCCGCACTCTCTTCTATGGGTATGATTGTTGCTTTTCTTCCCTTAGACCTTGATAATTGTTTCCTATGAGTGAAATACATTGGGTTTGATGATGGTAATGACAATTAATATATTAACTTATTCAATTAGATGCAAATTGTAATTTAGTGTTGTGTTATGTTATGTTTATATTTGGATTAGTTAAATTCAATTGGAATTACTCTAATTAGGTCTTGCTATTTGATATTTCATCTCAATGGGAGGCACTCCCAATTTCCATCACAACGTGCCAAAGAGCAGCATTTCAAAACATAAGTGATAGGAAAATACCTCTATTCTAATCAAATAAGTCATTTTCTCTTTTGTCCTATATAAATAAAATAACTAATTTTTTTTATTTGGTAGTCTTTTTTCTTACTTACGCCCTCATGGAATCCAATTATTTACACAATTACTAATAAATTATCACTTTTTTCTTCGGTCCTCCAATGTGGCCCCTCTTTCCTTTTCCTTAAAATTGACTCATTAATCAATTAGACATTCGAAAAATTACCTAGAATAATCCAAACTATTCATGATTTTCCTATAATAATCCCATGTATTGGTTAATCATGAATAATCCCAACTTTGAGGGGTATTTTCCTAGAGTAAACCTGGGTAACTCGATGGCCTGCTATAGTAGGTAATTCACTAAAAAAATAAATTAAATATTAATTTAAAATTAGAAAATATTTTTGAAAATTTACATAAAAAATTCTAAATAATAAAAAAAATCATAAATTTTTTTAACCTTTTTTTCGACATTTTATTTTAATTTGTCTTTTTTTAAAAAAACTAAAACTTGCTATAACAAGTCATCCGGTATAGACATTTGATAATGATAGAAGCAAATATGAAAAAAAAAGGATATGCAACATATCAATATAGGTAAGAAAAAAATTGAGATTGTCAATCAAAATATATACAGGTTAACTCAAACAAAATACAAAGATCAGGTAAGCAAAATGTAAAGGACAAGACTCAAGAGAATAGAAGAGGGAAAGGAACGTATTCGTTAGGGGAAAAGTAAAGGCTTACGACTGCCAAAAACTCGAAAATCTTGATGTTTTTCTAGTTCTTGTAACTCGTTTTTCTTATTTGACAGGTTAGCTTAACGGCGAATCCTCCAGACGAAAATAAATGTTAATGCATAGCTTTATCGGCTACAGCAAGTTCGACAGATATGATAAACGTCGATGAGCCAGCAGATCTCAGATATTGGATATCTCCATTCATTAGCTTCACTAACTTTCTGCTTATCAGCAGACTAATACCCTCTTCAGTTGCATCTCCGCTGCTCTCAAACATCTGTCCGAGTAATTCTTCTGATACGCCTCCGCCTGTATGTAATATCCTGAATAATCATAGACACAACATAGTATTCAGTTGGATCCGATAAACATTTGAAAATCATAAAGGAAATAGACAATAATATACAGGCAAAAAACATATTCCAAAGTTTCACGTTACAGCAGTGTATGACAATTGGCTGTTGGTTAGACAATTTTCTTACTTCACCGTATGGTAGCATTGATTTTTTTTGTTAGCTGTTAGGCCAACTGACCCAAAGGGTATTTTTGGTAAACATTAGTTATTGTTTATCGGATGTTTATTAATGAAAAATAGGTAAATGGATGTTGTTGGTTGGTTTATAGTCTGCAATTAAGCTAGCCGGATAAACAAACTGTTTTTGAAGATGTTTGGTAAAATTAAGAATTGGTTGTCGCATGTCTATTAGATAAATAGTAAGTCAACAAGTCAAAAGCCAATGAAAAAACCAACCATAGTCTTTTCATTTTGGCTTAAAAGCCAACTGAAAGCCGGCTGAAAAGCCATTTACAAAACATTTTTTTAGCTTTTTGACCAACCAACAGGTCAAAAGCTTTGCACAGTCAACTTTTGGCAGCTTATATAGTTAAGACTGTTCATTCGGGTCATCGGGTTGATTTCGGGTCAGGTGTTTCGGGTTGGTTCAAACTCGGGTTTTGTGTTCATATTGGTTTTTACATAATTGTAGATCCATTTTTAAGTCGGGTCAAATCGGGTTCGGTTATAAAGTCGGGTGTCTATCGGGTCATCGGGTCTCTTTTGAACACCTCTAGACTTAAGAATGTACTCTTCAGTGTCAAGTTTACCAGAATTATATTCTGGTTCTTCAATCCCAGCAGATAAGATGTAGACTTTTACATTATCCTTTAAAATATGAGAACAAGTGTTGGATGTAGGCATGTAGCTTATATTTTGTGCTCAGTTTGAAAAGAGTCACTTTCTTAAGAATTAAAGTGAAATCTTTGCACTTTCAGCCTTCTCACACAACTATTGACAACAAAAGTTAGAATCTTGCTTTTCTAGTAAAGCCCCTCACTGATAACTTCATTTTTCAAAGAAGTAGATGAGATCAATGAAATTTTCCCGGACCCACGTATCGAATGATACGGCCTTTTCGTAAGTTTTAGGGAACCCGCTACGCAATTCGTCCCCCTGAGTCAACTAGCTTTTCTATATATGCCTGCACCATTTAGTTTGCTACATTTTTTAATAGAAATGATCCCTATCAGTTTTATAATTTGCATCCGTACATTATTCTCTCTAATAATACCGTCAAACACAATTCAATTAATTTCGGAGAGACGGAGGGAAATTAGTTATCAACAGTTATACCAGCAACAAACAGGTGTCTTAAATTAAAGCAAACTAATTAAAGTTATGGAAAATGAAGAGTACCTGAATTCCAACTTTCCTAGCTGAACAGATTCCCCTATCTTATCCTTTGCTAAACCAACTTTAAGTCCAATGTGACCTCCAGCAGGTGTAGAATTCACTGCAATCAACAGAAAATCTGCCACGACTTGCTGAAGCCTTAAGTTATCTCCGTACAAAGTCTCCTTTAGGCACTCTTCTGACGACTCGTTCTCTATCCGAACTCCCTTCTCGCTGCTCTTCGTCATTACCTGACTCATCGAAGCTACTAGTACATCTTGGATAGAAAATTCCACCATGTCGAGCTCAAGGTACCTAACAGCACCAAATAATCAGTTCAGATAATGAAAATAATTTCCTGCAACACTTGTGTACTTTTATCTATGTTACTCGGACTCTTCATTTTGCTTCACGTACCCGTGTCCGATCCTTGATGCTCGGACATTGGTATGACACTTAGAAACTACATTTTAGACGTAAAGAGAATATTTAGACGTATCCGACACTTGGACATGTATCAGTATCCGACATCAATACCCGAGTCCAAATAACATAGCTTTTTACTAGATACTTTACCGAGAGATTTATACTTTAACTTTTGTCCTATAAAACGAGTAGCATAATTGGTACAGATAAAATCACATACCCGTCAATGATACAATCCAAATCTGAATCATCTAGGACCTTGTTAAGTTGTCGTTGGCACTGTGCACTTGTATGCAATAGTAACCTTTGCTCGTCTCCCAATTCAGTACCTTCGAGCATCTTCCTAGAGAACATAATGCCTGACAAAGGATTTCGTATCTGTCTTTTCACGTAAGCTAATGCCTTGAGCCTCTTCAGAGCCGCTTGCTCAGCTAGTCGTTGAACATGGAGTGCGTGCTGCAAATCCTGACTAGCGAGCTGCAAGAAGCAAAAAACGCCAGTAACTGCGCCTTCTCTGTCTAACTTCTTGCTTACACAAAGCAGACATTCAATAAATTTTCCACTACGCGTGAAAAACCCGATTGGGACTTTCTCGGTATCTTGGCCACTCATAGCACCATTCAATACAACACCGAGGTTTATGAATGCTTCCTGATTTTTGAGACGACAGCATGATTTCTGGGTCCCAAAAACTTCCCCTAGTAGCATCTTATCGATGACCTCCTCTCGCTTATATCCTGTTAGCTTTGACATTGCAGGGTTCCATTCTGAACACCACCCGAATTCATCTGTTCCAAATATCGGGGGAATCAAGGGGTTCGGATTCTGTACTATTGCTTTATAATCTCCTTCAATTCGTGTGAACTTGTCCATAACTGATTTCTGACCAGTTATATCCTGAGCAATGAAACATACCCCGATAACATTTCCATTGACATCCTTGCTTGCACAAGCATTCACAACTAAGCTGATGGGACCGTCTACCATTGATTGGTGCCTTTTGATCTCAAACTGAACATTTTTCTCCTCCTTTCCTGAAGAAAGAACCAATACAAAAACATTAAGAAAATTTCAATGAAAAAGAAATCAGCCTGCGATACCATATGTGCCAAAAACAATCGAAGCTTCTAAACAAGCAGAATAAGACGAACCTTGAAGTGCTGATTGCAACAGATTCCTGACCGTATCAATAGATGAGTCTTCAACTAGGGCTGCTATATGTTTTCCAACAGCGCCAGTTACTGGAAGCCCGGTGAGCTCAGAAATTTTGGTGTTCCAACCATTAACAAGTCCATCAGAATCAACTGCAAAAATGGGGACGGTGGCTGTTTCAATCAAGCGCACCATCTCGCTGGTCACTGCTTCAAGCTCCCGAATGCCATCGATTTTGAGATCGCTGATTTTAGAATGGATTACAGATGTATTTAAGTCTGCGGCTTCCATATCTTTGAAAGCATTTCTAAGAATAAGCTGCAATGAATGGATTGCATCCATTTCAAAATCCTTCCAAGGTACACTCCTGTTCTTCACAACCTCGAGGAAAGCCTTGAATGATGATCTCGGGTGCATCTTGGATCCATCATCCTTCTCACCTGGATGATGTTTAGCACCACCCCATTTAATCTCGGCAGCAGTGTGGGACCGGAACCAAAAGAGCATATCTTTCATCGTAATTCGGACAGCAGCCATCCCACACACAGAATCACCAAGAGCAAGAGCTCCTGAATACCCAGCATCGTACAAACTATCCGTGCTTAACCCTGTCGAATCTTTGTGATCAAGGGACAGCCACACAGCAATATCTTTAATTTGGTAGTCGGTTGGAGTGGCCCCAAGTTTCCATAACTTATTGTTGTACAAAAGTGCGGCTCCATCACACTTGACAAGATCCATAATGTTTGGACTTTGCGTTACTATACCTAACGGAGCATCCCTCATCAGCATATCACAGAGAAGAGTCTGAGTTCTGAGGATTTTCTTCTCGAGGTATTGGTTTTCCAACTCTAGTTCTTTATTCACATGGATGGCGAATACTTGAGCTAGAAACTCGCATGCATAACGCAAAGGGAATGGGACAAACCTTGGCGACGTGTGATGGCAGACAACTAAACCCCATAGCCTCTTTCTCTTTTGTTGGGGCTGTGGAGTAGAGCCGTTGTTTTCTTCATCCTCATCGTTGACAACAACAGCCATAACTAAGGATCCAATAGAGTTCATATTCTCCATGTATTGAGCGTGACAACCATGTGGCGCCCTGAGCGTTGAACCACATAAAGTCAAGTCGAAAGGAAGCTTCTCGTCCTGGATCACCTGCACATATTTTGCGCGGCAATCACATATCAGACGAACTTTATTTTTCATAAACAAGAATCGAGCAGCCTGTGGAATATCAGTTGCTGGATAATGCAATCCTAGGTATGGGTCGAGGCCAGGTTTTGTAATCTCAGACACAACTTCTCCGTGATCATCATCATGAAATTTGTATGCCATTACCCTGTCATATCCTGTCAACTCGAACACCTCCTGAACCATGGTATCAACAAGTTTGCTGAGATTTCCACTCGGCAAAGATTGCAAACGAGTGATTGCTTTGGCTGCAAGCTTGTACGATTGCAGGGCACCAGCAGCTGTCATGGGAACTTCATACGGCTTCACGGGTTCAAAGTCGATGACCAAGCTGCCTGTTACCCTGTGGATGATCGCATAGAAAGGCTTCCCGGATGTTTTGCAATGAACTAAGATTGGATTTAAAAGAGATACATCGGCAAATCCTAATGCCTTTTGCAATGCAGAAGCGCTTGGACCAGTGAATATAGTCCTCACATCAGTTCCAATCCCAATTACCGGATGATCCCCTACACTTGGGACAGCATGGCTAACCATTGTAAGCATTTCCGGGGCATTCTCGCTATACGCAACTACCCTAAAAGTCTTCTCATCGAGGGCAAGCAAGCATCCGAAAGGCTGAATTAGTTTTCCTTTCTGTATCTGCATGAGATAAGATGAGGTAATCTTATCGGACCTAGGAGGTTGTTTTCCTCCACCAGAGCTAGTAGCACGAACAGAACTAGAGTAGTCAAAATCACTGCTGGAGTCCTCAAAATCTGCATGAAGCTTCGCATCAACAATAGTCTGAGCCATAATCCTAGCACTGTGTTTCGAGCGTCCAGAATTACTGGACCCTTGACTTGGCGTTGAAGAAGACATTCTGATGGAAATCTGATAAAAGCAACTGTAATAACCCATTAGACTGATAATGAATCTATGCTAAAATCAACAACTAAAAGCCGGTAAAGGAAAAACTCGTATAGAAAGGAGAAAAGTAGTTTGCATTTTCTAACCCGAACTAAAATCCATGAACATAGTCATATTATGGTGGAAGCAGGGGAGGAAGGAGGGGGTGACTAAGTAAGGCCATCCTTAATCCCCACCCCCAACTAATGAATTTCATTTTCGTATTTGGATTTGGACCCTCCGATAACTATGGTTCGGCTTTTCGACCCTCCTTTACTAAGATACAATTATAATTTGGCTTTCAGCCCCCTCCCCCAACACTTTGGGTTCCTCATTAGGTGGAAGGAAAGGAGATATTGCTTCAAGCCGATATTGTTGATTCGATGCAGCGAACAGTTCAAATAAGCATACTCTTGCATCAAAAAACATACTTTAATCTTTTCTTTGTGACCATGCCAACTAGTTCAATCATATGTGCTAAACAAGGTAATAAAAATTTGCTATGAAATTTTAATGGCCAATGACATCTCTTAGGTAAAGAGAGATAATTTTTAATGAATAATTTTGAAGAAAATGGAACATTTGAGCTTTAGTGTTACCATGGACATGGACTATCACTTTCTATGCATAATTACTTGTATATAAAATTTATCATTATAGCCTACCAAATAACAAACATTGAGATAAACCTAGTGATTCAAACACCTAATACTATACTCTCTCTTCTTTAAGATTATTTTATTTGTTTTACATGCTGCACAATTTAATTTTTTCATCAAACGACTCGAAGCATGGCTTAGGTAGATTCAGACCTAGATTCTCGTGACATCGACTATCAAAGAGAATTTACTACTTCAGCTACTCCAAAGAGTTCAATCGGATTATAAGTTGCGAAGTACAAAAGTCATAACTAGTTATCGAGAGAATACAAGTAAACCTCTTAGAAATTTAGCACCATAGGAATGATAAGAGTCATATGATTCGATTATGGTAGTTTTAGGCTATTTTTGGACCCATTTGAGCAAATTACAAATTTTAAAAAATAAATCTTCTAGCGAATTATATTACAATGCTACAATTTAAAGCAACAAAAGGGAATTAATCCCACGATGTATCCTTTAAATGCATTACAATACACCATAAAAAATCAAAACTTCATCGTATATCATTCATACATGTCATTACCTACTGTCAGTATCGTTAAGTAGCTCCCACTTATATGAGATTTAAAAGATCTTGAGAGGTCGAATATACGCTAACATTACCTTTATAACAAACTATTTCTTATTGACTCACCAATCACAAACTATAAAATTACGTGTCAAAAATAGATTACGTCATTAAGTAGCTCCCGCCTAAACGGAACTTGAGGTTGAATCTAAGCTACCTTACACACAAGGTTGTTAAACAATCAAATTGACATATATGTAAAATTATTCCAATCAAAGTAAATACAAATAGATCACATTTTATGATAAGCAACTTAAAAGAAAGGATTAAATATCTAACCTTTGAGCAAAGCCAAGCTTCCAACTGAAATACCCAATAACTGAAATAGAGCAGCAAACAAGTTAAGCAAGAACAAACAAATAAAAAAGCAAAAATTCAGCTGAAATACTACAAGATTTTGAAAACCCAACTCAACCCACTTGACAAAGATGGGAACTTGAAAGTTTCCAACACCAAAATCCCAAAAAATCAATTCAAATAAAATGATCTTAGTTAGGGATACAAGAAAAAAGGGACCACCTTTAAGAATTTTGTGAATAAAAAGCCTCAATCTTTGTGCAAAAGCAGTAGTATTGTTGGAACAAAAGAGAGAAAAAGGGTTACTAATTACTATAGATAGAAAATGAAGGGTATAATTGAAGAGTCCAAAACAGAACATGTAGTAGAGATTTGATTTGTCATTGATACAAGTGCATAAGTGTAAGTGTTTATGGGGAGAAGAAAAGAAAAATATAGTAAGGAAAGATGGGAAAATGATGGTTAAATTGTAGAGAAATTGGAGTTGCAGAATCAAATAATTGTAAGATGGGTAGACATGGAAATTGGAATAGTATTGTATTACTTACTAGAGTAAAATATGTACGGATAATGTCTAGAATGGGCTTATTTATCTACTAGTGGCAATTAAAGGGTGGTATGTAGGGACACCTTTTGTCTAGGAAATACACATGATTGTTATTATTATATACAATAATAATAACTAATTGGTTGGATAATTGTAAAGTACTAATTGACAAAAGTGATTTTGTTGGGAAAACTAATTCTAATTATAGTAAGTTTTGTGTAATTTCTTTTGGTATCACAAAGTGTTATTTTGTGAAAGATGTTAAGTTTTTGACATTATTTTTAGTATATTATAAAATTTACTTTATCAAAAAAATTATTCATATAGATTATCAATGTTTATTGATGTTATCTTTGACTTATCAATAGAGTTAATTTATACATAAGTATATAACTATCAAAAATGAGTATTTCTACTGCATTTTTTGACTTATTGCCCTTTACCACCTCTTTTTCCATTATCGTTTGTTTAGTTATTTGTACGTATTCGATTTGTTGTGTATATTTAGTTAGTTGATAATTATGCATGGCTATCGTGGGTGTAAGTTGCAAGGTTTCGGATAGGTGCAAGATCCTCTCTCTTTGAAGACCCTTTAGAGCCGAAGGACTCTCTGACCGCACTCTCCTATATGGGTATAAGCTGTCGTCTATCTTCCCTCCCAGACCCTGACCATAGTTTGTCTATGAGCGGGATACACTGAGTATGATGATGATATGTGTATATATGTTTATGCTAAAAAATCGTGCTTTTAGTATCATAGTTTTAACATTATACTCATGTATATAGTGGTAGGCAATGCCATACTTAAGTTTTGACCGGCCATGTTAGAGTAATGGTGACATCAATTACGATGCACATTGATGTGTGTATAGAGATGTGGAATCCTACGTGTGAGTTAAGTGTGACTTAATGTGTGTTTTAGTATGTTAAATGTATATTGACTTAAACCTATGTTGTATATGGTGATGTTAATTTGATGATGGATGCACTTAACGAGGAGTTTAGAAGACTAAGAATATGATTCCATACTAGGTGTTCAAACAAGACAATCAAAGAATTCAAAGTGCCTTGAACGAGCATAAAAATCAGAAGCAAATAGTAGGTTCTGAAAGACTAAATCTCACCATAAAAACGTCTCATATAAAAATTTGTGTTCTGATAAATCCAAGAGTGATAAAATGAAATCTAAAGTGAAAGTGGGTTTGAAGAGAAACAAACAAAATCCCATGTCTTTCATGAAGGGGGGTGGGGGTGGGGGTGGGGGTGGGACTTGGTCACTTAACATTAAGGATGGAAGTAGGAAATAGAAAATATAGGAAAGGATGAGGAGGGATATGGGCTAAAATTGGAAAGAATAGATGAGGTGGACAAAAAGATAAGGAAAGTCACGTGCTATCACGTGCGCACTGATCCCCCAATGGCCAATCCATACCATACCATACTCCATAGTCCATACTCCATACCCTTAACTTTTGGTTCTCCATTGGCGGTTTCTCCTTTCTTCATAGATTGGAAATCTTTCTTTTCAAATCCCAATATTTTTTTTAATTAAAAAAATATTTCTCTCTCACTTTATACAATCTAATAAAAAAACTGTAAAACACTGCATGATATTTTCATAGTGATTTGCCATATGAAATAATTTTTAATAAAACTAACCTTAATATATTCCTTAGTACTATGTAGTATATCACAATACAATAAAAAAATGTAAAACTTTACATGACATTCTCATAGTGATTTGTCATATAAAATATTTTTTAGTAAAATTAACATTAATATATTCCTTAGTACTATGTAGTATATCACATACAATCTAATAAAAAAAACGGTAAAACTTTACATGACATTCTCATGGTGATTTGCCATATGAAATAACTTTTACTAAAATTAATATTTATATTCCTTAGTATTAGCATATCACAATAAAATATGTTCTTTAAAATTTTCTTATTCTTGAATTTAAAAGCTACATAAGATTTCCAATTAAAATTTCTTAGAATATATATATGTGCTTTTTTATGTTTTTTTCGTTAATATTTTAATTTCTAAATATTTCATCAAGAAACAAAAAATATATAATAATCAAAAAATTCTTTTGAGAATGACAAAGAATCATTATATTTTAATTAAAATTTACATTATATGACTCAAGACTCAATGAAAGAAAGTAAAACTGTAATCTCCGTTTTAACTTAATAACTGTTAGAATTAGACCCAAGAATCAAAGTAAAATCAACACAAGAATAAGAATAAAGAAAATGCAAAATACAAGAAAGCACACCAAGAACTTGGGAGGTGGAGAAAATCTCAATATCAATGTAATATTGGACTGTAAAACTCCACCCTTAACAACAATTAAATGAGTATTATTGCTTCTTTGAATGTTGTATACAAGAGCCCCTTAGGTTGATCAACAATGAGTGAATTGATCAAAATCCCCAATTCCTCTCACTAAACCCCAATATTATGTTTGTGGCTCTCCACTCAATCCCAATGACTAATTACAAATAATTTACAATGTAATTCACACACCACAAATAATGAGATTAATGGGTATTTATACGCCCAATCCAATATTGAGATTTTGAGCCACAATCTAACAATAACTATAGCAAAATAGTTGAAAATTTTTAAATAAAAAATGTACAAATTAAGATATAAATAAAAAGTATAAAAAAGAACTATGGGTTTGTGTATATTGGTGGTAATGTTGAAATGCAGCTCTCCAGTCTCCATGGTGCATCATCGGCAAAAAAGTTTGTGCATAGAGATATTTAGGGGTAACAAATAGAAAGAAAATTTGCAAAAAATAAAGTAATTTTTGTTGGATCCGTTGAAAATAAAGTCAAGTATTGTTTGTTTTTAAATAAATCCATCCATCCGCTATGTTTGTTGAAAAGAAACTCAGTTCTTGTTTATTCTCACTTCTTGACTTACAAAGAAATTTTGAAGATTGTTATACATAATAAGTTAGTTTATTTTTAGCAAAAATACTAATAGGTGGATTTATTTAAAAATAAATAATAAGTGGGTTTATTTTCAGCGGACCAAACACAATTTTATTTATTTCTATTAACAATTTACCCTATTCTCAAAATCAAGTTTTAAATCTATTAAAATACATACAATTTAAGGAATTTCAGTTTAATTCTCTTGTGTCTTTTTCCTAGCTCTTTCCTACTCAATCTATCATAATTTATCATGTACCAAAAAAAACAGTGTAATGAATAGTTATTTTGGTGGACCTTAATCAATAATATTTAGAGCAGTGAACCTTGTATAATACTAGGGCCTAATGACTAAAAATGCACAATTAGGGCCGACCCTAAAGGTGGGCAAAAGGGGCCTTCGCCCAGTACCTTATGTCAAAAAAAAAAAACAAAATTAATGGTTGTAGAAAATCTATATAAATTGCAAAGAAAAAAATCCCAATGTATCATTTCGCCCAAGACCCCAAAATATCTAGATTCAGCCCTGTGCACAATTACTTTTGAGCTTGTTTTATATGTTATATTTTTTTCAAGAAAGTGTAAGAACCTAAACATAAGAAATTAAGCTAAAACAAAAGTTAATCTAAACTAATATCTTAGGTCTCATTTGAGTAGGATTCTATATGCATTCAAACACCTTATATGGGTTATATCCTCTTCTAGAACCTATGGATGCTAATAAAGCAAGTAACCAAGTAGATTATTACTATTGAATTAAGTTTAATTTGATTACAATATACTTCCTTCGTTTCTTGATCATCTTATAAGAAATGTTTACGAGAATTAAGAAAAATAAAATCTTTTAGATAGTGGATGGAGTATTATTTTAATTGAATAATAAATTAGTTGAAGGAAAAGTGTGGACCAAAGACATTAAAAGTGAAAAATATATGGGGACCACAACTAATGAAAAAATGTTTTTATAAAGTTAGTGGAAAAATATACGGACCATAACAACTATAAAAATGTTAAAATGATGTTAGTGGAAGATATGTGAGCACCAAGGCGTCCAAGACATTATTTAAACATTAACATGAGGATGAATAAGGTTGTTTCTGTCCGAAATTCGTGATATTCAACAAACGAAATACCCTAAAAAAGATAAATGAAAATTTCATCAAGGAACAAAGGGAGTAGTATTAAGCCATGAATGATGATCTTGGGCTTTACCTTTCATCAAAAGTTGTATGCCTAATATGATGTCCATGGAGATGTTCGATATGTACTTTTTAGGTTCGGGTAAATGATTTACTTTTTTCCTATTATTGAAGGTTTGTTATGTGATCGATTTAATTCATTTTTTTTATAAGGCAATGGATACCTCTAAATTGTTACCATTGATTTTTCACTAGAAATCGATTTCTTTTATTTGTTTCGCATTTTTTCTTCTCATTTTTTACATCTCTATACCATATGTACAATTAATAATAAAACACTTAATATTACTATTATCTTTCTTTATACATTTCCTTTTTTATTATATTTTTATTTGTCCTACCAAACACCTATTTTAGTGAGAATTGCCATATTAATGGAGCAAACTAAGAAATTTCTCTTTTTTTTTATAAAACCTCTTAATAATGTTAGTGTGAGTTTATTTAAAACTATTTCTCTAAAAAAACAAGAAATGGAGTACGAACATTTTGAAATGTGGCTAATGAATTTGCCAATTTGAAACTTCAATTGCACTAATGTACTCCCCATCATTCTTAAGTTTGCTACAAAATGCTAAGTTTTTAATTAGTACAAGTTTAGACAAGTTAGGGCACATCTTAAATTAAAGAGAAATTTCACGTGGTAATCCTGAGGTTTTAAGTTTTTCACGTAGTAATCAAAGTTTTTTAAAATCCATGCGGTAACCTTGAGTTTTACCCAATTAAACCTCTGTGACCTTTTTACTCAAAGTACAATTTCAAAGAGTCAAACATCGAAAATCATCCCAAGATGTACTATCCCCTAATTCCTAAACCTAATTCCCCAATTTCTGTAATTTTTCGACCCCTAATTCCCTAGTCTTAATTCCTAAATTTCTCAATGTTTGACAACAAATTTG
>CM025918.1:26734667-26829891 GCA_000753965.2 Amaranthus hypochondriacus
TGGTCCATATTAGACTTGTAACTTTTATACGGACTCACTTGGATTAAGTGTAAATATTTAAGGGAGTAAAAAAGTCAATCTAATGGAATAAAAGTTAGTAGAGATGCAGATAAACTAATTGAAATAATTGTAAAGAGATAATACAAGAGTGAACTAAAAAAGAAGATACAAGAGTAAACTAAAAAATGATGATTTCTCTCGTATGGAGTAAAGTGTTCCCCCACCCTCTCTAGTTTAAATTTATGCCACAATATGTTGGAACTAAATGCTATGTTATCCATTTTTCTTACTTTCTAATCAATTCTTCCCCCCTCTAACAATCAAATTCTTCTATTCATAATTTATACTTTGACTTTTGTGTGTCCCCTTAGAAGGTCTTCTGAGAGATCGTCTATAGCAAAGGCAGCCCAACCCAATAATTTTAAATTTAAAAATAAGGTTGATGTCTAATCAGTTACTTATTTTGCAAAATGGGTTGCCCCATATTTACTCGTCTATGCTATAGAAAGAATTTGTGTTAAATATAAGGTGTATTTGTATTACTTTGTTAATAGACCGGCCCACTTGATAGGCACATGGGCTTTGCGTGTGTCATGGGTCGTGTGGTGCCGCCTTTTCTAAATGTAGGTAGTGGTCCACACGAGGCCCACCTCTCTGGTTTTTATGTGTAAATTAGAAATAAATAAGCTTCGGTTAAATTTATAATAAAAAATAAGCGTCTTCAGCCCAATGTTGAGGGATTGGTTAACAGCGAGCTACTAATAAAGAAGGAAGTCAGCTCAGCAATCGCCTGCTATTACTCACAGCGGGGCATTAACATCGAAATTTAACAGTAAAAAAGTCAACAAAAGTCAACTCAATTGCCCCTGCTAGTAAGAGCGGCCGATTACTTGGCTGAATTTTGTTGATTCGGTTTAAGTAATAGCCTACTGTTAGTAACAACGGACGATTCTTTAACTGATTTTTTAACTCATCCTTAGTAGTAGCTTGTTGTTGTTAAATGCAAATATACCCAAACTTTAACATCATACCGTGAGACACTTATTTTTTAAAATAAGTTTACTCCAAACTTATTTTTTGACTTTTTTTATCTAAATATTTCAAATTTTCTTTTTGTGTCGTGATGGGTGCGTGTGTCATTCCAACTTAGGATTACTTGATTTATTTCAATTGATCAATTATTGAAGAGGAACCCAAAAAAAAGCACATTAAATAATAAAATACCATTTGATGGTACATAAATTATTATCACTAAATTTAGATTTTATAAATTAAAGTGTTGTAATATAATATCTAAAACTACACTGAGATATGAAAAAGATCAATACACAAAAAATAATATAAAATACAAAATGAAAGTGTATAGGTTTCACACGTGCAGCATAGAATAAGAGCAATTTACACTATTGTTGACTTGGGATGAAATCGACTAATTTAGCATCTAACTAGAATATCCAGAGGTATTGATTCGGATTATCGTGTTATTTTTGTATGAGCGTCATTAAATTCGATTGAATTTCAAATCAGTTACATTAATACAAGTTGTTTGGTCAATAGTTGGTATGATTTTAACGGGCCTAGATCGGGTTTGGACTTTACTTTCGAGTAGAAGTCGGTTGTGGGGCCGGGCTACCATCAATCGAATCAATATCAAACTAAGTTGTTAGTCGATTTTTTGATAAATGTATGATGATGTATCTCATTACTTAACGAAAAATGATACTGGTGCAAATCAGTTAGTGATTTTATCTAATTTATCAAATCAATTTCTTTTAATTATTTCAGTTGGGGATATAATTGTTAATATGTACTTTTCAAATTAGTTTTATTAGAGTTAGTTAATGAAAATTTTTATTACTATATAAATTAGAGTGAATAAAACTAATGTAAATTGTCTAGTAGACTATTGTAGCTTTATACATAAGCGAACACTCAAAAACTAACTCAACTAAAAATCATTTATCAAATAGATCTTTTATGAGGTACCAAGTTATTAGATTAGCAATCAAAATAACGTTAAATAACTGAAATTCGACTTAGTTGAGTGATGAAACTAATCAAAACAATAGATTATCATAGACTTATATAGTTTTTAAGTTATCAACGAGAGTTATTTACATAATTTAACTCCTTTGTTATTAGAGTTGTAAAGTTTATTTTTAGAGTTATAACCACTATAAATTAAAAAATACATCTATCGTACCCATGTCCCCTGAATTTGTTAATCGGACTTTTTATGAATTGTTAACTCAACTTAATTATCTTTAACCTTACCCGAAGTTACCCAAACCATATCTCTACTCATCCACCATTTTTCTAATCGGCGTGACGGTGTTGGGTGGTATAGAGACTAGAGAGAGCAGTAAGGAGTAGTAGCACAATAATTGACATAGTCTTCCAATAGCACGAGAATTGATTGTTTGGTAAATGCTAGTTAGTTATTAATTTTTTAGTAGTCTTGTTTGACCGGTTAAAAGTGTTGACTATTTTTGTTACCTTTTAAGCTATTTGAATAAGCCAACTAGTTGAGAGATATTCGATAAAAATAATATTGACTTTTGACTGTTTTATTAGAGAAAAAGTAAACAGACAAATCAAAGGTCATTTATCAAATAATTCCTTTGTTGTGATTAAGTGTGACTTGAGTGCATAAATTAAAAGGTGCATTTATGAGTGAACTCTTAGGATGGAATCCTATGAGGTTGTTAATTGGTGATTTAAGTTGGTAACTTAATATGATGTTGAATGTGATGGTTAGAGAATGAATTAATGAGACTTAATGAAGAAGTGTAAAGGTTTAATTCAAGATGCTCTACTATGCAAGTCGAGCAGAAACTGTCCAGGAGTGATCTGATGGTCGCTCGACCTCCGCTCGACCCGAGTGGATCCGCTTGACTTTGGTCGAGCAACAAGTCAGAATGTATCCAGTAGCTTTTGTTTCTTCGCTTGACCCAACCGCTCGACCACCTGCTTCGCTTGACCTGGTCGAGCGGATCCTCTGACAGCATAGGATGTTGTTTTTCATTGGTTCAAGTGCATGGAGGTGTTACAACTCATTGAATACCAGCTGATTAATTCTCTTAATGTTGTTTATTATGCAATTTACTACCTATATTGAATCATGTATAACTCCTAGAGTATCTAGCATTATAAATAGTGAGCAAGAGTGTTTATCCAAACACATCCACAAAATAACCCAAGCCAAACACTAGCCTGATATCTCTTCTCTAATTGTAATTCTCAATTTGTGATAATATAAGAGATACTACACACCGGAGAACGTAGCATTAATTGGGTGAACCTAGGGATGGTCATGGGGCGGGTCTGGAGCGGGTCCAACCAGACCCGGACCCGGAACCTTTTAATTTTTTGAGATCCAGACCCGGATCCGGACCCTAAAGGTCCAAAATTTCCAGACCCGGACCCAGACCCTCCGAATCTGATGGGTCTAGGGTCCTTAATGGGTCCTTAGTGGGTCTAAAAAAGGTCTCTTTGATTTGTCAAATTTGAAACATTTGTAAGTCATTATATTTTTCGTATATTTGTAAAAGAGTTTTTATTGTATTTTACAAATATTTAATAATAATTTAACATCTAAAATCGCATAGCGTCACCCATATACGCTTAAATTTTATTATAAACACTAGTTCGAGTCTATGAAATAAGGGTAATTGGTTAACACATAACAAGTAGCATATATATTATTTATGTATATTATGATTATATGAGAAGAAAATAAGTGTTGAGGCAGAATTCATACGTAGAAGACAAATAAAAATGGACAAGTTAATATTTATAAGGGTCCAAAGGACGGGTCCAGGGTCCGAATATTGGATCCGGACCCGGACCCGCCAATTATTTTTTAGATCCAGATCCGACCCGGATCCGATGGGTCTCAAAAAATAAGACCCAGACCCTTAAAAAAGGGGCGGGTCCAACAGGATCCTGGACCCGTGACCATCCCTAGGTGAACCTCGTTAAATCTTTGAGTCATTTTATTGCATTGTTATTTCCTACAAACTTCGATTTCATTTGATTGCGTAATTTTTTTCACACAAGACTTCGTTTTTATCCTTCATTATCTTATACGTCCAGGAGCCACTAAAAAATTTATAATTTGTCTTTAAATGGATTTGAACCTAAACCTATTGCGTGGAAAATAGGATTGTAAACCATTAAACTATGCCATAATTCTTATTTTAAATACAATGTTTATTGCTTTTAAACATGTGTAATTGCAATAATTATAATATAGTGTGCACGATTGGACATACACAAAATTTAAGTGGACATTAAGTCAATAATTTTAAGCAAATTTTCCTAATAAATACTTTTAAATTTTTTGTGAGTGTTTTTTTCTACAATTATAAATTTCATAAGTATATTATTTTTTTATATATTTTCAATTTGTTTCCTTTTTTATATTGTTTCGCTAATGCCAATGTGTTTATTCGACTAATTTTATTTGCGTTAATTTTATTTTTATTGGTGTGTACATCCGATATTATAGATATATAATTTTTAATCTATATTTTATACTTTATTCGTTATTTAGGTATATCTCATTCACAATTTTATATCATAAATTTACAAGTAAAATAAAACGAAAAAGATATATATATATATATATATATATATATATATATATATATATATATATATATATATATATATATATAAATATATATAATATATATATTATATATATTATATATAATATATTATACTCTCTCCGTCTCTATGAATTTGCAGCATTTTCTATTTTCGTCCGTCCCACTTAAATTGCAGGCATTTCTATTTTTGGACTATGGCCCACCACTTTCGTTTAATCTCATCTATACATTTTAACTCTCTTTTCATTTCATTCACACAATTCATTCTCTCTCTTCATTTATTACCACTTTCTTAATTCCAACATTTTTCTCTTTGCTACTATCTTATAGGGACAGAGGGAGTATCTATCTATATATATATATATATATATATATATATATATATATATATATATATATATATATATATATATATATATATATATATATATGGACTTGGATCATGTGAAAACCAATTAAAATGGTGAAAACTGAAAACAGGGGTACATAAAAGCTCAAATGGAGTACATATTTGGATGGCAATTCTGTAAATAATTAGACATTTGCTAAAAAGAGTACATATACGCTTAAAAAGGGTACATAATCAGATGACATTTTTGTAAATATATGAACTTTTTTCTACACAAAATATATGTACATGTTATAAGATCATATGTACCCCTTTTGCAATAATATGTATACCTCTGTTTGGTTTTCAGTTTTCACCACTTTAAGTGTTTTCACTTGATCCTACCCCTATATATATATATATATAAAAGCTAGATTATAAAAAGACAAACAATATCTCATATGACTATATTATTTCTTATGCATAAGTCAAAATTAACGAAACAAGATTAGAGATAAATAACATTATTATTTAAGTTTTTTTTAACCAACAAATTAGTCAAAGGTCAACCAAAAAACGTAATTGACATAATGACATGTGATAAAATTTAGAAAATGTACCTGGGCAACCCAAACATAGAAGAGAAGAAGTAGTCTACTCATAAACCTAAAGAAGATTCACTACTAAAACCAATTGGTAATAGTAGGAGTTACTCCTTGAGTATATAAAGTGATGCATACTCTTCTATTTCTCCGATGTGGGACAACTCACATGTCGATAACACGTGTACAAGAACACGAAAATGGTAGACAAGTAGACACATGCAGACACAGATGACAGATCAGAAATATATCTGGAGAGAAATAAAAGCTGAAAGCATAGTATAAATTGCAGGAATTGGATAATGTTTTATTCCTTCTTAAGGTTTTATCCGAGCTGCCACTCGGTCAGCTAACCTGTCAGATGTTTTAGTAAACACTTCCTCCGTTTCATAATACTTGCTATTGCGACTTGCGATTAAATATTTATTTTTGAAGAAAATAAAAATTATATAAGAAAATTAAGTTATTAAAAGATAAAATTAAGAATATATAATTTGTTGTCAAGAATAAGAAATGTTTTTATGCTGATTAAAAAGTACACATAAGACTCACAAAGTCACAATTAATCAAATCTAAGATATTGTATTTAAAACCTGTAATCTCGAATGTACAAATCTATAGTATAAAATAAATTATGCTCTCTCCCATTCCCTTAAAACTGTTTGGTTTTTCAATAATATTTATCAACCACTCTTATTATGTGTTTTGTTTTTAATTACAAAGTTAAAATATATATTTAAGGAAGATCTTGTTTGATTCGTCTTATTGTAAATTTTATTAATATTAACTTTTTAATAATTTTTTTACTCAAACACAATTAGAGATACTTAAGATTGAAATAGTGTTGGCAAATGTATCAAAACTAGAGGTGTTCAATGGGGTGGGGCGGGGCGGGTCAAAATTTAAATGGACCGGGTCGGGGCGGGTCGTGTCAAACATTAAAAGGGCGGGGCGGGTCAAGCCCGTTTAAATCCGACCCACGTTGACCCATTTTTTAAGATTTAATAAAAATAATTTTTTTATTATATTTTATGACCCGTTGGGTCGATCCACTTATGTTTATAATAATATCATATAAAAATTTAAAAATAAAGCGGGCAATTTTTTTTGCAATTAATTCTTATAATTATCCGACCCGACCCGACCCAACCCTTTACACTAAGGTCCGCTAATGACTCGCCCCGTTAATGACCCGACCCGCTAATGACCCGTTAAAATGTAATCCGACCCTTGACCCGTTGGGTCGACCCGCCTCGTTAAACACCTCTAATCAAAACCAAATGAGACATTAAAAAGAATAGGAGGGAGTAATAATAATTTACAAATGCTTAATAAATATTTCTATTGTAAGTGAAATTTGTAAATAACTACATTATCTAATGGTCGTTGCTCTTAAAATTTACGTTTTTTCTAAAAACCATTTAATAAATAATTTTTTTTAAAAAAAAATATCATAATCCACTCTGCCAGGGGTTTGAAAATCCGAGTCCAAGTCCGAGCAATGTATAAGAACATTAAATCCGAGTCTGAGTCAGAGATGGAGATGTAAAAGAGTTCAAGTTTTGTACAGAGCAAAGTCAAAGCTGGCATGTATAATTCGATCCGAATCCAACTCATTATCATCCCAAAATTAGCATCCTTTTTCTATATTTTCCTATCTAGAAACGCACCATAAATGGTAGATTCAATGGAGTTGAAAAGTAGTGTAAAATAATCCACGAAAATTAATTTTAGGGGAGTGGAAAACCATGTTTGGAATGAAAATAGATATTCTATATGAATGTTTCCTAGCAACTTAATTTTCTCGTTTGAAAAGAATTAAAACTTTACATGGATTTAAAGTTATAAAACATAAGTTAATTTCCAAGAAAAACAACGTCACTTTCATAATTCATAAAAATTAAATTAATTAGTTAATTTGCGCTTGTCAACGAGAAAACAATCCGAATAATAATTTTGCCTAATACAGTTGCGTGAAAACCTTAATTTATATTCTTCGTCTCTTTAAATTTGCACCATATAACTTAAAATTCAAGGAAAATAAAGAGTAAATATGGAGTTATTTACACAAATAGCATAAAATTATTGATATAAATAATGTTTTACTTTATAGGAGTATTTAAAAAATTTTGGAAGATTAATTAGAATTGTTTTGATGTGCTTCACAAAGGTATGAACTATGGACCAAACTCTATGATGAATGATCATTGGAATGGTACATTAACGACAAAGATTGAATACTTGTGTGGATGAAATTAAAAGAGAATTAAAATGTATAGATGAGATTAAAAGAAAGTGATGAACCATTATTCAAAAATAGAAATAATGTAAATTAAGTGGAACGAACCAAAATAGAAAATAGTGTAAATTTAATGGGACGGAGGGAGTGATAATATACAAATTGAAAATTCAATGGAGTAACTTTCAAACCTTGTCAACATAGAGTAAACGAATATAATAATTCATTTGTCCTCTTAAAATTTGTATCATTTAACTTAATATTTTTAAATTATTTGAAAGAGGCTTCAAGCTAATACAATTGTAGACAAACATAAAACTCATTACAATTAGGATGCATTTAGTTAACAGCTGGTCTCTTGAGAGACCGTCTTTTGTAAAGACGACTCTCAAAAGTCCAGCCCAAATCAATATTTAGAGTTGTAATAATATATATTTAGAATTGGGTCGGGCTTTTGAGAGCCGTCTTTACAAAAAGACGGTCTCAAGTAAGAATTTGTGTTTAGTTAATGATATAAAATTGTAGTAATGAAAATGAAGTTTAATTGTGATAGTGAAGAGAATGCATTTTATAAAGAAGAAATAATTAGTGTAACATACGCAATGAACATAATTTTCTAGGAAAAATACACTCATATGTCCCTTGATTTAGAGGATTGACATAAATATTATTGTTTAATTGTTGTTTTAATTGTGTAAAGTAATTTTAAATTAAAGATCAAAAAAATATGTGAATGAAAAATAATAAAAAAAGTAGCAAACATGTAGAATAAACAAAATTAAAAACTACAATTAACTCAGAAAATAAAAAACACCGCATTATATATTTTAATTATCATTCTCATTTTTTAATATTCAGACATTTGCATTTGATTTATCTTTTTCGTGCAGACATTTCTCTTTTATTTCTGGAGCTGGGGACTCCTTTGGTCGCGCTCTCTTTTATGAGTATGAGTTGTCGCCGTCCTTCTTTCTTTAGACTCTGGCCATAGTTTTTTATGAGCGAGATACACTGAGTATGATGATGATGATTATTTACTTTAGAGAACTAGATAAATTTTATTACTATGAAAAAAACTTTTATTTATTACATGAGGGATGATGATTGATGATTGTGATTTATGATGATGATGATGATGATGATGATAGCATATAAAAATACAAAGATCATTCAACCACCCCACTCTCTCTCTATTTCATTTCTTTTCTTTTCTTGTTGTCTCCTTTACACCCTTTCCTTCCCCCTTCACACATAAAATCCACACCTATTACCCACCTCTGAACTTTCCCCCAATCCCTAGGTTTTGCTTCTATCTATCTATCCCAACATCCACTGAATTAATTACAAGATATATACAAACCCTTTTATTTAATTCAATTCAAATTTATCAAAGTTTGAGTCTTTTTTCAATTTGTTCATCTGGGTAATCTTGAAAGATGCCTGCTTGGTGGAGCAGAAAGTCTAATAAGAACAAAGAAGAAAGTCATCATCACTCTTTATTTAGTGACCTTAATTCCAAGAAATCTTCCATTAATTCTGATAATTTGTCTACCAATAGTAATGATAAAAGGTCTCCTAGAAGCTTAGAAGAGTTGGGTCATCATGGGATTTTGTCTCCTAATTTAAGGGGAACTTCATCTGGGATTTCTGGGTGTGATTCAGATGGAGAAAGAAAAGTTGTGGGTCATCCTCTTCCTAGACCTTCATCATCAAATTGTGGTGGTTTTGTTGTTGTTGATCATGGTCATGGTGGTGGTGGTGGAGGACTAATTGCACTTGGGTCTGCATCAATTTCTAGTGTTAGTTCATCTGGGTCTAATTCTGATGATCCCCCTCTTCTTCTTGATCATTTTCAATCTGGGATTAACAGGTTTTCATCAAGTTTTGATCTTTTTTATGTTTTGGGTTGATTTAGGGTTATAATAATTTGAAGTTTTTGTTGTTTGATCTATGAAAGTTGTTGATTTAATTGAGATTTTGTATGTAAAAGTGTGGATTTTAAGGGGAATATTTGTTCTCCTTTGTGTAGTGGAGTACTTTTAAGTGTGATCCTTGAAGTTTATGAATTGTCTTTTTGTGTCATTGCCTTTTTTTAGCTTATGCTTTTATAGGAGTGAGTAAATTAGGTTACTTTTACACTAATACTTAGACAACCTTACGGATTTTGATATCAAATCAGGGAAAATGTTTGTTTAATTAATGCAGGAATTGCTTATATAAAAAGAAACAAATATGGAATTTGTTGCTATAAGTACCTTCACAACTAGAGCTTTATAACAACTAAATTAGCAGAGATTGTTATTTATAGATAGTATCCCCTAGCACTGATTGAAGTAAGATACTGATTACCTGAGTTTCTTTTTGTCTAGTTCACTAGTCACACGATTTGCTAATCTCCTTGCCGATTGGAATCGAAAAGGTGAATTGTGTATGTTTTGGGCTAAATTGGATCATTTTTAGCAAATTGTGATTTTATAACCGAATTAGTTGGCGAATTATGTTTTGGGCTAATGCTCAATGATGATGGATATTGGAGTGGATTCCACTGATGAAGCAACCACCTTTTCCAATGGATGGAAATGGAATATGTGCTGTTCCTTTGTCTCTATTTTTGTTGGCAAAAATACCATGTCCATATGACTCACAGTATACACCGATCAATCGAGTATTTAATGATTTGTTGGCCAAAATACCATGTCCATACTTGCGTTTCCACTTGTGGTTTTTGCTATCTTATAATATTCCCTGTACAGTTGACTATCGTTTATACATTTGAGATGAATTGATATTGTTGTCGTGAGTCATAAATTTGTTGCCTTTAGCTTATGGAGCATCATGTATAAACTTTTCTGAAGTTCATATAGTTTGAGTTAATTGATTTCTTCCTTTTTTTCTCTTTAATTATTGAATTGCCAAAGTTTTTTGTTTTGTGACTCTGAAAATGGACTATGTATGATCAGTGGAAGGACGAAGAGTCCCGGTCCTGGATCAAGAGGAGTTACAGCTTCTACATCGCCTATTCATCCACGGATGACTGGTACAAATTCAGAATCTCCAACAGGAAGACAAGAAGAAGGGAGGAGTCAAGGCCATCCCTTGCCCTTGCCGCCTAGTTCTCCGAGTAGTCCATCTTCCTTGCCTAATGGGAGAGCTGGGGTGTTTACCGAAAACTCACACAATTCTCTGTCAAAATGGAGAAAAGGAAGGCTCCTCGGGAGGGGAACTTTTGGGCATGTTTATCTTGGATTTAACAGGTAAATTCTAATATCTCATACATCACGTGTATATTGGACTGTGGATTTGAGTATAAGATGGGAGGAGAATAATACTACACTGCTTAAATTAGAACTAGCTAATGGTTGAAATCAATTCTTTTATGGGACAAGGATTCATTTGATTTGTCAATCTAATGATTTTTGGTAAAATTCTCTAGATTGGTGATGAATCAGATTGCTTGTTTCTATTTTTTCGTGTTCATAGTAGTAAAGGAGCTTAATTTTTTGTGTTTGATGTAGAAGTAGCTCTTTGATGGTGTGGATCGGTGTTGGGTCAATCATTATCCACCCAAGGTTTTCCAGTGTTTGATGGAAAATCTTCCCCGTTCTGCTCTATCTTTTTTTTTCCTCAAGAAACTCAGCTGGTACACTATTAAGCCTTTTCGTTGTAAAGTTAAATAGTTGGTATACTGTCATAGACTGATTCCATTAGATGGTAATTACTGTATTACCCTTAATTAGTTACTTAACCTCAATACCCCCATTCATGACATATACATGAATGTAGTTAGTGCTGAAAACGGAGTTGACATAAAGGCTCATGGTCATTGTGAACATTGACTTTGGAAATCATTGCAATTCTATGAGACGCTTACAAAAAACATAAGTTGGTTAGGTTAGAATGAGTGTAGTTGACTTGTTGTAGTGATAGTTGTAGTTTCAAGGGTGTGGAGAGGATTACACTTGATTGAATTCAACAATACTGTAACATTGACAGAAGTGTGAGATGGAAAATTCTGAACTTCATAGAGAAACAATTGACAAAAATTGCGAACCCTTGTAAATGCTTTGATGTTGTCAGAGATTTTGTGCTCGACACTTTGTTTTAGATGCTGTTCTATCTGTTCGTGAAGACATATGGTCGGTTAATCTATGATCATACGTTGAATATTATGTTTTGAGAAGCATTTTTTTCCTTAATGCTCATTCTGAGACTATGATTTGTTCATTTTTGAACTACTTATGTCATTAGTTCTTATTTGATTTTTTATTAAGAGAGTAGTTATAGTAATATGAAAGAGCAGTAATTGCTTTTTGGTCTTAGAACAGCCACTATTTATTACTAGCTGCTGTCTCCTTACTCCCTTGTCTATTTAATGAAGATGTGACAAAAGACAAGTGTTGCTTTTGCGGGCTTGTAATGTCACATTTTTAGTGTTTTCAAGTTCTAGACTCTAGTCATTAGACGATCTGCTTAAAAGAAAGTTTCTCAAAAGTTTTTTATGGTACTAAGTTTTCTTTCTGTTTTGTGTCATAGGTTGTTTTCTGTATAATTGGTTATTATGATCCATCATGTAGGTCTCATCAAACTTTTCTCTCTTCTACTCAAAGCCCGCTCTGTTATTTTAAGTTCTGCCTTCCAAATGTTTAGTATTAAGGTGAAAGTTTCCTCCCTTTTTCTACCAATATCCCCTTTTCTGAATAGGGGCGTGATTGTCATGCTTTCATGTGCACATGTTTTTCTTAGTTTCCATTTTTGCGGTTTGTTTAGCGGTAGACATTTGATATAGATAGTACTCCCTCCTATTCAGCTCTAGTGTCTCATATACTTTTTGAACACTATTCATCTATCACTTATAAATTGTATCTTATTATTAATTTATGAGTCAAAATATAGTCAAGTGAGATTTTATTTGATTCGTCTCTATGTAATGCTTATTAATATCAACTCTTTATAATTTTTAGATGTACATAATTAGATATGTTAGGAATTGAATAAGTGCATTGGATAGAATACATAAAATAAATGGGACACTTGAGGTGAATAGGAGGAAGTATATGCTTTCTTAATGTTATATAACCTTGTGGCTTGTAATACCGACTTTTAGAATCATGATTGAGGGTTCTAGTTTTCTTTGAATTGTTTTATCTTGTTCTTTGATTTTGAATCTTACTCAACCGTGCAGTGAGGGTGGACACATGTGTGCAATTAAAGAAGTAAGAATT
Source organism: Amaranthus hypochondriacus (assembly GCA_000753965.2). NCBI lineage: Eukaryota > Viridiplantae > Streptophyta > Magnoliopsida > Caryophyllales > Amaranthaceae > Amaranthus > Amaranthus hypochondriacus. The sequence goes on from CM025918.1 coordinate 26,747,672, forward strand.
GTATCCGATGATCAGAACTCGAGAGAATCTATGAAGCAACTCAACCAGGTTTGGCATGAACTTTCTCCCCTCATGTTGACAATGATAACCTTTATATTCTTATTGTATCTTTTTCCTTCAACCTTGCGTCTGAACCTGAGAATTTGTTGTGAGAAGTTTTGGCTTATCCATCTTTTGCTTCTACAGGAAATAAACTTGCTAAGTCAACTGTCACATCCAAACATTGTTAGATACTATGGAAGTGAGCTGGTATGCCCAACTTATGTTGCCTTTTGTGTTAAATATCTTGTGATAATTTTGATATTGCCTGACCAATTCATTGAGAGCTAATTCTTTCCGTTGGCAAGCACACCTATCATACTTCGTTCTTTTTTGTCCAAACCACTTGGTTGCAACTAAAACGAAATAGAGAAAGTATATTTAAGAGGAATGTTGCGTGTATTTACTCCGGTATCAATCACAGTACAAAAATAAGGTCCCATCGCATTACATTGGTCCCCTTGTAAAGGTTTTCAGAATTAAACGAACTGATATCTCTTGCATTGTAAAGGTGTAAAAAACCACGTTTTGTGTTGTATCAAGGGATATCTCATGCTTTTGAGCGACATTTAGGCAATACGATAACTACATCACTCTGACCTTACTGCATTTCTGCACTATGGTATCAAGGGATATCTCATGCTTTTGACCGACATTTGTCTTTGTAGGCTGGTGACACACTATCTGTTTATTTGGAATTTGTCTCTGGTGGGTCTATTCACAAATTACTTCAAGAGTACGGCCCCTTTAAGGAACCTGTTATCCAAAACTATACAAGACAGATACTAGCAGGCCTTGCTTACCTGCATAGTAGAACCACATTACACAGGTACTGAATTGCAAAGTCCCTTTGTGAATAGTTTTCTAAAAAGTTATTCCCACTCTTAATATGAGTTTGATTTATTAGCGATGTTTTCTTTCCTAATGTGTTAGGGATATCAAAGGAGCAAACATATTGGTTGATCCTACTGGAGAAATCAAACTTGCTGATTTCGGGATGGCAAAACATGTAAGTCTTACCCTTACATTATGGAAACAGAATGGATTTCAAATATGGCCCTTTCCGCTATGCTTCCGTTTCTCGAGTTTGTTGGAGTTTTAAGCGTTTTGGCTGACAAGTTACTTTTTATGTTCATAGTTTTATACATCCTCGTGTTTGAAATTTCTGGTCTGACGCAGATAACATCTTGCAATTCAGTGCTTTCTTTCAAAGGAAGTCCTTATTGGATGGCTCCGGAGGTATATTTCTCTCCATCCTTTCCCTCTTGCCTTTTTACTTGGATTTTCTATCTATTCTTCTTGTTATACAATTGTGTCGCTGCTCACTTTCTTACATGCTTACAGGTTGTGATGCCTCAGAATGGGTATAACCTGGCAGTCGATATTTGGAGCTTGGGATGTACAGTCCTTGAAATGGCAATGGCAAAACCACCATGGAGCCAGTATGAAGGGGTATGAAAATGTATATTGATTGAGAATTTTCCCAGTCGAAACAAATCTTGAGATGTATGCTGATGTCAAATCCTTCGATATGTTGCCCTTGCAGGTGGCGGCGATATTCAAAATCGGAAACAGCAAAGATATTCCAGAAATTCCTGATTTCTTATCGAATGATGCTAAGAATTTCCTGTACCTTTGCCTACAGCGTAATCCAGCAGATCGGCCCTCAGCTTCACAATTGTTAGAGCATCCTTTTGTTAAAGAGCAATCTGCAGGAAGGGTCCATATAAATGCTACAAATGAAGCAACATCTTTCTCATTTGATGGACGACGCAAGCCAGTAAGACATTCTAGACTCTTAATTCGATTCTTTGTTTATACTAACTGCTTATATTACTAGAGAGTTTCGAACAAACTGTGGTGATGAAATTGCCCATTTCAGTGACTTGGAAATATGAATATTCAATGTTGGAGAGCTCTTTTTCCCCTTGGTTTTGGTTTGAATCATTACTCTTGTGCGGGAAAAATGGTGCTCAGATATTGAGTTGAAATTAGGAAATATTGTGGCTTATTAACTTGAAAAAATGTTATTCAGTGACTGTATACTCTTGCCCAAAAAAGCTAGAAGGTTGCTTACGCTGTTACAGACATGCCACGGAAAATGTTTTTTCTAATCTACGGGATGGTCCAAAAGAGGGTTGCTTCATTTACATGTTGGTTGAATTTAAGCCTCGGTTCATGCATTAATGGCAAAGTTCAACCGATCTGATTTATGGCTACGTAGCCTTAACTCTTAGAGCTATCTGTCCACTGGTCTAAACATAGTTTAATATTCATTTACTTATGGATTATGTGTTTGTTATGGCTCTATATGTTTTATCAAGCTGTTTTTTGTTGGGCGTGGAGAAGGGTAGAATTTCCTGTTCCTGGATTTAAGCAAAGAACTAAGAAGATAATGGATTTATCTGTTTTTGCCGTTGGGTGCTTGAGCATCGACAATGGCTTCCAATCGTTTTAACATTTTTTAAAGTTTATGTTCCTACATTTCGGAGCAACTATACACAAGAGTCCATTCTTGATTGAGCCAATGATTTATAGTTTTTTGGTTTCCGATCATAATGGACTAATTAATGGTTTGTTGAATTATGTGCACTTATTTATGTGAATTTGTAGATAATGTTTACTATCTAGGATCAGGTGAAAACTTTATTTTTGCTAGGGTAAGGCAATGTACATCTGACACCTCAAACCCCTCTTAGGTTGGCGCCATTTGAGGCATTGTGGTGATGTAATGTTGGTTGAATGGAGTAGACTTTTGAGCTTTATGTAGTGGGAGAGTACTTTCTGAAAGAATTATATTTCCAATATTAGGACATGAAGAATATTTGAATTGCTTTTCGGTTACTCGTTTGGTTGGATGTTATATATGGTGGTTGTTCTTTCTTCATAATTTTTCATCAACTATATATCACCTTTTTAAAGTTGGTATTGAAAAGGTAATGAAATTTATGAAGGAAAGCACATGTTCGGGAATAAATTCCTTTATCATGGACATCGGATTAAGATTTGAGCTTTTAATTACACAAAGACACATTGCTTGTTGATAATCTTTGCCATCGCTAATTATTGACTATCGACCTTATTTTGCTCGACTCACTAATTAACTCTTCCTGATTTTTTGATCTAGTTGTATCACATTACCTGATTTTTGTCAAGTTAGTTGGACGTATTATCAATGCCAGCATATAATTGGGGAAACACGAGGTGCACACACTTCATAAGTCAATGAAACACCATTCCAAAACTATATGGTGTCATGAATGGGGTTTTGGGGTTAAGTAATTAATTAAGGGTATCAGTCAATGCTCTGATACCAATTGTCATGGACTGACTTGGCCATTAGGAGAAATCAGTAATAGTAAACTGGAATGAATATGTAAATATCAAATTGCAAGACAAAATGCAAAGATTTGTATATGTAAATGTATATTGAATAACCAAGGATGATTGTGTGTAAACGAGAACAATTACAACGTAATGATAGTACAAGCAATTCGAGAAGCTTGCGATCTCCTAAATGAGTATAAAACTCACTACCAAGTGTTTACTAATTTCTGGATGCCTTTCCACTTTCTCTCCATCTTTATTTATACTAAAAACCCCTTTCTCAAGTAGCTTGCTCCCCAAGCTAATAACTAACTAGTAATTACAATAATACCCTTAATTAATTACTTAACCCCAAAACCCCATTCATGACATATGGCTATGGGAGGAAGGGCTCCAATGACTTATAAAGTGTGCATACCATCCTTAATTCATCAATGTGGGACAAACAATCCCAACAATTTTGAGTCTATTTGAGCAAATGACTTACCAGTTATGGTTTATGCTTTTTGCAGCAACCTTTGGAAATAAATCCACGTAGAAAAAGTGTAAGTTCATACGAAATGGATAACGTGAGGCGACCTGGGTCAGCACTTTGGGAAGCCAGGTATACTTATTAGCCTTCGCTACTAATTGAGTTCAATAACCGAGTTGCTCATCTTTATACTCAATACTTTTGGTTTTAGGGATAATCCAAGGTCAATTACTTCACTACCGGTTTCACCCTCATCTAGTCCATTACATAGACTGGCGCCTACCTCCAAGAGTTGTTTTCTTTCACCGCCTCACCCCTCTTACGCTTGGCCTGGGCAAAGCAGCAGCTACAATGCAGCTGATCACTCGGTATCTCCAACGAGAAGACGTGCAGGCTACACACTTGATCCATGGATTGAGAGTACTTTGTTTAAGACCCATACATCTGGTGGGTCCCCTAAGATGCGGCTTATCTGAGTGTTGAGGCCAATGAGTGAAATTTCCGGCCGTGCTATATGTACATATATATGCTGGAGTTTCTCAGAAGTGAAGTTTGCCGCATTTTCTCAGTCAAAATTGCCACCGTGCAAAATGTGGGAAATTACCACAACCTTTTTGTTATTAACCTGTAAACCGAGATCCTGCTTGATGTTTTAACCATCGAAAATGGCAAAAATGTAGGTTTTTGCTGGATCATGCAATTAATTGAGCCTGGTTTTCATCATGCTGTAAATTACTTCAATGTTGTATATATTAATTATGCACAAGATGTGTGTTTTTTAGTTGAGAAAGCCAGAATTAGGACAAAGGCTAAATATGTGAATCACTACCCCAAATTGTTTGGATGGGAGAGAGATCTGTGGCTGTGATTTCATCAATCATTAATTTTATAGGTAATTTGTTCTTGCTTAGTTTCATCACTCATGTATTCATGTCTTAAATGGATAAATTGATTTCTATTTTGTTACAACCTCATATTATTTTGAGGTGAAACAAACACAAAATAGAAGATTTCTAAGATGTGTATTATACGAAGAATCAAGTTTTGTTTCAATTAGAGCATGTACTACTAATTTCATAAGCAACTTGGGTTCCGTTATTTCTAGCCATTCTCCTTTCTCCATCCTATCCTATAGGCTGAAAAAAGTTCATTAAAGGAGAATTACGGGCTAGTCTAGTGCTTAAACGCTTTCTCTTCTACTCTTGTAATAGGGTTTGAATTTCACCGCCAGATCTATTGATTGGATACGAGTCTAACTCAAATAAAAATGAGCGAAGATGTGTTAGGAATTCAAAAAGAAACTGGGTTCAAACGGGTTGAGGTCATTCAACTGACCCATTTTCATAAATGTCAAATTTGTATCAAATCATAATAGTTTCAAAACATAAATGAATGTTTGGTTTTTAAATGAAAGCTACAAAAGGGCAAAGGCACCAATCCATACATCAAATGAAATGGGGAAGAAGCAAAGAAAAAAATTTGGGCTAAAAGTATAATAAATATAAATATAAGTGCACATATTGTGAAACAATTCTAATTTGGGCTAAAAGAGAAAAATGCACTTACCCAAATCAAATACACCACGCTTCAATGGTCTAAAAACAGGAGATAATTTTCACAATATGTATGAAAATCATAATTTGTCCAAAAAAAACTCGAAGCTAAGCATGTAATTATAGGTGCTCCAACAACAAAACCACAATTCATCCAAAATGTGTTTCAACTTATTCGTAATGAAAATCGGTTTTACAATTTTTTAGATACGGCGTTTCTTTCGAAGTCGACAACCATTATGTGGACGTCTAGTAGTATCTTCGATCACTGCAATCGGATTCTGATTGCCTTTACCCATTGTGTAGCCTTCTTTAAAGCCAAGAATTGCTTGCCTCTTCTTCCTGAAGTGCATAAACCCATTTACTCTCATAATGACAGATCTCAGCCCAAGATTCTTAGCAACTCTTCCCATATGTTCTGCTGTCGACTCAGCAGCGTATCGGGAAGCCGTAGCGCCTTTCAGTTCTTCTAAGCATCCTGAAGATGCTCCTGCCTTTTTATTCCCCTTGTAGTCTGTGATGGTGATAAAAGTATTGTTTTTTAGCATCTTAATGTGTACGATATCCATTTTTTCTTCGGTGGTTTGCAGATGTTGAGAACCTTTCCAACCACGAACCTTCTGCTTATCATCCTGCTCCAAGGCTCCTTTCACAAAATTGTACAAGTTCATATTGGCGGGCGTAGAATGTATCTTTGCCCCCACCAAACTGCCCTTCCAGATAGAATCTGTATCAGAAACACAGAAGCAAGTGCAGATAATGGGAAAATTGAGAGAGATAGATAAAATGCTACTTCTATGAGAAGTATTCAAAAGGTGGGAAGAAACATCATAATTTAAATCATTCATTGTGCAGATAAGTAAAAGTGTATGACCATGCTATAAAGGGAACAAGAATGAGGAAGTGCCCAAACACTCCTCTATCAACGTGAAATTGCCTCATACATGTGAAAGCATTTTGGGAATACGGGGTAAATTCATGATAGCGGAGTGACTAGATACCACCACCAGCTCAAGGAATAAATCATGTCGAGTCAAAATGTCTTAAAACAAGAGAAAGAAATAATGGAAAAATGATGCTTCAAACACCAAACAAAGAGCTATTGCAAGCAAATCATTACTCAATCAGGGCATTTCTGGATTGAGGATAAGGAAGAAGGATGTGAATGAAGTCAACAGAAAAAAAGGTGGTGGATAGAGGGGAAGATAAGAAATGAAATAATGAAGTCAATGTAGCGTGAGGAAGGAGGCATGTTAAACCATTTTGTCCCGTTTGTAACAACCTTATCCCCTATCTGCACCTTCACTTCTCAATTCGATGTTATTTACTCCTCCCACCCCAGCCACCCCAAAACAACAATAATCCCAATCAAACTGTCATAAATAAACCATACTTTAGAGGATTGCCCGCTTTTCTATCAGCAAAACACCTTTCTAGTTTCTTCATGCCCCTCTGCCAGGAAGGTGACTTGTTCTAGTTCCATTGAATAGTATGCACTTACACAATGAAACTTCCCATCCTGCAGCCCAGAGGAGCATGTACGCTCATCAGTTCATATTTTTTTAACCTGGAAAAGTTGAGATATAATTGTTTTTCGTGGAAAATCATCTCTTGGTCTATTTTATTAAATCCTTTATACTATTCAAACTTTATTCTAGGGCTGTAGAAGAACCACGCATCATCGAACACGACGTAGCTCGGCTAGACTCGTGTCCACTCAAATCGGGTTGATCTTTCCAAGCCTAGAAATATAAGCCTTTGATTGGTCTCATTTCAAGCTCAAGTGTGGTCGAGTCAAATTGGGCTAGAGCCTAGATTCGATATTTAATTAAGCACCTATTCTTCATAGACATGGTGTCACCCAAAATACATAATAACCTCAAAAGCAGAATGACGAAAAGCTTTCCACACTTATATCCTCCAAATCCACCATAACTAAACATACAAGTGCACCGAAATGAAGCATCAAAATTCCTCCTCTATCCCATAATCTTAACTTCAAAAACAAGTATCCATCTCAAATTAAACCTCAGACCAAAACACCCCATCAAAGCAAACTAAAATGTTGAGACAACAAGCATAAAAACCAACTTTTTCCCTTCGACTTTGCAACTTTACTAAACTAATAGTTGAAATATAGAGTTCAATATGAGAAGAAAGTAAAGCTTATACTCCTAATTTTTGGGCTTAAAGTCATTATTACACACCAAAACCCACAATTTCATGAGCAATAAACGAATAATAATTGATCAAGGAACGAATTTTGATTCATTATAATAGAACAACAAAATGATAAAATCAGCAAGAAATATAACAATTTGCGAACAATTACAATTAACAAGATCAAAACAAATGAAATTAAAGCTGACATAAGGATAAACGGATCAAGACCTGAAAACGAAAAGGCGCGGAAAAGAGCTCCGGTAATGGCCTTGTGCTTCATCGCCATGGAAATCTCCGATGAAGATTGATGTATGATTAGAATTAGGGTTTTTACAGATTTATGAGGTTTCTAGATAATTGATTATACGGAAAGGCAAAAGTGTTTTTTTCTTTTTTTTTAAAATTAATTCGAACAATTCAATTTATTTGTAATTTTTTTTATAATAATCTCACTCATTCATTAATCATGAATAATCTTAACAGGATATTTTGCTAGAGTAAATCTGGTGATCAGATGGCTTGCTTTAGCAAGTTTTGCTTTTTTAAAAACAAGTTAAATTAAAATAAAATGATAAAAAATTGTTTTTAAATTTTTTTAAAAAAATTATGACTTTTTTTATTAATTAGAACTTTTTATGTAAAAATTTAAATTTATTCTTTAATTTTTAATTTTTAGTTTACTTTCTCGGTGAATTACCTACTATAGCAGGTCATCGGGTTACCCAATTTTACTCTAGGCAAATACCCTTAAAGTTGGGATTATGGTTAATCAATAGATGGGATTATTATAGGAAAATCACAAATAGGTTGGATTATTCTAAGTAATTTTTTTTTTTTAAATTACTTTTATTATTTACATTTTTTCGTTCTGGAATTAAACTAGAATTACTGAATTTTAAAGGAAGTATGAAAAATTGATAACAAACGTGGACAAAAAAATTATATGAATAATATTATGACAACAATTGCGGATAAGTGTGATTAAAAAATAGAGAGATATTTTGACGATTTTCAATTGTGTTTCTATCCAAAGCTTATTTCTCAAATTAGTACTTTTATAATATTACTTGTTTACATAAAACGTGTATCTCGCTCATCAAATGTGTACTTCTACGTGATATATTATTATTATATTCAGTGTATCTCACTCATAAAACATCATTTTAAATAGATAAACATTAATTATAAGAACTAGTTTTAAAAAATTTAATTAAAATGCAAATATTTGAAAAATTTTAGATTTGTTTTTGAAAGCACATAATTGAAAGTTGGAATGCGATTGAATTCATAAAACTTGAATAATTAAATATCAAGAGATCCTAAATTTTGGGTGGTCGATGATTTGGGCTTCTGCCTTGAGTCCTTAACGAGTCAAGGACTTTGACTCGTTAAGGACAAGTCAATTGAAAGTTAAAACAGGTAGGATATTTGAAAAATTAAATGGGTAGCTTTGTGCCTCCAATAAATACTTTATAAGGATTGTTCATTTGTTTGGCACATCCGCATGAGGAAGAAAATGAGACTTTTTTTTTTTTGAAATGAGACTTTGTTCTAAAAAAAGTTGAGTCTTTGCTTGTTTAAAAGGATTGAAAATAGGAAAAGGGTATAAAAAATAAAAAAGTCCCTTAAGATTAGGTTTTGGAAAATGTGGTAATTAGTGAGACTTTTCATTCTCATCTATTTTTTTCATAGCTACTTTTGTGAGAGACCGTCTTTCAAAGAGACGACCTCAAAATATGAACCTCATATTCTTATTTTTCGTTAATTTGTATTAGTTGGAGTAATTAGCCCATATATCTAATATGTCTCTTAGATTGACCGTCTCTCACAACAATTTGAGTTTTTTCCAAGTCTCTAACATGCCAAACAAGAAATAAGATAAATAACAACCTAAATCATATCATTGCATTTAAGTAACCAAGCATATTAATAACAAAAATAATCCTTTTTTTTTTGAGTTAAACAAAAATAATCCTTATAAGAGTATATTATGTTTTAATCATCTCAAAATATCCAATATACTAATAAATATTCATTTAATAATTAAAATTAAAAATTATTTTATGAATAATTAAGATAAATGAAATATAATAGAAATATATGATATTCTAATACATTAAATGCGATTTGACCAGAAAAGTTAAAAAATAGTTAATAAGAATAATAATATACTCAAAATATGGGTAACAATGACATCACCATTAAATTTTAGAGGGAAAATTCTTAATAAAGAAGTGACATGTAATCAATTTTGAGAGGAGATATTATAGATAGATGGATACTTCCCCGTCCTGAAATACGTGCTACATTTTATTTTTGGGCACTATTCATCGTTTTAGCTTATTTTATATATTGCGGCTAACATGTAAATAATAATATAGTCAAATGAGATCTTGTTTGAATCGTCTAATCGCATACTTACATCATATAAACTTTTTATAATTTTTAAATGTGTATAATTCGATATAGGTCCCTATCTTTAAAAACCCTTCTTGAGCCGAAGGACTCTTTTAACTGCCTTCTCCTTATGGGTATGAGACGCCGTCGATCTTCCTTCCCTAGACCCTGACCGTAGATTTATCTATGTGCGGGAACATTGGGTATGATGATGATGATGATCATCATCATCATCATCATCATGATGTATAATTCGATATATAAATAAACAAAATTATATATTAAATTGCGTAAAAAAGTTAAATGCAACAAGTATTATGAAACGCAGGAAGTATATTGAACATTTATTTTAAGCTAAAATCCAAAGATATTTGGATATATAAGATCTCCCCCAAACTATTTGGAAAAATAAGCTTTTGGGTTGTTCGTTACTAACTGCGAACAGATAGCTTATTGGGCTGAAGGCTGGGTTTTGGGCAGGGTTTGTGTTTTAACTCTGTTCGCAGTTAGTAACTGCGAACAAACTATTTTCATGTTTTTTTGTCAGTTCGCAGTTACTAACTGCGAACAGAATTCCGACACTTACAACATTTCATTAGCTTATTTTTGAGCCCATTTCTCTCTTTCCCTCTTTTATAAACAAACCCTAATCCTCTAAATTCTATATTTCCTCCTTCAACTTCTTCCCCATTTTTAGTGTAATTGTTATCATCCCTTATTTCCTTAGATATCATTGTTGACTTTGCTTATTAAAGGTATGTTTATTGGCTCATTGAACTAATTTCCTTTTAATTTTTAGAGTTCTAAGTTCTTCTAGTTATGGATTGTCCTTTGATGTGTAGATGGAATGGTGTTATTGTTGAAAATAATAATGTAGTGATATATCAAGGTGGAAGTCTAAGACCTATTGTTGCAAGAATTGATATTTCTCTTTGTAAGTTTGTTGAGTTGTTGTATAAAGTTTGTGGTTTTGATAGACATATGGTAGAATTAAGGCTGAAAATGAAATACCCTACTAGCCAATCGACATCTACCGTGGTGTCACTTGATGATGAGTAATCAATGAATGCTTTGTGGGCTCTTGTTAGGAATTTGGGGTGTACTAGTACGGAGATATTTATTGAACAAGTGCCTATAAATAACAATGAAAATGTCCCTTCTTCGGCTCCATTCATGCAATCATTCACTGGAATGATGGAGCACCTGACCCAATTTGATCGCCCTCCTTCGCAAATGTTGACTCCTGTGTCTCTAGCACCTGACCCAACTAATAATGTTAGAATCGAATCAAGTTCTAGCCCACAATACCACGGCTCTATTGAACAATATGTGTTCAATGAGGAAGAAACTTATCTTGATAATGAGAGAGTAAGTAATGATGGAGGGCTTGACTATGATGAAGATGGTTTAAGTGATGAGGGAGATTATGATGAAGATGCTCTGAGTGATGAAGGAGAAGGGAATGATGAAGGGATTGAACGTGAACAACAGTTAGTGCTTGTTGATGTAGGTGACAATGTTCAACCTACATAGACCACATCGTCTTATGTTCCTTTTTATGATCAATTAGAAGAGGATGGAGAAAGAGGTGATTGGACTATGGGGGCTCAAAATTCATGTAGTCTTGAGGGAGATGAATTTGTTGAGGGTATGGAGTTTTCGAGCAAGAAAAATTTGATTGAAGCGGTGAAGAGTTATTGCATCAAGGCTAATCAATCATATACATGTCGAACGTCGAACAAGAGTGTGCTTGATTTAGTGTGTCCTAATTCTTGTGGTTGGAAACTTCGTGCTCGCCAAAAGAATAGTGATTAGACTATAGTGACTTATAAAGGTCCACATACATCTACTTGTGTTAGCGACAACCATAGCTCGGGTGCACGCCATTTGAATTCATCTATCATTGGTCATTTTATCAAAGAATGTGTTCGGGTGGATCCAACTCTTAAGGTTGGTGTGATCATTGAGATGGTAAACACAACGTACCATCAAAGGATTAGTTACTTCAAAGAATGACTAGAAAGCAAGCTGCAATCGCAGATATTTATGGTAGTTGGGAAGAGTCATGCGAGCGTCTCCCTGGTTACATGGAAGCTTTGAGAGATGCACACCCAAGTATGGCTGTGGAATGGGTATACAAATCAGAGCGCCCTGGTGTAAATGTTTTCAAAAGGTTATTTTGGGCATTCAAGCCTTGCATTGATGGATTTGCGCATTGCCTTCCTGTACTTGTCATTGATGGGACTCATTTGTATGGAAAATACAAAGGAAATTATTGACTGCTATGGCATCGATGGGAACAATCAACTTATGACATTAGCATTTGCTCTTGTCGAAGAAGAAAATGTTGATAGCTGGTCTTGGTTTATGGAATGTATTCGACATCGGGTCACCAACAAGAGAGGTTTATGTGTCATATCTGATCGCCACCCTGGAATTATAGCTGCCATAAATGATTTTGATAGTGGGTGGACCCCTCCAGATGCATACCATCGCTTTTGCATTCGCCATGTTGCTTCAAATTTGAATACTCATATAAATAATGTTGAGGTGAAGAAACTATTTATTGCTACTGCTTATCAACGAATAAGACATAAAGCAAGCAAAGGTTTAAGGCACATTCGTCATATGAGTGAACAGGCTTTTAAATACATAAGTGAGATGGATATGGAGAAATGGTCAATAGCATTTGACGGGGGTTACCGATATGGCTATGCTACCACGAACATGGCTAAGGTCTTCATCGGCGTCATGAAAGGTGCTAGATTCCTACCCGTTGCAGTTATTGTTGAAATTACTTTTTACCGTGTGAACAAGTGGTTCGCGAAAAAAAGGGAAATAGCTAGAGAACGACTTGCTTCTAATCATCCGTACACTGTCTATGTTGAGAGAAAATTAGAAGCAAATCGACGTAAAGCACGATATCACAGCGTAGAGCCATTTGACATAACAAATGGCAAATACGAAGTCACAACCAGAAAAGGCGAACGAATAGAACGCAAAGGTGGAAAGCGTTACACTGTTAACTTTTCAAACCGCACTTGCACTTGTAAAAAAGTTCGAGTTTTCCACTATCCTTGTTCACACGTGTTAGCTGTATGTTCTGCATATATCTTATCTGAACTAGCTACATGAGGACTTATGAGCCTCAATTTGAACCTGTGCTTGACTCTACTCAATGGAGGGGATACAATGACCCTCGTCTGATTGTTGTAACTAGTAGAGTAAGAACAAAGGGACGTCCACAGTCAAAGAGATTGCATAATGAGATGAATGATCGTACGGATAAAGATCTCAAATGTGGCATATGCAACGGCACAGGACATAACAAGCGTAGTTGTGTACAACGCCAACGTGGTTAATTAGTGTACTTTTTTAGTTGAACAATTTTTTTTTGTATTTGTATTTTGGACGATGAATTATGTATTTTAAGTATTTTAATTAATTACTTTGATGTTTACATATAATTCGTTACCTTAACTTAATTATATTGAACATGTAAGAAATGAGGAAATGGAGAATGCCTCGCAAAGCAAGCTACTGGTTTGTATTAAGGCATCAGTTCTGTTCGCAGTTAGTAACTGCAGACCAAAAAAAAAAACAGGTAGTTCGCAGTTACTAACTGCGAACGGATAATTTTTGCTTTTTTGGTATGTTCGCAGTTAGTAACTGCGAACATAACTGATGCCCAAAAACCCAGCGTTCAGCCCATTAAGCTATCACTGCGAACAGCCCAAAAGCTTATTTTTCCAAATAGTTTTGGGAAGCTTCTATATTTTCAAATACTTTTGGAATTAGCTTAAAAAAAAAAGTTCAAGTATATTATAGATATAGATATAGATATAGATATAGATATATTCGTTCTAAGTTCTAAACAATGATTACTTATAGCTGGAAACCAACTTTTACAGTTTTCAATTTTCGCTTGTTGATTTTGAAAAAAACCGAAAACTACGGGAAAATTAATCCTCTGAAAGTTTCCCTCCTATTTTGCCCAGTTCGTTAAATCTTCTCTCCTTATTGCCTTAAATATTCCGCGATTTTTAGGGTTTCATCATCATCATTCTCATTAATCACAATCAAATTATCTTCATCTTAGGATAGATTAGAATACACAAATCGAAATCAAAATCAAAAACCCCCCAAAAAAGGGGAAGAACAAAAAATCACGAGTAAGAAAATGCCAATCGAAATGCCTAGAGGATTACCATTTTCAGTTGATACTTGGAACCCTAATTCCAAGTTAAAACACCACCATTTTCTGACTCATGCTCATAAAGACCATTGTTCTGGTATCACCTCTCATTCTTCATACCCAATATATGCTACCCATCTCACCAAATCCCTAGTTCTCATATTTTTCCCTCAGGTTGAGTAGCTTTCTTACCATTTGTTTGGGTTTATTGTAGTTGTGAATTTAGCTATTGCTAATTAGTGTTGTGTTATACAATTTAATTTTGTGGGTTTATTTTGATTTTTGAATTTTTGATCCAGATTGATGAATCAATGTTTGTGGAAATTGAGGTGGGCCAAACCATCACTGTTAATGATCCAGATGGGTGTTTTTCTGTTACTGCTTTTGATGCTAATCATTGCCCTGGTATTTGATTCTATCCTTTTCCCCGATTCATTTAATTGGATTTTTGTTTACAAATTTGGGGATAATTTGGGAAGAAAATGGTGGAACTGTAATATGAGTTTTAATTTATCTTTTTTAATTTTATATTTTATTTATTTATACATATATATATGTATCAATTTGAGAAAATATTAAAAAGTGATATTTAAAACAAATGTATTGAATTATTTAAAAACAGAAGCTTTAGAGTAAGAGTCAGGAGAAGTGAGATGATCTTGGTTAGTTTTTGGTGTTTGTGGCATTGGATTCATTGGGTTCAAATTATTTGTGGTTGTGGTTTTCTTATGCTCAAATTTGTGTTTGTTTTGATGTGTTATAATGTTGAGTTATCTACGAGCTTCAGCATGAAAAAATGAGAATGATGCAATTTGTATTTAGGCATTTTTGATTGAGAATTGTTGGCTGGCGATTATTATAGTTATTAGGTGGTTTATGAAGCTTTGAGATTACATCTCTTTTTCCACATCATGTTGCATGGTATGTGTTTTAGGATAACTAGATGGCAAAGTTTACATTGTTAAAAATAAGTATGTTTATATTTCACACGAACTTTTAGTAGATGCTAACAAGATTAACCTTTATAGAGATTAGATAGGTGTTGTTAGAACATAAGTTCTCTCAGATTGATTCGACAAAACTAATTCTGATGGTAAAAGGTCAAAAGTTTTAAACTTCAGTTCCTGTTTTGGAACATTACTAAAGTGGAGCCCATAGGAAAATGGGGGATATTGTTTTTCTTTCTGCATCTCAAATGACGTGTAGCAGTAGTAGTGTATGCGCGACTGAAGTGAGAAGAGAGAAGGACGGGTGACGTGGAACTATGGAAGAGTTGATGTTACAAATTTGACTTTGATAGTTTGATGGTAGATTATCTTAGGAGTCAATTTGAACAAAAGAACGTCACTAGGTTAGGTTTTGTGAATGATTATTGTTTGTGAGTTTCTTCTTGTCTTTTAAGATATCTTAGTTTATTGTTGAGTGAAATGGAGGATGAAACATTTAGCATTGGTGTTTGATGCCCGGTGTGAAAATCGATTGTTTACTATTAGTTTAGGAAGCATAAGGTGATTGGGCGTATCATCTTTGCTGATAGAATTGTTATTGGTAGAGAGAAAGTGAGATCTATTGTTAAGTGACCATTCTAGCAGCCACAAAACCTTTGAGAATTAAGAGCTTTTTTTTAGCTTCCTTGGTATTATAAGAGATTTGTAACTGGATACCCAAGCGTCTTGAATAGCTTGATCTATCTCTTTATTTTACTTGTTAGGGTTATAATCATCCTTTTATCATCCATTACAGGGTGTACATGAGGAGGTATTGTTGGCTTCCTTCATAAAAGGATTGGATTGGATTGGAAGATTAGAAGTAAAGTTAGAGTCTTAGGGCTAAGAACCCTAGAGTATGCTATGGATTGGGCAGTTAGGATTGAAACTAAGCTTAAAGGGGAAGCAGGGCCTAGAGTAGGAAGCTCAACCCAGGGGTCCAGATATGAACATCATGACACCTTGAGCCACAAAAGCCAAAGGCCTTTCTCCTACGATTCCAACCCCATATAACCTTTAATTCCAGAATCCTCATTCGGCTAGCCACCCATCCCGCACATCACCCAATATCCAGCAATCTCAAACTCGCCCAACCACCATCTCTAACTAGGGGTGTTCATTAGCGGGTACCCGATTAGTCGGATACCTTTTTTAACGGTCCGTGTTCCGGCCCAATTAATGCTGGTACCCGGTTAAGTCGGGTCGGGACACCGGGTACCTGATTTTATTTTTGATTTTTTGGGCTGATTTTATTGTCAATTAATGTGGTACTTTTTTGTTACTAAAATATGGATAGCGAAATCTGATGATGAAATTCGTGCATCAACGAAATCTCTAACTAAGCGGGTCACCGGGTACCCGCATCATTTAAAGTTCGGCCCATGACCCGACCCAGTTAGGATGGGTCGGGTACCCAACCTATAAGTTGCAATTTTTTTTGAAAATTGACCTGCCAATTATTTTGCGGGTTAGCGGGTCAACGAGTCAGGTCAAGTGGGTCGGATTTTTTTGAACAACCCTACCTCTAACCACCCAAACCGAAATATTGGCGTAGTAAGAAGGTTGACTGATCGCGAGTACCAGGAGAAGAAAGAAAATGGGTTGTACTATTGATGTGATGAGAAATGAAACATGGGTCATATTTGCAAGAGGAAAGAACTCCGAGTGATGCTAGTTATGGAGGATGATTGTGAGGAGGACAGAGACGTTTTGGAAGAGAAGGGTGAACTCAAATAGCCGACAACGCAGGAAGGGAGTGTCAATGAATTCGGTAGTGGGCATTTGGAATCCTAAGACTATGAGATTGTGGGGAAGAATCAGAGGGCAAGATATAGTAGTCATGATTGATCCGAGAGCCACACATAAATTCATATTTGCAAGGGTAGTTTAGGAGCTTCATCTAGAGGTTACAAAGACAACACCATTGGGGGTCACATTGGGAAACAAAATCAGGCAGGAAAAGGCAGGGAAAGTGCCAAAATGTGAGTTTAGAGCTAGATGGTATCACCATTTGGAAGACTTCTACCCTTTGCAGTTAGGCAACTCGAATGTTATTATACCAGCGAGGGGGTGATGCTTGACCAGGAAAAGATCAAAGCTATGACCGACTGGCCTCTCTTGAAGAACTTGAAGGAACTCAGGGTTTTTTTTCGGATTGACAAGCTACTACAGGAGATTCATACGGGGCTATGCTCAGATAGCCTCCCTTCTCACTAATCAGTTTAAGAAAGATTGTTATGGTTTGACCAAAGAGGCGACAGAGGCCTTCCTTAGGCTTAAGGCGGCAATGACTACTGCTCCAGCGCTTCACATGTCAAATTTTCGTGTACCGTTCGTGGTAGAAGCTGATGCATCTGGAAAGTGGTTAGGAGTCGTTCTTATGTAGGATAACTATCCAATTTGCCTTCTTAAGTAAAATATTGGGTATCCAAGGGCAAGCAAAATCGATCTGTGAAAAGAAGCTAATGGCTATCGTCTCTCTATTCAGAAATGGTGACACTATTTGTTGGGCAGGAGGTTCATTGTATGGATAGATCAGAGTAGTTTGTAATTCATCATGGAACAAAGAGATATTGGGGCGGACTATTAGAAATGGGTAAGCAAGCTCTTGGAGTTTGACTTCGAGATCAAGTACAAGTTGGGACCTACCAACAGGACGACATATGCTTTGTCTCGGAAACCGTTATCTTCTATGGAGTTTGGGGCCTTATTGTCCGAGCGCAGTGTGAATTTGACGAACATAGAGTAAGAGGTTGACTGAGATCCTTTCCTCCAAAATCAGGTAAGACATCTTGGGAGGCGGACATCAATATGCGGGTTATTCCATTGAGAGAGGGCAGTTGTTATATAAGGGGCGCATGGTACTCTCCAAGGATTCTCTTTCCGTAAATTAGCTCCTTAAGACATTTTGGGTTGGGATGCGAAGCCAAGCTAAGTCACCTAGTATGTTCGCTCATTTGCTACCTGCCAACAATAGGAGACTTCTCACCAACACCCATTAGGCCTTCTCCAACCCTTACCCATTCCGACTCAAGTATGGGATGAGATCGCCATGGATTTCGTGGAAGCCTTGCCAAGTTCAGATGGATATAATACAGTTCTAGTAGTGGTCGATCGGCTCACTAGGTATGTGCATTTCATTGGCCTCAAACACCCCTTTACGACTTTCTTCGTAGTTACTCGGTTTGTGAAGGAGGTTGTTCGTCTGCATGGGTTACCTTCATCCATTGTATTTGATCAGGTTAAGATCTTCATGAGCATCTTCTGGCAGAAATTGTTCTGTTTTCAAGGACGATGTTATGCAATACTGCATGCCATCCTCAAACGGATGGCAAGTCTGAAATAGTGAATCAAGCGATGGAGACATATCTGAGATGCTTCATAAATGGTTAGCCCCGTCAATGGGCCAAATGGTTGCATTGGGCGGAATTCTATTACAATACCTCCCCTTCATCTATCCACCAAATACACTCCTTTCTAGGCTCTCTATGCACCTCTGCCCATTATTCGATTTGGAAGAGGATCGACGCGGGTGGACAACTTGGAGATGCTACGAAGGACGTCATGATTGAGGAGTTGAGAGCCAATTGAATGAGGACACATTAGAAGATGAAATTGGCAGCAAATTTGAAAAGAACGGTGAATTTTGAGATTGGTATTATGCGTCGTTTTCAGAATATGAAAACTCGACGTGGTCAATTACCCCTGAGTATAGCCACGCGCCACTATGGCAGCTCGTTTTTATGGGCCGTTTGAGGTGATTGCAAAAGTTGGCTCAGTTGCGTATAAGTTGGATACTTGGATTTGCCCTCAAACAGCAAAATCCACCTTGTTTTCCATGTCTCCCATCTCAAACAAGCTGTGGGGATTTACTCTAACCTCCTCTAGCATACCGACTCACATTAACTATGCTCTGGAGATGTGGTGCAACCTATGCAAGTGCTAGGGACCAGAGACAAGCAAAATGGCAGGAAGACAGAAGAGGGAAGAGGGAAGAGAAGTGTTCATTTAATGGCAAGATTTACTTGATTCCGAAGCCACTTGGAAAGACTACTACCAGACCATTGATATGCAATTTCCGGATTTTGACCTTGAGGACAAGGTGAGTCTTTTGGTCGGGGGGTGATATAATGAATCAAAAGGGGGGATCACAACTGAGATTTACTTACTCGAGGAGGGGGACAAGAAGGACAAACAAGGATAACATGTAGTGACTAGTGAGTGGAAACTTGTATTACCTTATATAGTAGTACTTGTTGGTAGCTTAGTACGTTGCTGCGTTTAGAGAAACTTGGATGAGTAGTAGTGTCATATAGTAGGGGATTGTAAATTTGTAATGTGTAATCTCATCTTTTTGAATGTGTAATGCCTTTTGCTATTTTGGAGTGAAAGCCACTCGAAGAGCTTAATTAATCAATCAACAAGCTTTCCCTTAAATCTCACTTTTATCTTCTGTTTGCTATTGTCTTCCTTTATTATTGTGCTATTGTGTGTATTGGCACCTACAAATCAACGCCCCAACCACCCCTGTTGCCGCCTGTCAGTGGTGCTCACTGGTATTGTCATTTCATTAAGAACATAGAAAAAAAACGGCATTAAAAAGTAAGATATGTATGTATATTAAAATTGAAGCAAAATCTTAAGAAAATGTATGGGTTCTTAATGCTTTTTTCTATTGAAAATGATCAAACATGAAACATAGACATTATACAACTTGTTATTTCTATAAATTTGTAGGATCGTCCTATCTTACGATCCGATCCCACCGGTCGATTTCGATCCTACGTAGATAGCTGATCCTGACAACCTTGATTACTCCATTTGAATGTTGTCAGCTCTCTTTCAATTTTTTACTTGGTTAACATTGTTGGTTTGTATTTTGTAATAACATTTTACCATTCTCTTGACATAAAAAGATACTTCTATTTCCTTGTTCAATGCCACTCCTCCCACTGTAGTTAACTGTGTTAATTAAATTTAGAATTTAAGTTGGGCATCTAATTGAGAAACTGTATTTGTTGACGTGGAATTTCAGGGGCTGTGATGTTTTTGTTTGAAGGAAAATTTGGCAATATTCTTCATACTGGGGACTGTAGACTCACTCCTGAATGTCTGCAAAATTTGCCAGAAAAGTATATTGCCAGAAACGGGAAGGAGCCCAATTGTCGGCTTGATTTTGTTTTTCTAGATTGTACATTTGGCAAAAGTCTTATGAATATCCCAAGCAAGCATTCTGCCATGAAGCAGGTATTTTCTAGTCTTGTCCATCTAACTTATTCATTCTGGGTACAATTGTTTTGGTGAGGCTTTGGAGCCCATACTCATCTCTGAATGAAATTTATATCCGTATTAGTTTGATCAAAATAAAATTCGAAGGCTCATTATTGATTTTGTCATCATCGCAAAACTTGGGGGTGTTTGGCAAAATAGGTTATTTGGCAATTTTAGCTTATTTTGATATGAATAGAGGGTTAGGTGGTCGAATAATCCAATACTAGTATTTGGTAAATTAGTTGGTTGAAACATTTTATTGTGATGATAAAGATCTTTTTGAACAAGTTGCTTATAGCAGCGGGTTCAATATCAGCTGGTCAAACCAGTCAATAAAATTAGCTGGTCATATCAGCCAATGTAATCAGCTACCAACTATCAGTTTTCTATCAGTTGTTTGCCAAACACCTGAACGTTCTCTCTATTTCTTTTGATAACTACTTAACTAGGACTTTTGCTTTGAAAAGAGAGTATTTGTTTTTTGATATTCAAATTATTACCTTATTTAATGTGTAAGGAAATAACGATTTTGTCAGTTTGATTTATAGTTTACAAAATTTTGGTACCTTATGATTTTATGACCTATAAAATACACCTTTTGATATGCATGTAGAGATTATGATACTTCAGTGCACCTATTATTGGCTACTGCATATTGACATTAACGCATCTACATGGGCAAATCCACGATTCTAATATAGCATCAGCTGAACACTATCTTTGCATGTGTGCTGAACTAACTCAGCTACCATTCATGTGTTACTCAATATTGATAGAGTTTTAATCAAATGACTCAAGCCATAGGCCTAAATTCTCCTATTGATTGGAGAAAATTTGAATTATCTTTGCTTTATTTTTCTCTCAGATGTGAACATATCTGGTCATTCTAGAGCTTTGTGTCAGGGATCGTAAGCTAAGAAGTTTGTGTTTGTGCAATGAAACAGATTATTAATTGTATATGGAAACACCCTGATGTTCCAACGGTATACCTCACTTGCAGTATTCTTGGTCAGGAAGAGGTGCTTAAAGAAGTTTTTCAAACATTTGGGTCCAAAATATATGTTGATAAGGCTAAGCACCCAGATTTTCACAAAGCTTTGGAACTTATATCTCCGCAAATCCTGTCCGAGGATCCTTCTTCCCGTTTCCATTTGTTTGATGGTTATCCGAAATTGTATGAGAAGGCAAAAAAGAAAATATTACAGGCCCGTGAGAATATGCAGCCTGAGCCGTTGATACTTCGACCTTCAGCGCAATGGTATGCATGTAAAGAAACCGAGCTTACAGTTATGGAAAGGAAAATTTTAGAAAGATCAAACATTCCGATAAAGGATCAGTTTGGTGTATGGCATGTTTGTTATTCTACGCATTCCTCAAGACAAGAACTGGAGTGGGCTTTGGAACTTCTGTCTCCTAAATGGGTTGTTTCAACTACGCCTGAGTGTCGAGCCATGGAGCTAGATTATATTAAAAAATACTGCAATAGTAGCGCGCGAGCTTCTGATGACCGTTTCTGGAAGGTTCTGGACATGAGCATGGAAACTTCACTTAGAGTTACGAGTGATGTAAATGTAAAAAGCAAGGCTGATTGTGAAAAACCGGAGCTGCTGCAACTACCAATGATATTGCCCAACCAGGAAAGTCTCTTGGAGTTACCCTCAAGCAAGAAGCGACAAGTAACATTATTTGGACGAGCGAGGCTCGGCTATCATTCTTGCATGTCAGCAGAAGAAAGGAAAAACATGCGATTAAAATCCGAAGAGTTAGACTTACGGAATATGCTATATTCTGATGATGGTGAAATTAAAGACAGGGCCAACGAGAACGGCTTAGGGGTAGATTTGATATCTTCCGATGACAAGGAATGTAAAGAAGAGAATGCTGGTTATGACATAAAAGAGAACGACATAGAGGTGAAGCTACCATCCTTCGATGATGATACGAAAAGCATTGCCAAGAATGATAATGAGAACAACACAGAGGTTGTAACAGCTCACATTGCATTGGATAAGTTAAGAACAGATGCAACGGTTCGTAAATCTGCTTCATTTTCTTATGTTGGATCATCTAACAGGTTTTCTGAAAATGTCCGGAAATTCTATAGGTCTATGAATGTCCCTGTGCCTGAACCTCTTCCTTCCTTGGTCAGACTTATGAAGTCTATAAAAAGTAGCAAAAGAAAATATGAGATTTAGCTAAAATCTTTCATATGACCCTATTTTCGCAATGTTCCGTTTAACCATTGTAAGGATCTCAGATGCACAGAAAGGGAATAGAATATCAGAATCCAGAAATGATGCCGAGTACTGCTCACATTGACCTTCATCCCACCAAGATTGCTCGGTCTTGTGGTAGGATCCGAACTTGTGATTTCGAGGCTACAAGTTCTAATCCCGGGATTCTTCAAACATCAACAAGGATACAAGTAAGTTTCTTATTCAAGTGCGAATGTGTACATATTACTGTAAAACTTGCTATATATGGAAATTTTTTCAGAAATTAAGAGAAAGCTGGTTCTTTTCCCATGTCAAGAAATGAGTTCCATTCTGATCTTTACATTGATTGAAAGAAATCTATGAACATATATCTGTTCCTCTTGTTTTCTGCGACTGGTTCCGGAACCAACTAGAATGACTTCAGGTACAAATGAGCACAAAATAAACTACATTGGTCGGTAAATTCTTTGGAGAAAGGAAGTGTTGTATGATGATTTTGTGCAACTGAATCACATCCTTTCATAGTCCAGTTTGTCAGACTGCACAGTAAATTAGGCCATCAGAAGAAATACTTGAACCATATGCAAATTTGATTCATGGGTAATATGGGAGGTACCTTAATAAGCATATCTGTAGGAAGCCAAGCTGGTGATGTTGGTATTCCAACCCAATTAATCTGAGTATTTATTTAGCAAATTTCAGGATGTTAGTAATCATAGAATTGCATTTTACGTGAACGAGACGCTGAAATGTGTATGGGTGGTCGAACAACCAATAGATGTGTTTGGTAAATGACTTTTACGCCATATGAAAAGTTGTTCTGAGTAGCTTGTTATGGCATTTGGTTACTAATTTTTACTACTTTCTCTGGTTTTTAATAGTTGTTACATTTCTGTTTTTCACGCTATTCAATGCACAATTTTAATCTTTAATGTCTCTAATTTCATATGACAAAAAATTCTAAAAAGTTAGTATTAAGAAAATACACATTAAGATGAATCAAGTAAGATTTCACTTGACTATGTTTTATATCATATATATATATATATATATATATATATATATATATAAATATATATCAAATAAGATCAATTGGTGAACAGTAGTTGCTACAGGAACTGTAGCAACTAATAAAATCTAGAGAAGTATAACATGTTGATGGCATACGAAGAACATAAATGACAAAAACAGGCCAATTGAACCCGCCAACAACTAACAACCAATTGCGAAAAATGCGGAGTTACTTACGAGTGCATGTTCCCCTGTCTCAAAGATGCGCATATCCAAAACCTGCATTACAAAGTTGCTAAACATGAGGATTGAAGATACCCAACGCATCTTAATTTCTTAGCAAAAAAAGGGTTTTAGCTAGTATTGGACTCCCCTTTATTTATTAGGCCGTGACGATTCGTCACGTAATCTCACCGTGATCCACTCGTGTGGGTCAAGAGTGTTGATTTGCACATACACTCGGTGAAGTTCATTGTTTCCCAAAAATAGTTGGAAGGTTAGCTCAACCAAATATATATGCAAGTCAACAATCATTATTTTATCGATGTGAGATTTTTTTCTCACATGTAAAGTATTTCCAACATTATTTACTATAATTGTCCTATCTGATTTTTTTTATACTATTTATCGTTCACTCTTAATTTTTGTTTTATTCTTAATTTATAAGTTTAATATAGTCAAGTGAGATTTTGTTTGATATCTTTCAGTATAAATTTAATATTAATATTTTATGATTTTTAATTAAACATAATTTGAGATGTTGATGATTAATTTTCTACATTGACAAATCATATAAAAATCAAATGAGACAATAATAATAAATAAAAGGAATTATGAAGTTTTACCTCACCACGTTCTTCATAAATGTAGTCTAACCCTTTATAGTATGGTGGATGTCCAACAGATAAATACTGATCATTTACCAAAACACACACAAACACTTTTTATTCCTCATTTATTTATTAACTATAATAATAATAATAACAATAATAATAATAATAATAATAATAATAATAATAATTATTATTATTATTATTATTATTATTATTGCAATTTCTGATACACAATAAAGGAGTATTTATATTTAACCACTCACATTGATACTATTAAGATACTTCTCCTTGTCCACACTTACAATCTGACCTTTCTTCACTGCCCAAAATCAATTATAAACAAATCGAGTCAATTATTTAACCATATTTCAATTTTTCATTATATATAATCTACTGTTTGGCTACTAAAATATTATTTTCGATTGACTTTTAATAGGCACATAAATTGTAACTTCAAACAGGTAATAAGTGCACATATTGCAATAGATGTACACGATTTATAAATTGACACTTAATTCTCAAATAAGGATAATGATCCATTAGAAGTGTAAATAGTGAGAATTAAATTCCTATCATAAGGACGAAAAGAAATTCAATTACTCACTTCACAATGTATATAGCTATGAAGATCTTACTAGGCCTACAACTTTTATCAGATGAAATGTAGAGTTAAATTAGCTACTTTTCTGAGACACAGTCTTCCTCAAAACAAGAAGTCCATGCTCTTATTTTATTTTTATTTGTATTAATTGGGCTATTAAGTCCATATAACTAATACGTCTTTCAAAAAGACCATCTCTTACAACAATTTATGCATTTGAAACCGTTAACTCGGTTAATTAAAATTGAGTATGAATTGACTCATGCCGAAATAAACCCGATTTTAAAAATAGAACTGATTTTATCCCGAACCAAGATAAAATATCAAAAGCCCACTAGAACACTCGAATTTACACCTCTAATGATAATATAAAAAACACAAATTCTTGTAAGAGACCGTCTATTTGAAAGACCATTTTTAATGGGGTCGGCCCATTAAGAAATATGTAGAGTAGGCAATAAGCTTTAATGAATTGGGCTGAGAGACGTCTCTCAAAAAGACGGTCTCTCAGGAGACTGCCTGTATAAAAAATGAAGAAAAAATGAAATGCTAACTTGAATAAACAGGCTTAGCGGGCTTCTTAGGGGGAGGCTGATCATTGGAAATTTCTTGAGTTTTAGTTTCTGTGAGCTTTTGTGAACTCTTAGCTTCTGCTTTAATCAAAACCCGCCGTCGAAAATCGATATTTGTTGTAGTTTTAGAGAAAGAAGAGAAGCAAAAGAAGGTTTGAGGATTTGGTAGAGTTGAGGAGAAAGCCATGGGAGATGATGAACTAAGTTTTAAGGCTGAAAATGGGACTCTCTTCTGTTTGGTAGTGTTTGTGTGTTTTCAGATAAGAAATGAGAGAAATAAAGTGTGTTTTCAAGGAGGGGTGTGGTGTGGTGTGGTGGGTTCTATTTTAGTTCTATCTTTAATTTCTTAAGGGCCACATTCATTTTGTCATACTTCATCTTGTGACTCATTCACAATTTCTTTTTAGACTGTTTTCGGTGAGACGAGCTTAAAATAAAAAGCTGACTTTTTTCGTTCCGAAATACTCGCTACATTCGATTTTGTGCATTATTCATCGTTCAAGCTTATTTTACATATTGCGACTAATGTGTAAGTAATAATATAGTCAAGTGAGATCTTGTTTGAATCGTCCAATCGCATACTTTCATAATATTAAATTTTTATAATTTTTAGATAAGTGTAGTTTAAGATATTAATGATTAAAATTGTGCATTAGATTGCGTAAAAAAGTGAAATGTAGCAAGTACTATGGAATGGAGGTAGTATATGCTAATAATTGGTATAATTTAACTATTTAACTCATGTATGAAGTTTATTATATGCAAGTCCACAGGTCAAGAGCGTTGACTTACACAAACACTCGGTGAAGTTTATTATTTCCCAAAACCATATGGTAGTAGGAAGATTAGCTCCCTGATATATATGCAAGTCCACAGCCTACTATTTCATCGATATGGGATTTTGTCTCACATGTGAAATATTTCCAACGCTCCTAAGAGATTGTCTCTTAGTAAAAAAAGACCTAATGTTGCGCTTGGGAACAAATATTTCATTTCAATTATAAATTTCAATTATGAAATCATAAATGAAGAGTTTGAGAATGACAACATTTGGAAAGTCATTCTCAAATTCTCAATTTTAAATTCTTGGGTTGATCCAAACCCAAATTTCAAATTTTTTTTTTGCCAAACAATAAATTTGAGTAAATATCAGATTTCCAAATGAAATCATCGTTCCCAAACATGACATTAGTAATATGTAAATATTAATTGGACAATTTAACCTGTATATGAGGTGTAACTCACAATTAGATCAAACCGCTTCATATAACATTTTGTGTTTCTCTAAATAGAACCGTTCACATAACCACTCCTCTTAGAGATCGTCTAAATAAAACCGCTGTAACATGTAAGTGGTTTAACTCTAATGAATTTTTTGATCTCGTTACAGGTGGAGCATATAAAGAAAATTTTGGAAAACTTTGCTGCGATGTAAAATTTTGGATTAATTTGAGATAGAATTTTAAAAAATTGGCAAAATATATTGTCGATCAAATTATCATAAAATTGTAGTTATTTATACTCTCTTTCATTCACTATTATTGTGCCATTGAATTTTTGAACTCTATTCAATACACTATTTTTATCGTAATTATCTCTAACTATATATGCTTGATTAAAAATATATAATATTAATATTAATAAAATATACATAGAGAAAAATTAATCAAAAGCTCACTTATCTATATTTTAATGACTTAAAGATTAGAAATAAAACACATGTTAAGAGTCATTGATAAATAATATTCAAAAAGCAAATAAGACAATAATAGCGAATGAGTATCTGTTTCATACTGATTTTATTTTTATGAAAAAATATTATAATTATTTTTATGAAATATCTATAATTATATTACTTCTTTTTTTCTGAAGAAATAATTATATTATTTCAAATACCTTATAATTGAGGATTATACTCCTACTTTTTTTTTTGTAGTTTTCTTTAGTTTTAAAAAAATTAGTTTGGTTTTAGTTTGAAATTTCTTTTTTATATGCTTGAAACAAATAAATAATTATAACAAAAAAAAGCTTAGGTAAACTGAATTCAAAAAATAAGCATCTTCATGTCCGAAACTAAGGTCATGTATGTTCGCGATTACTAACGGTGAACAAAAAAATTGGTCAAAAAAAGTCCAAATTGTTTGTTCGCAGTTTTTAACCGTTAACAAAAGGAAGGCAAAATCATAACGTTGGATGACGAAAAAAAGGGAACCATGTCTGTTAACCGCAAACAAACATAGAAGTAATATTTTTTTTCCATTTAACATTATGACTTTGTCTTTCTTTTATTCGCAATTAATAACTGCGAACAAATATTTTTAACTTTTTTGTACCAATTTTTTTTGTTCTCTATTAGTAACGTAGCTGATCTTAAGCTCGAACATGAATATTCTTGTTTTTGAAATTAGGTTTTCCAGAAACTCATTTTTTATTTCTTTTGTTAAAAATACTTATTAATTTCAAATTTTCCCAATTATTATGATGATTATGAAACAGGGGTATTTATTTTCTACTTGTATTGTTCTCTATCTTTTACTCCATTTTGCTACTCTTTTCAGTTTTCCACCCTTCAATTCCCCCAACCCGGCCTGTTGCGGCCTGTCTTCACCATCGGAAGCCCGCCAGCCCGCCCATATAACCCACTCAATGTTACAAAGAAGTGAAGAACTCAAGCTATAACCATTGAATGTGAACTAGAAAAGGTATTGTTTATCTCTTGTTTATGAATTTATTTATTTTACTTTTTTTTTTTTTTGAGTAAATTTATTTATTTTACTTAATTTCTTGTTTGTCAAATTTCTGGATTTCTAGATGGGAAATTGATAGAGATTGGACTTTTAACTGTTTGTATCTGAAATTTTTGATGTTTTTAAAATGTAAAATTTTTGAATTGCTTGTAAAATGGAAAATTTCTTAGTTTAAAATGTTAGCACAAGAAATTATTTGTAGAATTTCTGAAATTAGGGTGGAGTGTGGCGGAAATTAGGGTAAAATAGAGTGCTTTAGTAACAAATTTGGCTGGGTGGTTATTTGCGAATTGCGATTGGGGCTGGGTGAAAATTATTGTCCATTGGAAATTGTCGAATGGGACTGGGTAATTGGGTTGCTATTGTTGATTAGGGCTGGGTGGAATATGTCGATTAGTAATTGTTGATTTTGGAAATTTTTGTTTGTTGGTTTATTATTTTAAAATTTTGTCATTGAAAAATAGTAATAATGATATTAAAAATGATATTATTGACAACTTTGTATGATTGTCTGTTATGGTTGTTGAAACTCAACAACCATGTGAATGGGAAAAAGATTGAGAAGATAAGAATTTTAGGAGAGGAAAGGAAATCTAGAAGAAGAAAAGTTTTATTTCATTTTATTTTTTATCTGTTCTAATACAACATTGTATCCTTTTATACTACTAAGAATCACTAATTACAATCTTAATACCAAATATACTAACATACTTTCCCCCTTCAAAAGACTTGTCCCCAAGTCTATGTTAAGAAATCTAAACAAAATTACAAGACAACTTTTTACTAAAACTAAACACTACAAATTAAAAAATGCCCAAAACAATGAGAAATGAAATAAGATCAATGTCGGTAATTTCTAATTCCATGCCAAATGAGTTCGAGCAACATATTTGAAACTCAATATTAGTCGAATCTTCTTTGCCGATAAATGAGCCAACATCATTTGCGTTTGAAACTTGTGCTATAATACTTTCATTTTCCCCAACACTTACTTGAATTTTAAGAGTAACAATGTGATTTTGAGACTCGGATTGTTGATAATGATCAAGTAACAAGGCATCTTTATGGTACTTATTCATCACTTTATGAATAAAACTAAAAACATGCATAGAAATCTTCCGTTTCTTGATTTTTAACAACCAAGGTGGGTCAACCATTACTTTAGCATATTCTACCCAAACTTTTCTCTTTTTCTTGTACATCTCATATCTTCTTTTAACTTTCTTGGAGCTTGATTGCACTCTTGACCAAGTACCCCGTTGATGAGTTTCTCTTGGAAGATTCTTAGTTTGGATATTAGAACTTTCAATTGAAGGAATTTCAAGAATTTCCCCATGTGTGTTGAATATAAATTTTCAGGTTCAATTGCCTCAAAACATTCATGATTTTCATCTAAATCATGTTCACTCATGACATCAATCACACAATTAACCAAAATCATCATCCATATGAACAAAGCCTTTAGATTCCGACTTACTTTTTGCACATGAATTCATATGATCAATATTTAAAGATTCTTGAGTATCAATTTTAAAATCACACGTTGCTAATTCTTGAATGGTATTTACTTCAAGCATGCTATCGAACATCTCTAATGCAATCACATAATCATTTCCTTCGTCATATACTACAATAAATCCACAATTATCACCGTTATATTGGCAATTATGATCAATAATTGGTTCATTACACCATTCACACAATCCTTTATCCCAATTATCAAAACATTCCTCTTTCAAAAGCTTTTTAAAAGATTTGATTACCTTCTTTTGTTTGGCTTCTTCAAGTTGTGGGATAATTGGTTCTTCAAATTGTATAGTTTTACAAAACTCATCACCCCTCATCTTTGCAACCATTAAAAGAAATCTCTAATTTGGGGGGAAAAAAATCCAAGAACACAAATGACCATGGCAATGCCTTTTCAAAAATTGGGTGTGTGCAATTTGAATGTAGTATTTAATGACAGGAAATAAATGTTTCAATAGAATAAAGAAAGAAAAAGAATGGAAGAGAAATATTAGTGCCAAGGAAAGAATGGCTAACCATGTGAATGGGAAGAAGATTGAGAGGATAAGAATTTTAGGAGAGGAGAAGAAATCTAGAAGAGGAGAAGTTTTATTTCATTTTATTTTTTTCTACTCTAATACAACATTGTATCCTTTTTTTTTTTTTGAGTTAAATCTGTTGCATATATTTAATCAACGTTCGCCAAAGCTAACACGCTTTGGGGGAAAGGTTCCATACAGATTTTTTCACTAGCATTTCCCGTCTCCCACCTAGCAACATGATGAGCGAGAGAGTTGCCATTACGGCGTACAAAACTACAACCAAAATCATCAAAACTAGAGCTAAGACGGAAGATATCATCAAAAACCAGATGGATATGCGACAGCCCCGCCTCACGGTTTTCAATAGCCCGAACAACAGATAACGAGTCTCCCTCCAAGTGAACCCACTGGTAGCCCAGGCGGACAACAAGTTCCACACCAAACTTCGCAGCTACAGCTTCACTTATCTCAACTGACCAGTTTGCATAGACTCTTCGAACACCCGCAACTAACAGCTTACCATTTTCATCACGAACCACCACACCAAGGCCACGAACTAGACCAGCCCCTATATGCGCATCGAAATTGATCTTCACCCATCCAGCAGAGGGAGGACACCATGTTTGATATTTCAGGACAACATCACGGTTTGGGATGTGAACGCTCGACGCATACTCATTAAAATCAGCAAATTGTTTATGAAATTGGGTTGTGAGTTGCACAGGGTCACACTGTTCCGTTGTGAATGTCTCCTTATTACGAAGGAACCAGGCCGCCCAGAGAGTCGTGCACAACAAGAGAAAATCCTCATGGCTAGAGTGTTCAAAAGCCCACCTCACAAAGTCAGCAGCGGAGCTACGTGGAGCATCACGCAAAACAGAACCCACTGGAAAATGGTTCCAAATCGGGACAGTTTTCGAGCAATCACAGAATGTTCTCGGGGTCCGACCCACACCTATCACAAATCGGGGAAGGAACACAATATCTGTTATACAAAACAAATTTAGTAGCCAAGGATCCTTTGCACACACGCCACATGAAGTGTCGAAGTTTTGGCGGTGCTGGGATGTTCCAAATCTTATTCCACTGTTTTCTCAAAGTCATATCTTGATTGTTATTATCCCTACCATTGGCACCTAGCATACCAATCCAGTATCCACTCTTAACAGAAAAAGTACCATCCCTAGTAGAGAAGAGAGTCGCTTGGCCATTCGACAGACAAGGGGATGGATCGAACAGAATCCGCAACTAAAGGCCCAAACCAGTGAGAGAGAGCAGCTTCATCCCATTTTCCTCTTTCAAAATCAATAAGATCACAAACCCGAACAGAATCAGAATGATTTACCACAGCAGCAGGGGTAATGATTTTACCCTCAAAAGGCACCCATTTGTCAGTAAGAGCATTGATCATTGTACCATTACCCACCCTCCAACCTAGACCTTCCAGAAGAAGCGATTTAGCACCCCAAATGCTCCTCCATGTATAGCTAGGAGCATACCCTCTTCGAGCCTCTAACACTGAAGTCCTTTTAAAATATCGAGCCTGGAAAATCGCAGACAACAGTGGGTTAACACCCATCAACAGTCTCCACACTTGTTTAGCCAACAGAGCAGCATTAAACACTTTAATATTACGAAACCCCATTCCGCCATCACACTTTGGAGCGCACATATCCGACCATCGATGCCAATGTATCTTCCTTTGCTCATTGTTCGAACCCCACCAGAATTTGGCAAACATAGAGTGTATATCATCCACGGTACCATCCGGAAGTCTAAAAATGCTCATCATGTATATAGGGATAGACTGGATCACTGATTTAATAAGGACTTCCTTACCAGCTTTTGAGAGAAATTTTTCTTTCCATCCCTTGATTTTCTTCCAAATGCGATCCTTCAAACAAGAAAAGATGGACTTCTTCGATCGACCTATAATAGTAGGGAGGCCCAGATATTTTGCGTGATTATCAACCTCCGTTACACCAAGAATACCCACAATATCTTGTCTAAGCTGACGATCGACTCCTTTGCTAAAAGAAACTTCGGTCTTATCATAATTCACTTTTTGGCCGGACGCTCTCTCATATTTGCTAATTATATTAGCTATCTCTGAGCATTCCTGCACCGAAGCTTGCGCAAAAAGGATACTGTCATCTGCAAAGAACAGGTGAGATAATGTAGGGGCACCTCGACACACCCTAATACCATGAATGGTCTTACGATCCACATTAACAGATATCAATCTAGAAAAAGCATCAGCACAAATGATAAACAAATATGGGGAGATAGGATCCCCTTGTCTAAGCCCTCTAGACGGAATCACATTACCGCACACTTTTCCATTCAGTTTGAAGGAAAAAGACACACTCGTAATACAAGACATAATCCTCCGAATCCAACTATCGCAAAAACCCATTCTAACCATGACACGTTCCAAAAAATTCCATTCCACCCTATCATAAGCTTTGCTCATATCGAGCTTAAGCGCAAAAGCCTTTTTACCCCCGTCGCCCCATCTCTTCGTAGCGTGGAACGCCTCGAAGGCAATAAGTGCATTATCAGTAATGAGACGCTTCGGAATGAACGCACTTTGTTGCACAGAGATAATGTTGCCCAAAAAAACCTTCAAATTTATTCGCCATCACTTTCGAAATGATTTTATACACAACGTTACAACAGCTAATGGGTCGAAAATGCGCCATGGACCGAGGGTCAGAACACTTAGGAATGAGCGATATACACGTTTTATTAATGCTAGACAAATCAACATTACCCCTCCACCAATTTTTCACAAGGACCACAATATCATCACCAATAATGTCCCAAAATTTCTGAAAAAATAAAGCGTGGAAACCATCAATACCTGGCGCTTTAGTGGGATGCATTTGGAATAAAGTTGTTCGGACCTCTTCAGCCGTGGGTTCAATCTCCAGAGTAGCATTCATCTCGGCAGTGACCACCCTATCAACACCTTCCAGCGCTTCCGGGAAACCATGAGGGGAGCTAGTAGCAAAAATGTTTTCAAAGTAAGCCGCGATGAGCCTCTCCATGTCAACCTTTGCGGTCTGCCATACGCCATTGGAATCCTCCAACCCATTGATCCAATTCCTCTTCCGTCGGGAGTTAGCTTTGTGGTGAAAGTACTTTGTGTTCTGATCCCCATCTTTTAATTCGTTCACCCGCGATCGCAAGTGCCAATAGGCCTCCTCCACCCTATGAAGCTTATCAAGTTCCATCACCAAATTTTTACAAGTTGCCAAGGAATTTGCATCAGGAGACTGTTTTTGTGCCTTGGCTAACTTTCTTTCAGTAAGTTTGATCATACCTTTCACCTCCCCAAAAGAATTCAGAGCCCAATCTTTTAAAGCATTTGCGCACCTAGCAAGACGATGATCAATACTCTCGCCCAGCATAGACGACCAAGAATCAATCACCACTTGCTTGCAATTATCATTAGAGAGCCAGTACGATTCGAACCTGAAAAGTTTGTCTCGATATTCACCATCCTGGATGTTAGTAGTATCCAGCACAATTGGAGCGTGGTCCGACTTATAAATGGGCATGTGCCGAACACGAAATCTAGGGAAGAGCTCTACCCATTGAGGTGTTGCCAAGAAACGATCCAGTCTTTCACGGATACAAGTAGCCTGAGAATTACCCCTACTCCACGTAAAACAGCTTCCACGGAACCCCAAGTCAACAACACCACAATCCTCAATGCAGCTACGAAAAGCGGCCATATCTTGTTCACAACGGGCAGCCCCACCCTCCTTTTCGTCACCTCGAAGAATCTCATTAAAGTCACCAAAGAAAATATACGGCACATTGTCATGCCTAACAACCGATTTCATCAAATCCCAGGTCTTGTGTTTATTCGATCTCTCCGGCCACCCATATATGCCATTTGCACACCACTTCACATTATCATAAGGATCATCCACTACCACAGAAATGTGCCTGTCAGAGAAGGAGATAAGTTGCACATTTTGGTCCCTCCACCACAATCCGATACCTCCCGAGTTACCGTTACTGCTCGCACAAATCCCATTGTGAAAGCCACATTTATTACGTACTAATTCTAATCTACCACGATCGATCATAGACTCCATAAGAAAGACGAAGTCCGGGCGTTCTCTCCAGCACCACGTGCGGAGAGCTTGAACTGTCTCGGGGTTATTGATCCCGCGACAGTTCCAACTTAAGATTTTCATTTCTGTTCGCGGGTTTGGTCATCGCCAACACCCGCTACTGAAGACACATTCACTGCCTCATGAGTACCATCAGAACCATTCCCAAGGCAAGTACGTTTAGCCTCCTCACTACAATCCTCCATCACCACATCCAGATCCCATAATTTTCGTTTGGACATACTCTCATTTCCACCTACTGCCACACACGGATCAGAGGTATATTTCACCACACCAGCAGCCTCTACATTACTCCTCTTATTAATTTTAACCTTTTTCTTCGGTCCCTCACTGTGCACTCCTATCTGAAAAAGAGGCAGAGAAGGAGCACTCTTTTCCACCACACCCTTATCATTCTTATCAATACCATCAGCCACCTCTCCCTGAGTAGTACCCTCCACAAGAGCAACTGTTTCAGCATTAGTACTCCTATCCCCATCCGTAATCAGCAACATATTTTTCTCTCCTACACTTTTTGATATCAACCCTGCCCTCAAACTAGCCTGCCCATCACTACTCTTACACCTTGGTGCGTCATTATTATCAGCAGCAGAAGGCTGCTGTGTGCTCGGGGGTAAAGCCGTAGGGGGCAGCCTTGGTTTTGTAACAAATAAGCTTTTTTTCAGTCTAACGGCATCGATTTCCTCCTTATTCCTCGACAAACCCTTACGGGGTGAGGCTCTAATATCCATTCCCCACCCATGTCCAGCCTCCCTATCCTCATCTGTCACATTCACACAATCTTTTTCGGTATGACTTAACATACCACAGAGAAAACAAAAATGCGGGAGTCTCTCGTACTTCAGAGCGATCTTTATATTATTGCCCTTTAACCCGGATCAATTGAAACCGTTTTAAGGGTTTTGTAACATCCATAATAACCCTAACCCTACGGTATGGGTTAACATCCAAAAAATCATCCTCTATCTCCATGAGATGCCCTAGCATCCCAGCAATAACTTTCACACGTTCATCAGATCTATAGCCAAAAGGGAGATTATATAATCTAATCCAAAAAGGAGAAAGATTCAATACTATTTCTGACGGTTGCTCTTCTTTCTCGATTTCTTGCATGACAAGCAACCTATTCTCAAAAACTCCAAGGCCTTCCATTTAACACCTTATCCCGATCCTTCCAATGAAAGAATTGGAATAAAAAGAGGTTAACACCCAGAGATCGAATGATAACCCCTTCTTTAAGATTCCATATGTGTAGCAGCGTACGCTTCACGGCATCGAAATTGAAGGGTCTTTCTGTAAGAATCCTGCCCACCAAACGAAGGGATAACTTTTCATCTTGAGTATCGTCAAAACCTTCGTCCAGATCAACAATACTATCTTCTCCATTATCAATTTGTAGTTTAGAACAACGTTCCACCAAATCATCTGCCATAGTAACGTAGGATAAACCTAGTACACGGGAGAAAAGTCTCTAGGGTTTTGGGAAAAACCTTTGAGAGAACAAAAACCCTAACCCTAGAGAGAGAAGGGGACTCAACATTGTATCCTTTTATACTACTAAGAATCACTAATTACAATCTT
Organism: Amaranthus hypochondriacus; assembly: GCA_000753965.2. Taxonomy (NCBI): domain Eukaryota; kingdom Viridiplantae; phylum Streptophyta; class Magnoliopsida; order Caryophyllales; family Amaranthaceae; genus Amaranthus; species Amaranthus hypochondriacus. The sequence goes on from CM025918.1 coordinate 26,783,832, forward strand.
AATACCAAATATACCTATAACATTATCAATTGCAGGAGGAAAATTAAATTATAATATTATTTTTATAATTTTTAAGGGTCCATATTTTATTTTTGCTCAGGGCCTCCAAAATATCGGAGATGGCCCTTTATACTAATTAATTTTCTGATTTTCAATGATAATTGTATTAGACTATTTACTCTTTGTTGTTGTATGTTTGTTATACTTATTTAGTTGCAAACTAGTAGTTTAGTATGATCATTAAATGATTAGTCCCACATGAAGAACTTGATGTGGTTCGGATGCGAGGGGTGTTGGTATGGTTTATCCCACTTCGACAAATTGAAGATGGTGTGTACACTTTATAAGCTATTAGAGTCCTTGTTCCCATTGCCATGTGATTTTGGGATAATATATATCTCCATGGCTTATGAAGTATGGGCACCTCGTGTCTCTTCTATTATATGCCAATATTCACAATAAGTCCAGCCTAATTTGACATTGTATCAGAAGCCAACATGACAAGAGGTCACGAGTTTGATGTTCAACCACCTATCATTTAAAGTGGAATATTCAGCGCTTATGCGCATTTATAATTTTTAGCCCGATGGGCTCTCATGTGAGGGGGCGTGTTAGAGTATATAACATATCCTTAGTTGGTTTCTTGGTATATGTATTATTAGCTTTTTCTTTTTTATATGAATGTTATTAGCTTTAATAATTACATTATTAGTTCTATATCTATTGTATCAATGTAGTTGAGAATCCTAGCTTATTAGATACAATTGCATCTTTCACTAGTGACTAGTTTGATGTAAGTAATTAAACTTTTTTTTTTCTACTTGCAACACATTGACTTTACACATTTCAAAAGCTTTTCTTTGACCTTTTATAGTGAATAACCTTAAACAAAATGGTAGTCAATTGAAATCTTATTAAGTTTCAATAAATCAACTTTTTATAATTTTAACTTGTGTATAATTAGAGATATTAGTAATAAAAAACATTAATATGTGTGTTTTGAAAAGTGTTGCAATTAAAAAGAAACAGAGGAAGTAGTAGATAACTGCACGTCATTGTGTACATGTTATTGACTTTGTAGGTGATTAGCAGTAGCATTGGCAATTTTACATTCTGTTATTGTTAGTTTCATGCATTGTGGAAGTATTTTCAAAGAATTGACGTTTTTTCCCCCTATTTCTACCAAAATATAAAAATATTGATATTAGACATGAAGCTTACTTTCATACTTTTTTTCCACAGACCTCACATGTACATATTGAGACAAGATTTCCATTTACGACTGCTTGAATGAATTTAGCCACTTTCTTGCGCACACCACCACCAGTGCCCGCGCTTCCTACTTCCAACCATGCCGTATCCATCACTAGGTTCCAATCTCTACTCTCCTTATCATATATTACCTTCGGTTTTTAATAGTTACTACATTTGCATAGTAGTCATTCATCAAAAAATATAATCATACATTATATAGTGTGCTAACAAGTGTAGCAACTATTAAAAACCAGAAGAATCTCTTTTACCTTGGCAATTATCAAATAGTTGGTGTGCTCTAAAAAGAGCTGCTGCCCTTATCAATATTCAATTCTTCTACTACGAATGCAGTAATAGCATTTTTGTTTTACTTCTTCCAAGTTACAGAAATGAAAATTTCGCAATATGGGGACAAAATTTAAATTTTTTCATCAAAACAAAGCAAGGTGGAAGCTTGCCAATTCTCAAGAATTGCTCAATTCAGATACCTTCGGGCCAATTATGGATGCTCCTTGGACCTAATGGTTGTGGCAAATCTACCCTGCTCAAGGTAAACTTTCAATGTTTATTTTAATTTGCCTTGTTTTATGTTTCTGTAGCTGGGTTTTCTGCTTTGTTACTAGTAGCTTTCATGGGTTTGTATGTATTGTATTGTATTTTATGATTGGATGTTGATTGGTTTTTATGGTGCAGATATTGGCTGGTCTCTTGAAACCAGTTGATGGGAGTGTTTATGTTCAGAAACCTAAAAGCTTTGTCTTTCAGAACCCTGATCATCAGGTCAGTTGTGGGCTTTTTTGTTGGAATTGATTGTATCGTGTCTGTTATTTCGATGTGCGAAAGAATTATAGTTATTTGGTTTCAGGTTATAATGGAGTAAAGTAAAATGACTCTTTAAATCACGTGAACATCTTATTTATGTGAACTACCAAGGGTCATTGGAAACAACCTTTTTTTTAGTTTTATTTCATAGTGCAAGGGTAGGTCGCGTACATAGGACCCTTTTAAACTCCACTCTAGGTGGGAGCCACTTAATGGGGCTAGGGTAATGGAGTGTTGCTGTGGGAATGTTCAAGGTTGCTTTTCTTTCTAGAAGGATTTATCAATAATTTTGTAATTTCGTAAAGTTAGCTAATCTCTCAAAGTTAGCTGGATGGGAGTGAGCTTTTCATCACCAGAATCATCTAGGGTGAACATAGATACTTCAGGTTGATAATCTTTTGAGGAAAATTTGCAAGTCATTGAACTATTCTGTGTTACTCGGACTTGTGAGATCGTCTTATAATAAGAAATATCTGAAATTCCACCCAAAAATTGTTGACAAGAATCTTTAGGTGCTATCAGAGGCTAACCTTCTATTTTACACATTCAGGATCCACTAGTACATGTAATCAAGTTTCGGTGTTTGAGCATGTATCACTTTCCCCTGATAAGGTCATGGGTTTGATTCTCGTTGCCCCCCCTCCACAAGCCCTCCCCCAAACTCTCCCTTTCCCTCAACCTACTCTATAAAGTTTCAGTATTTGCGCCAAAATTCTATTTGGTGGTTGTAAAGAGAACAAAATTGGGTTGTAAAGAAAAAGAACGAGCTTTTACACATTACAAGTTTATATTGTGATACGGTGAATTAATCTTCGACAGGTAGTCATGCCTACGGTAGAAGCTGATGTTGCATTTGGTCTTGGTAAGTTTGATCTGACTTACGATGAAGTCAAATCGAGGGTTGCAAAAGCTTTAGATGATGTAGGCATGTCTGAATATTCACAAGTAAGTTTCTGTAATTATAAACTTTAAGCGTCGAAAGTTGAAACTATCCAGAGTGTTTTCACTTATCGATCAAGTGTCGTATTCGATTTTGTAGAGGCAAGTCCAAACTCTCAGTGGTGGTCAGAAGCAGAGGGTTGCGATCGCTGGTGCATTAGCTGAAGCATGCAAAGTACTTTTGCTGGACGAGCTAACGACTTTTTTAGATGAAAGCGACCAGGTATTATATAAGCGATTTTGAAACGTTTCACTTAAAGCGAACTCTTTTATGTACATGAAAATGATGCTTGTCTGCGATGCTAGATCGGAGTAATCAAAGCAGTGAAGAGTTCTTTGACGAGTTCTGGAGATGTAACAGCGTTGTGGGTAACACACCGATTGGAAGAACTCGAATATGCAGATGGTGCAATCTATATGGAAGATGGGAGAGTGGTGAAGGATGGTGATCCATCAACCATCTTGAATATCATTAATAGACAACAAGCCTTGTACATTAATCAGATAAATTTATGATGTATTACTTGCATCTTTTTAACACATTCATCAATTATTTGAGTTCATCAAAACTATTTTCATATCATTGCAACAATTTTAAGTACAAATACAAGATTATATTGTCTAAGGATGATATACTTGGGTTTCACGTCGTATTCGCTGCAATTGGAGCGGGTATGGTTATTAATTTGGTGGATAGTGGTTGGAAAAGTCTTACTCCAAGAAGAAATTTAATTGTTAATGTAATAACTATAAAGTTGAAGTAGATGAGTAATATTACTTTTGGAAAGAAGCAAGTGCCAAAGATTACGAGATTGAACCGAAAAAGAGAATGTAATAAGGCTTTCAGATCAATGTCAACTCGACGTCGTAATCGACCAAGTAAGAGTAATATTTGATAAGATGAGAGGACTCGGTTATTCTCATTTATTATTATTATTATTGTTCCCCTTTTTCATAATTAGAGTGTTTATTACTATTATTCTATTTAAAGTGTAAATTTAATCCTAGTAAAAACTAATTATAGAGAACCACCACCAATGTTATTATTTTAAATATAATATATAATCCTTTACGATATCACTTCTTATATCATATGTTAATAATTATATATTCGACACGTAATTTAGTCGATGCTTATTAAATATCAATTGGTCATAAAGTATTATCATATAACATACAGATATAGCCACCATAAAAATAAAAGTAGACGTAAAATAATGGGATATTAAATCTGCCATCACATTAGGAGTTCAGCATCCGTTCTCTTATATATTCATAGTTGTGATCCGAGTCTCTTCATATCAAGGGTGTGCAGCAAGTTTAATCCAAGGGTCCTGATTAAATATAGATTAGGATTAGTTAGATAATTAATTATAACTAACTAAGTAGTTGTTGTAACAACTTAACAACTTTGTTGTTCTGTTTTCATTCTTCTTTACATCTTTTGGACAACTTCTAACAAGGATTGATGGTAAGGGTAAGTTAATCGTTTAAATTCATAAGTTGCCGTCTATCTTTTCTCCCCAGACCGAGACTATAGTCTGTCTATGAGCGAAATACATTAAATTGCATACTACATGAAAGATACAAAACTGAAGCCTTACCTCATACGCTCACTAATAAGTAATTACTCCAAAGAAATGCAAAATCAACTCTACAATCTGGTCATCCTTGTGCATCATCATTGCATTGATCATTGTTTTGCTCACAATCGTAATACTCCTCATTATTATTGTCGCTGTTATCATCGTCACAATCGTAAGACTCATCATCACCGGTAAGATAGTTGAAATGGTGTAACTGGAACATCTGAGCAACATCATTAATATATTATGTTTCAGCCTCAAATGCTGATAACATGTATAAATATGTTCATCAGATACACTAACCTTAGATATACTAGAGGTAACGATATTTTGGGGCGACTTAATGATGTGCATCAGAACCGTTGCAACTTCCACCATCGTTGGTCTGCAGTTCTCTTTGTCTGCCAAACACAAGAGAGCAATTTGTATAGAATATCTCAATTGAAGCTCCTCAATATCGGTCACTCCATTTCTAGTTATTGTAGGATCTATCTTCTTGTAGGTGCACATTTTTCTTGCTTTTGCACACATTCCTGTCATATCTCGTGGAAACACTATACCTTCTTCATCCACATCTGTCATAGGATGTTTCCCAGTTAAAAGCATCAGTAAAAGGATACCAAAAGAATAAACATCTGCACTCTCTCTTGCTTTACCATGAATAAAAAATTCAGGTGCTATAAAACCAACTTTCCCTGCTACCCTTAATTTGGCAAATTCTTGATTCTTAGGAATCGAAGCACACAGACTAAAGTCAGACAATTTGACAGCCCTTTCTGGGCTCAAGAAAACACAACTAGAGCTCATATTCAGATAAAGAATAGGCCGGGGAAAGGCAGTGTGTAGATACGCAATGGTATGAGATAATTCCCACGCAATTCTGAGCCTGTCTTTCCACTCTAGCACTACTCTTTGGTGTTGGATTTCATCTTTAAGTGAAATACAATCTTGGAGTGTTTGAGGTGCCACCCACTCATAAACAAGAACTGGTGTTACAGTCTCAAGGCAACATCCTAGTAATTTATGGACATTAGTATGAGTAGCCATCTGTGTACCCACAACTATTTCGCGCAAATTGGACTCCCAAACTCTTTTATCAAAAATAAGCCCCTTTCCTACGAAAACATCTCTTCCCTCCCAAGAGCCTTTGTACAATTTATGACATGTGAATTTATGGATCGGAACAGTTTCAACATTCATGGTATTGAGTTCACCGACAGAAAATTGACGCAAAGGATTAGCCCTGCCGTGAAACAGGGCAATGCTATCTTCAAGTACCCATGCTCCATTCCTTAAATAATTTTCATGGCTTCCTCTAAAAATAAAGTATTTGCCATCACATCTCTGCAACAATCAACATATATATAACCTTTTATGTTCTCCAATCTGAAATTTAAAAGCTATAAGCAAGCCAAATCAAAAAAAAAAAAAAAAACTCATGAATGAGAAATTTATGTTCTCCAATCAAGTATTTCGATTGGTTATGCGTATACATAGACTTCTTTGTGTTCAATGAAATCAAAGGGTTTTCAATTTTCATATTGTCAATTTAGGTAAAATGAATGTTTAAAAAAAGAATGGAATAGAAGATCAAAAAAGAACATGAATTATAGTTTCATACCGTTTCAGATTCTTGTAATTTCTTGCGTCTTTGATTCCATTTAGCTCGTAGTTTCCACTTCATGATTAGAGTTCGTACAATTTTATTTTAGTGATATTATTTGAAGAATTTTAAAAATTAGAATGAATGGAAGATTTGCTGATAGCTATCGGAGCCTATTATTTACTTTCTCCTTTCCATAATACTCCCTCCGTTGACTAATCCCATTTGACTTTACATGGATTTTAAGGATTAAGTAGGGTTTATTAAAAAACATGATAGTTTAATTGATTAAATTAATTGTAAATGTGGTAGTGAAATATTGAAAATTGGAAAAGTGGGGGTATTTAGGTAAAAAAAGTTACCAAAAAAAGAAAATGGGACAAGTAAACTAAAATGGAGTGAGTACTTGCTATATTTAACTTTATTACACAATTTAATATACTACAGAGTATTTTGTTCATTTAATGTCGAATTATACACATTTAAAAATTATAAAAAATTTATATTATGAAAGTATATGACTAGACGATTCAAACAAGATCCCACTTGACTATAATATTTACATATTAGCCGTAATGTATAAAATAAGCTTAAACGATGAATAGTGTAAAAAAAATGCAGCAAGTATTATGAAACGGAGAAAGTATTAGATATATATGTAGTCAGCAGTCGTCTTAATTGATTTTAACCATAAAATCATCATCATCATGCCCAAAAATGAACTCAACAATCAGCACTCAAGTATAGAAGAGAAGAAGAAATCAAGCTTCCGCTAGGTAATTTGCTTAGATTCTTTAGTCTTAAACTAATTAATTTAGGTTTTTAGTTAAGATTTTAGGGTTAATTTTACTTTGTGTAAAGTAATTTCATATGGGTGTATTGTATATCAACTTACTTGCTTTTGTAATTTGTAATCTAGATAGATGTGAGTAATTGAGCTCATGTTTAATGGGCCGGGTATTTATTGATAATTTTGTTTAACTACTCACTTTGCATTTTGGTGTATACATAAATTTGAATGGAATTTATGATTAAAATGTAGGTGATTGTAATATGTTTATTAGTATAGTTTTCTGATTTTCAATGATAATTGTATTAGACTATTTACTCTTTGTTGTTTAGTATGATCATTAAATGATTACTCTCAAATGAGAACTTGATGTGGTTTGGATGCGATGGGTGTTGGTATGGTTTATCCCACTTCGACAAATTGAAGATGGTGCGCACACTTTATGAGTTATTGGAGTCCTTGTTCCCATTGCCATGTGATTTTGGGATAATATATATCTCCATGGCTTATGAAGTATGTGCACCTCGTGTCTCTTCTATAATATGTTGGTATTCACAATAAGTCTAGCCTAATTTGACATTGTATCAAAAGACAACATGACAAGAGGTCACGAGTTTGATATTCAACCACCTATTATTTAAAGTGGAATATTCAACACTTATGCGCATTTACACTTTTTAGCCCAATAGGCTCTCATGTGAGGGGGCGTGTTAGAGTATATAACATATCCTGAGTTTGTTTCTTGGTATATGTATTCTTGGTAATGGGATTTGTGTTTTACTTCTTTCAAGTTACAGAAATGAAAATTTCGCAAACAAAATTTAAATTTTTTCATCAAAACAAAGCAAGGTGGAAGCTTGCCAATTCTCAAGAATTGCTCAATTCAGATACCTTCGGGCCAATTATGGATGCTCCTTGGACCTAATGGTTGTGGCAAATCTACCCTTCTCAAGGTAAACTTTCAATCTTTATTTTAATTTGCCTTGCTTTACGGTTCTGTAGCTGGGTTTTCTGCTTTGTTGCTAGTAGCTTTCATGGGTTTGTATGTATTGTATTGTATTGTATGATTGGATGTTGATTGGTTTTTATGGTGCAGATATTGGCTGGTCTCTTGAAACCAGTTGATGGGAGTGTTTATGTTCAGAAACCTAAAAGCTTTGTCTTTCAGAACCCTGATCATCAGGTCAGTTGTGGGCTTTTTTGTTGGAATTGATTGTATCGTGTCTGTTATTTCGATGTGCGAAAGAATTATAGTTATTTGGTTTCAGGTTATAATGGAATATAGTAACATGACTCTTTAAATCACGTGAACATCTTATTTATGTGAACTGCCAAGGGTCATTGGAAACAACCTTTTTTTAGTTTTATTTCATAGTGCAAGGGTAGGTTGCGTACATTGGACCCTTTTAAACTCCACTCTAGGTGGGAGCCACTTAATGGCGCTAGGGTAATGGAGTGTTGCTGTTGGAATGTTCAAGGTTGCTTTTCTTTCTAGAAGGATTTATCAATAATTTTGTAATTTCGTAAAGTTAGCTAATCTCTCAAAGTTAGCTAGATGGGAGTGAGCTTTTCATCACCAGAATCATCTAGGGTGAACAAAGATACTTCAGGTTGATAATCTTTTGAGGAAGATTTGCGAGTCATTGAACTATTATGTGTTACTCGGACTTGTGAGATCGTCTTATAATAAGAAATATCTGAAATTCCACCCAAAAAGAATTGACAAGAATCTTTAGGTACTATTAGAGGCTAACCTTCTAATTTTACACATTCAGGATCCACTAGTACATGTAATCAAGTTTCGGTGTTTGAGTATGTATCACTTTCCCCTAGTAAGGTCATGTGTTTGATTCTCGTTGCCCCCCTCCAAAAGCCCTCCCCAAACTCTCCCTTTCCCTCAACCTACTCTATAAAGTTTCAGTGTTTGCGCCAAGCCGCCAACATTCTATTTGGTAGTTGTAAAGAGAACAAATTGGGTTGTAAAGAAAGAAGAACGAGCTTTTATGTTTATCGTAAACATTACTGAGGGTGACCTGGAGAACGCCTTTGAAGTACTATGCATATGTTGGAGATTTGGCACTTGTAGAAAGTGTGTTGGAGCTAATGGATTATTATGTTGACATATCTGAGGTATTTGCTAACAGGTAGTCATGCCTACTGTAGAAGCTGATGTAGCATTTGGTCTTGGTAAGTTTGATCTGACTTACGATGAAGTCAAATCGAGGGTTGCAAAAGCTTTAGATGATGTAGGCATGTCTGAATATTCACAAGTAAGTTTCTGTAATTATAAACTTTAAGCGTCGAAAGTTGAAACTATCCCGAATGTTTTCACTTATCGATCAAGTGTCGTATTGGATTTTGTAGAGGCAAGTCCAAACTCTCAGTGGTGGTCAGAGGCAGAGGGTTGCGATCGCTGGTGCATTAGCTGAAGCATGCAAAGTACTTTTGCTGGACGAGCTCACGACTTTTCTAGACGAAAGCGACCAGGTATTATTTAAGCGATTTTGAAACGTTTAATTTAAAACGAACTCTTTTATGCACATGAAAATGATGTTTGTCGTCGATGCTAGATCGGAGTAATAAAAGCCGTGAAGAATTCTTTGACGAGTTCTGGAGATGTAACAGCGTTGTGGGTAACCCACCGATTGGAAGAACTCGAATATGCAGATGGTGCAATCTATATGGAAGATGGGGAGAGTCGTGAAGGATGGTGATCCATCAACCATCTTGAATTTCATTAATAGACAACAAGCCTTGTACATTAATCAGATAAATTTATGATGTATTACTTGCATCTTTTTAACACATCCATCAATTATTTGAGTTCATCAAAACTATTTTCATATCATTGCAACAATTTTAAGTTTAAATACAAGATTATATAGTCTAAGGATGATATACCCGGGTTTCACACCATATTCGCTGCAATTGGAGCGGGTATGGCTATTAATTTGGTGGATAGTGGTTGGAAAAGTCTTACTCGTCAGATGGTCATGGGTAAATAGGTAATGGGTAATTTGTGGATATGATACTATGTGGATTTAGATATTAGATATGAAGAAGGTGATACGAGATTGAACCGAAAAAGAGAATGTAATAAGGCTTTCGGATCAATGTCGACTTGACATCGTAATCGACCAAGTAAGAGTAATATTTGATAAGATGAGAGGACTCAGTTAATAGATGAAGGAACCCTAGACGTTGCTCTTACACCGTTTCAGTAATGAAATCTTCATTACTCAGCTGCTGCAAAGACAATATTAATTAGTTCTATAGTAATTAAATTCTATATTATTCTCATTTATTATTATTTCCCCTTTTTTTTCTTAATTTAATTGTTTATTATTTATATTATTATTATTATTATTATTATTATTATTCTATTTAAAGTGTAAATTTAATCCTAGCAAAAACTAATTATAGAGAACCACTACCAATGTTATCATTTTAATTATAATATATAATCCTTTACGATATCACCTCTTATATGTTAATAACTATATTCGACATGTAATTTAGTCTATGCTTATTAAATATCAATTGGTCATAAAATATTATCATATAACATACAAATATAACCATAAAAATAAAAGTAATCGTAAAATAATGGGATATTAAATGTGCCATCACATTTAGGAGTTCAGCATCCGTTCTCTTATATATTGATAGTTGTGATCCGAGTCTCTTCATATCAAGGGTGTGCAGCAAGTTTAATCCAAGGGTCCTGATTAAACATAGATTAAGATTAGTTAGATAATTAATTATAACTAAGCAGTTGTTGTAACAACTTTGTTGTTCTGTTTTCATTCTTCTTTACATCTTTTGGACAACTTCTAACAAGGATTTATGGTAAGGGTAAAGTTAATCGTTTAAATTCATAAGTTGTCATCTATCTTTCCTCCTCAGATCCTGACCATAGTCTGTCTGTGAGGGGGATACATTGGGTATGATGATAATGATGATGAAGTAACTGAAATTGCATACTACATGAAAGATACTAAACTGAAGCCTTACCTCATAATTGTCGCTGCTATCATCGTCACAATCGTAAAACTCATCATCACCGGTATGATTGTTGTAATGGTCTAACTGGAACATCTGAGCAGCATCGTTAATATATTATGTTTCAGCCTCAAATGCTGATAGCATGTATAAATATGTTCATCAGATACACTAACCTTAGATATACTAGAGGTAACGAAATTTTGGGGCGACTTAATGATGTTCATCAGCATCGTTGCAACTTCCACCATTGTTGGCCTACAGCTCTCTTCTAAGTCTATACACAAGAGAGCAATTTGTATAGAATATCTCAATTGAAGCTCCTCAATATCGGTCACTCCATTTCTAGTTATTGTAGGATCTATCTTCTTGTAGATGCACATTTCTCTTGCTTTTGCACACATTCCTTTCATATCTCGTGGATACAGTTCCATATCTGGTTGACGATTATATGTTGAAGGATCTTTTCCAGTTAAAAGCATCAGTAAAAGGACACCAAAAGAATAAACATCTGTACTCTCTCTTGCTTCACCACTCGCAAAATACTCAGGTGCTACAAAACCAAATCTCCCTGCTATCAATAATTCGACAAATTCTTGATTCTTAGGAATCGAAGCACACAGACTAAAATCAGACAATTTGGTAGCCCTTTCTGGGCTCAAGAAAACATAATTAGGGTTCAAATTCCGATAAAGAATAGGCCGGGGAAAGGCAGTGTGCAGATACGCAATGATATGAGATATTTCCCACGCAATTCTGAGCCTGTCTTTCCACTCTACCACTACTCTTTGGTGTTGGATATCCTCTTTAAGTAAAATACAATCTTGAAGTGTTTGAGGTGCGACCCACTCATAAACAAGAACTGGTCTAACAGTCTCAAGGCAACACCCTAGTAATTTATGGACATTAGTATGAGTAGCCATTTGTGTACCCACAACTATTTCAGGCAAAAATAACTCATCACTGTCAAACTCCCGTCCCATATCACCAATCCCTACTAAAACATCTCTTCCCTCCCAAGAGCCTTTGTACAAATTATGACAAAAGAATTTATGGATCAGAACAGTTTCAACATTCATTGTATTGAGTTCACCGACAGAAAAATGACGGAAAGGATTAGCCCTGCTGTGAAACAGGGCGATGCTTTCTTCAAGTACCTGTGCTCTATTCCTCAAATAATTTTCATGACTTCCTTCAAAAATCAAGTATTTGTCATCACATCTCTGCAACAACAACATATATATAACCTTTTATTGATTTTAACAACCAAAAAGAATGGAATAGAAGATCAAACAAGAACTTGAATTATAGTTTCATACCGTTTCAGATTTTTGTAATTTCTTGCGTATTTGATTCCGTTTAACTCGTAGTTTCCACTTCATGATTAGAGTTCGTACAATTTTATGTTAGTGATATCATCATGCCCAAAAATGAACTCAACAATCAGCACTCAAGTATAGAAGAGAAGAAGGAATCAAGCTTCCGCTAGGTAATTTGCTTAGATTCTTTAGTCTTAAAACTAATTTATTTAGGTTTTTAGTTAAGATTTTAGGGTTAATTTTACTTTGTGTAAAGTAATTTCATATGGGTGTATATCAACTTACTTGCTTTTGTAATTTGTAATCTAGACTAGATGTGAGTAATTGAGCTCATGTTTAATGGGTATTTATTGATAATTTTGTTTAACTACTCACTTTGCATTTTGGTGTATACATAAATTTGATTGGAATTTATGATTAAAATGTGGTGATTGTAATATGTTTATTAGTACTACCTCCGTTCCATTTTACTTGCAACAATTACGTTTTTAGAAGTTTCATATTACTTGCAACATTACTATTTTTGGCAAAAATAATCTACTTATTTTATCTCAATTTATTCTTATCCCACATATCACCATCAATCATACATCATTCCATTAATTATTTAATATATCAACAAGTCACAACCACTATCTACTTATAATAATTTTTTTTATTTCTACCTCACATATCACCATCAATCATACATTATCCCTACTTTTCCAATACTGATTTGACAACCCTTAAATAATGTGCCAAACTCCTATGGTGCAACTAAAATAGAACAGAGGTAGTATAATTTTCTGATTTTTAATGATGATAATTGTATTAGACTATTTACTCTTTGTTGTTGTGTGTTTGTTATCATATCATCATATATATATGGAAAAATTACAAAAAACTACCTATTGTATAGCACTTGTTGCAAAAAACTACCTATCATAATTTTTTTGCAAAAAACTATCTTAAATGACATAAACTTTGCAAAAGAGTACTTAATGACGGAATCAGTTAGTTGACCGTTAGTTGACCAACACGTGTGTCACGTGACTTAATTAAGTCTGTGATTTATGTTTTTTGAATGCACAATTTTCACTAATTCTTTCCCCCCCTTCCCCTAATTCATTAGAACCCTAATTTTTCTCTTTTCTCTTTCAAGTCCAAATCAAGCTTTCTCTCTCCACCAAGAATAACGTCCTCGCTTTCTCTCTCTAAAATCATCTCAACTCCCACATCCCGCAACCCATCAACTCCAACCCACAAATTTTCTTCATCTACTTCTCTATTATATTTTTCTTCTTCTTCACTTTATAAACCCTCTCATTTCTCTCTTAAATCATCTTCTCGCGCATCACCACGCATTGCAGTAATCACAGAAGCTGTGGAATCTCTCGATAAATCCGCCACTAAAGATGTCACTTTGATCGAGAAATCTATGAATACAATCAAATTCTTGGCGAATGATGCTATCGTAAATGAGGGATGGAGTGAGTCAATTTTAAAGCGTAGCAGTATAGGAATTAAAACTGATGGTGAAGGTGAGTTTTGACAAATTTGTTCAAGGATTAATAGGTGACCAAGATAAGACACAACTATTGTATGGTCATAATCTCATAGAACCTTTTCTGAAGCAAACATTGTAGAGTTTGTATGTATTGCATATGTTTTTTCACAAACTAAATTTTTGGAATCATTGGTTTCTTAAACAATATTTAGTCTATTAAAAAACTAACCGGATAATTTAATTGGAGGTTTGATGCTACATTCAATTTGTGATTGAGTGTTGATAGATTTAAGCCGTGAACAATGAGAGCAATCATCAAAAGAGAGCGGACGGAAATGAAAAAAAAGAAGAAATTAAACAATTCAGGAACATAAAATGAAGTCACGTGCAATACACATGCAAAGTCAAACATAAACCTGACGGTCAACTAATTGATTCCGTCATTAGGTAGTCTTTTGCAAACGTTTATGTCATTTAAGGTAGTTTTTTGCAAAATAAATTAAAATAGGTAGTTTTTTGTAATTTTTCATATATATTATTTAAAATTTAAGATACTATTAAATTAACAATTGAAGGCTATTTACACAAAATTGAAATAACAAGTCCTTTGATTACCTCCATTAAATTCTTAGAAACTCGAGGGTTGCAAAAGCTTTATCATATAAAAATATAAAAAAAGTAGTAAAATTTTCGCAATCAATTCCTATAATTATCCAACCTTATCATTATTGTCGCTGCTATCATCGTCACAATCGTAAAACTCATCATCACCGGTATGATTGTTGTAATGTTCTAACTGGAACATCTGAGCAACATCATTAATATATTATGTTTTAGCCTCAAATGCTGATAGCATGTATAAATATGTTCATCAGATACACTAACCTTAGATATACTAGAGGTAACGAAATTTTGGGGCGACTTAATGATGTTCATCAGCATCGTTGCAACTTCCACCATTGTTGGCCTGCAGCTCTCTTCTAAGTCTATACACAAGAGAGCAATTTGTATAGAATATCTCAATTGAAGCTCCTCAATATCGGTCACTCCATTTCTAGTTATTGTAGGATCTATCTTCTTGTAGATGCACATTTCTCTTGCTTTTGCACACATTCCTTTCATATCTTGTGGATACACTTCCATATCTGGTTGACGATTATATATTGAAGGATCTTTTCCAGTTAAAAGCATCAGTAAAAGGACACCAAAAGAATAAACATCTGCACTCTCTCTTGCTTTACCAGTCGCTAAATACTCAGGTGCTATAAAACCAACTCTCCCTGCTACCACTAATTTGGCAAATTCTTGATTCTTAGGAATCGAAGCACACAGACTAAAGTCAGACAATTTGATATCTCTTTCTGGGCTCAAGAAAACATAATTAGGGTCCATATTCAGATAAAGAATAGGCCGGGGAAAGGCAGTGTGCAGATACGCAATGATATGAGATATTTCCCACGCAATTCTGAGCCTGTCTTTCCACTCTACCACTACTCTTTGGTTTTGGATTTCATCTCTAAGTAAAATACAATCTTCGAGTGTTTGAGGTGCCACCCACTCATAAACAAGAACTGGTATAACAGTCTCAAGGCAACATCCTAGTAATTTATGGACATTAGTATGAGTAGCCATCTGTGTACCCACAACTATTTCGCTCAAAAAGAACTTATCCCTATGCGTATAATGAACCATTCCTACGAAAACATCTCTTCCCTCCCAAGAGCCTTTGTACAATTTATGATGAAAGAAGAATTCATGGACCGGAACAGTTTCAACATTCATTGTATTGAGTTCACCAACAGAAAAATGACGGAAAGGATTAGCCCTGCCTTGAAACAGGGCAATGCTTTCTTCAAGTACCTGTGCTCCATTCCTTATATAGTTTTCATGGCTTCCTCGAAAAATCAAGTATGTGCGACCAAGTCTCTGCAACAACCAACATATATATAACCTTTTATTGATTTTAACAACCAAAAAGAATGGAATAGAAGATCAAACAAGAACATGAATTATAGTTTCATACCGTTACATATTTTTGTAATTTCTTGCGTCTTAGATTCCATTTAACTCGTAGTTTCCACTTCATGATTAGAGTTCGTACAATTTTAATGATATTATTTGAAGAATTTTAAAAAATTAGAATAAATAAAGGGTAGATTTGTAGATAGCTAGATTAAGTCGGTCAATAATTAACCCCATCAATAGTAATCATGGGCCTTATATTATTGCATAAATCCAGAATAATCAACCCCATCAATAGTACAAGTCACGGGTCCTATTACTTATTCGATATAGTCGTCTTAATTGATTTTAACCATAGATTCATTATCATCATCTTATTATGTGTATCTCTTTTATAGACAATCTATGGTCAAGGTCTGAGGAGAAAAGATAGACGTCATCTCATACTCACTAGAAGAGGGCAGTCAAAGAGTCCCTCGGCACAAAAAGATCTTCAAAGAGAAGGACCTGCAAATATCCGAAATCGTGCATCTTACATCCACGTTAGCCAAGCATAGAAATCAACTAACCGAAGAACATTATTAACAATGAATGCACCAAGTTGAAGGAGCTAAGTGATGTATTAGCAAAATGGGTTTTCCAAACGATAAGAGGAAACTATTTTCTTATCATTGCAACAATTTTAATTTCAAATACAAGATTATATTGTCTAAGGATGATATATTGGTAAAATTTTACGCCTGTTTTTACACCATATTCACTGCAATTGGAGCGGATATGGATATTAATTCGGTGGATAGTGGTCCGAAAAATCTTACTCGTCATATCGTCATTGGTAATGGGTAATTTTTGGATATGATATTTTTATGTGGGTTTAGATTTTAGATATGAAGAAGGTGATACGAAATCTACTCATCCATTTTTGTCATCTAGTTATTTCTAACCCTTGGTATAATATTTGGGTGTTGACTAGAGGCGTTGTTCAACAGGTCAGGCGAGTCATGTTAAATTTAAATGGGCCGGGGCAGCAAAGTCTGTTTAAACTCGACTCACTTTGATCCTTTTTTTAAAAGTTCATATAATAGTTTTTTATTTTTCTTTTATGGCCCATTGATTCGACTCTCGTATGTATAAATATATAATAATATCATATAAAAATATAAAAAAGTGATACTAAAATTTTGCAACCAATTTCTATAATTATCTGACCCGCATTGTAAAAACACCTCTAGTGTTGACCGTCGTCATAACTAGTAACAATTTTAAATATTTCATTTCAATTTGACTTCAATTCATATTTTTATTATTAATTTTATTTTTTGACAATGAAAATATATGAGCAGATTTTTTTAATAAGGATTTTTTTTATGAGAAGTTAGTTTGGTAAACTACAATAACTTCCATGAACAAAATCAAGAAGACAAGAACCCTAAATATCCGTAATAACCAAAAGAAACAATTGGTCAAATGAGGTGTACCAAATAAAAAACAAATATATATTTCCTTTAATTTAGAGTAATTTATTGTATACTTTAAATTAGAGTAATTTATTGGTGTACCAATTATAAAAAACAAAAATCTTCAATCCATTGATATGCATTGCCACTAAAGTTAATCCTACAATGAACATAAGCTATAAAAATGGATGTATCACATTAATAGTGGCAATAATGTTCAAAACCATCAAAGATTCCGAGAATTATTAAAACCCAATGATAATATATATTTATACATACGAGAGTCGAATCAACGGACCATAAAATCTTCAATCCATTTTAATCATATTTAATTCTCAGAATCTTTAATGCTTTTGAACTTTTTTATATGTTATATATTTATAATTTATTCGATTGTTGTATATTTATATGAATCATATAAATATACAAAAATCGAATAATAATTCATTCATAAAAATATTTAGATGAAAATTGTTATATATTTATATGAATGAATCATATAAATATACAAAAATCTTCAATCCATTGATATGCATTGCCACTAATAGTGGCAATAATGTTCAAAAGCATCAAAGATTCTGAGAATTAAAAAAACCCAATTATAATATTTATCATTCAATCAAATTTTCATCTAGATCAATAATAATTCATTCATAAAAATGATATACGACATCTACAACAATCGAATAAATTAAATACATAACAATTTTAATCAAACGAATTTCTATGTAGAAAAAGTCACAATCATTATGATGTCCGGAGATCTAATAATGAAGACTTTTCTCTATCACATCCATGTTTAATATAGCCTTCTTCGAGGGAGTCTTTAGATTTGGTGTCACATTGAAATCGAGATGAGTTTGATACTATATAGTCTGTATTAGCATAATTGACATACGTAATGACGTCATATATCTTTTTACTATCGAATTGGTAACAAGACTCCAAAGCCTCACCATGAGAGATTTCAAAACTCAATATATGGTTAGATCGAATCCAATAAATGGATAGGATAACTCTATAATATAGAGGATGTATTTTATTTGTAACTAATGTTTGAGTATATAACATATCTTGGAGCATCAACCATAAGCTTAAGCTTTTGGTTGAGCTGGTTCCTTGACATGGTATCAGAAGCCAGTGTGACAAGAGGTCACAGGTTTGAATCTCAACCACCCTTCATTTAAAAGTGGAATATTTAGCACCAGGTATGAGGAGGGCCTGTGTTGCATCCACACTTCTAGCCCAAAGGGCTCTCGTGTGAGAGAGCGTGTTTGAGTATATAACATATCTTGGGGCATCAACCATAAGCTTAAACTTTTGGTTGAGCTGGTTCCTTGACAACTAAACATATAAAAAAACAAAAATAAAGAAATTAAGGAGTCACCATCAACCATAAAGTTATAATAAACCACAAAGTTAAAGATAAAGACTATGGTTTTTAGAGAGAAATAAAGAAGAGAGGCTAGAATTTTGAATGTTTTTTTTAATAGATTGTCATATTATTTATAAATATATATAACCAAATTATTATACAACTTTTAAACCAAAATAAAAAATAAATCAAGTAAATTAAATTTCAATTACAATATTTAAAATTTTTAAATTAGTGTCAAATAATTACAAATATATTGTAATTATAATATTTTATGGATGTATAAAATTTTATTCATCAAAATCAGTGAGCTTTCCAAAGGAAAACCTAAAAATAAATAAATATATTTTGAAACTTTTTTTCAAAGAGTACAAAGTCATTAACTGAAATTTTTTTTATTAAACTTTGATTTACTTATAAAAATTACTCTATTGTTTATAAGTTTGTGGGTCTACAATTAGAGTCGGAGTCCAAACATAAGTTTTGGATCTAAATCCAAATTTTAATAACAAATTGGAACAACACTGAAATCTATTGGGTTTTTATTTAGGATTTAAATAGATCGAGTGGGATTCAAGATTCATTGTAATTTTTAGGCGTAACAACCATTGTTTTAATAATTACTCTGTTTTATTATATTAATAGATAATGTCATGTGATGCACGACTTTATCAAATTTTTTGACATATTTTTTGTATTAATATTTATATTTTATTTCACTATAAATAGTTGTATACATTAACATTATATCATATTTTTCATTGTGACCAATATAATTATATTTATAATTTTATCTTTTTATTTTGAATAAAAGGGCAAATGGTTCTCACCTTATAAGTATAATACGAAATTATGAATTTTTTAAATAAAAAATAAAAAATTAAATTTTCTAACAAAAATACCTATTACATTAATTTATAATAGTATTAAATATTATTACTATCAATAACACACATTAAATTCAAATATAAATACATAGAATTATGTAAAATTATTTTATTAGTTTAAACGACAAAAATAATTTTTTCTCATAAAAATAAAAGTGACTTACTTAAAAATAGTCACAACCTACATCATATTAGAATTAATCATTGCATTTAAGGAGCCAAGAATATAAATAATAAAAACAAATCCTAATAAGAGTATATTACGTTTTAACTATCGCAAAATATCCAATACACTAAATAATATTCATTTAACAAATAAAATTGAAAACATTTTATAAATAAGTAAAATAAATAAAATATAATATATATAGATTTCTAATACATTAAATATGATTTGACCCCAAAAAAACAATTAATAAGAAAAATAATATACTCAAAATAAGAAAATACAAAGTCAAAGATCATAATAACAATGACATCATCATTTAATTAAGAAGGAAAATTTTTAATGAAGAAGCGACACGTAAACAATTTTAAAAGGTAATGATGTAAGCGTGTTTTGTATTAGTAATAGTTATATAGATTTGTTACATTTGATTTTTCACGCAATTTAATTTATACATGACTAAAATTTATAAAAAAAATAATATTATAAAAATATGCAATTAGTTGATTCAAACAAGATCTTATTTGACTATATTTTTTTCTTATATTTTAGTTGTAATAAATTAAATAAGTTTGAGCGATGAATAATGCCAACAGAGAAAATGTTAGTTAAGGCAAGTAATATTTAGAAGGTAAACATGTTATAAAAGATACAAAAGGAAAGTGCTGTAAATTACAAACTACACTACAACTATACAAATAATCTATGTATAATCTCCTTTGTGTATATGGCAACGAACTTCTTCAAAGGATGAACCACGAACAAGATGTACACCGTAGAGAAGATTAGTTGCAACACAATGGTCACCGGAAATCTTGATAAAAGGTTGAAGGCGTATGGAAACTTTCCTTTTGTGATATATCCCCCACAAAGGTACTTGGGTTACGATAATGGATATTCACAACGAGATACAATCAACCACATTAACCGGTGAGTACAAACCGATTGAACTAAACAACAATGTATTTCCAAAGAAAATGAAATCAGAAAACAAAGGAGAAGTTAATTACTCTTCTCAATGAATCAAGAGAAATGAGAGAAAGAACATAGAATTTCTGATTCTATCAAAGAGTGATTTGAAGTGTATGTGCCCACATCTATTTATAGAGTGTGAAGAGTCACATATCTTCATCCAATCAATGCTTGGTGGTTACCAGGCATTTAGGGTGTTTTAGTGATATAAAACATCCGTCCATAACAACACAAACCTTCATGAAGCATAGCTTAGCTTCACGAAATAAAGCACTGTTCCAAGGTGCTCGTTCGAGCATAATAGGTGCTCGAACGAGCATGATGCAAAACAGTTTTCAGAGACATTCTGACGCGAAAATCTCAAAGTGCTCGAACGAGCACTATAGGTGCTCGAACGAGCAAATACCAAAATATCAAACAGAAGCATTCTGACCATCTCTGAACATCATGCTCGAACGAGCATAGGTGTGCTCGAACGAGCACTATGTTGCTCGAACGAGCAACCTGGTCGAGCGACCCTTTATTGCTTCGTTTTGATTCTGTTGTTATGTATTTGCTTAGTTTACGTTAAGTACATGCTTCTAAGCCTTGGATAATGTCCTACATGCTCTAAATATCCAACAATCCTCCCCCATTTAGAGCCTTTAGGACATTTCTTTCTCTTTCTCAAAAACTGATCTCATAATCACATTCCATGCATCAATGCTAATATCGCTGCGGATTTGAATTAACACCTAGTACAACACACTTAACAAATGATCGTGAAATGATGATGTCCCTGCGGATTGAATCCCATTACACATTTGACCATTTGAAGATGAAGTACGCACAGAATAAATAACACATTTGTCGTTTCTTGACACACTATAACGGCCGTGTCCATATCTTATTCATAAGTTTATCATAGTCGATACGCTAATCTTGACTACTTGAAGCGGCCACACTTCAAACTTACATAGGTAGGTTCTCATTACGTATAATATATCCCCGTGAATGGATATCACCAAGAGCTCTTCTACTCTTGGCCTTGAGAACTTTCAAGGGACGACTACCTCGCTTCCTCACGGTCCAAAGCAACGATGGGTCATTAAACTTTGTTGCTTACAAAATCCATAAAGAATTACACCACATTGAATTCAGGCACAACGTTAATCATGCGTGAATTGGGCTTTCTAAATGAACTTTAGTTAGCGTAAACCGATTGCAATTGACGCTTGTTCAATTGAATCCTTACTCATGGCTTTAGTAAAGAAATCAGCCAAATTGAACTTAGTGTTCACATAATCAAGAGTTATGACCCCATTAACAATATATCCTTGCACTAGGCTGTGCCTAAGAGCAATATGACGGGATTTACCGTTATACACTTGACTATAAGCTTTCGCCAATGTCGTTCTGCAATCTGTATGAATTGCCACCGGTGCTATAGGCATTGGTAAGATGGGTAACTCAAACATGAGATCCCTTAACCATTCCGCTTCCTTCCCTGCAGACGCTATCGCTATAAATTCGGAAGCCATAGTGGAATCAGCGATGCACGTTTGTTTCTTGAAAGACCATGAGATGGCTCCTCCCCCATAAACAAACACCCAACCACTTGTCGAAGAATTATCTTCTTCATTCGTGATCCAACTCGCATCGGAATAACCTTCCAAAACCGGAGGTTCTCCACTATAAATGATACCACGATCTAAGGTACCCTTCAAGTATCTTAATACTCTCTTAATTGCATTCCAATGATGCGGACCCAGATTGCTAGTAGATCTACTCAACTTTGCAACCGCAAACGCAATATCTGGTCTCGTACACGTCATCGCATACATTAGCGATCCAATAACCTTTGAATATGCTAATTGCGAAATTGGTTCCTTATCATGTCTAAATAATTTGACATTTGGATCCATAGGGGTCGAGATAAGAGTTGTCTCGAACATATCGAATCTTTTAAGCACTTTCTCAATGTAATGAGATTGACTTAGTTTGATTCCATTGCCATCTCTTATGATCTTTATGCCTAAGATCACATCGGCCTCCCCCATATCCTTCATTTGAAATGAACTTGACAAAAATTCTTTTGTCTCTTGAACCCGTACTAAATCAGTACCAAAGATAAGCATATCATCAACGTAGAGACATATAATGACTCTGTTGCCTTGCCCATCGAATTTGCTATATACGCATATATCTGCTTGATTCAGTTTGAATCCAAAGGACAATATCGTCTCATCAAATTTCTGATGCCATTGCTTCGGTGCTTGTTTTAGTCCGTATAACGACTTAACAAGTTTACACACCTTGTTTTCATGTCCTTTCAAAACAAACCCTTCGGGTTGTTTCATATATACTTCTTCATCTAATTCACCATACAAAAACGCAGTTTTCACGTCCATTTGGTGAATCATTAGATTATAAATCGAACCTAACGCTATCAACAACCGAATAGTGGTTGTCCTTGCAACAGGTACATATGTATTGAAATGATCGATACCAGGTTTTTGTCTAAAACCTTGTGCCACTAAACGGGCCTTGAACTTATCTATCGTTCCATCAATTTTCATCTTTCTACGAAAGATCCACTTGCAACCAATTGGTTTGCAAGTCGGAGGCAAATCAACTAATACCCAAGTATTATTTCCCATGATTGAGTCCATCTCATCATTAACCGCTTCCTTCCAAAACGCACTGTCTTGAGAAGCCATAGCATCGCTATATGTCAATGGGTCTCCTTCCACATTTAAAAAGTATGGAAAACTTGATTGAATATCGGTTCTAGTACCTTCAACCAAATATACATGAAAATCAGAACCAAAAGACTTTGGTCTCCTTTGTCTCTTACTCCTTCTAGGAATTTCTTCCACATCATCAGGAGTTCCTTGTTCGATGTTTTGTTGATTGTCATCAACATCATCGTGTTCAATTTGGTTTTTTTGTTGAATATCATCGAATTCAACATCGTCATCATTGGTACTTATACGTAGATCTCGTTGTCTACTAATCGATGAATATCGATTTTCATCGAATATCGCATCCCTAGACTCTATTATCGAGTGAATCGAAATATAGTCGTTTTGTTCTATGACATAGAACCTATAGGTTTTGCTTTGATTCGCATAACCTACAAAGATGCATTCAATACCTCGTTCACCGATTTTCTTTCTCTTTTGACCGGGTACTCTAACGATAGCCCGACATCCCCAAACTTTAAGATACTTTAAATTTGGTTTTCTTTTGTAACATAACTCATAAGGAGATTCCTTATTTGTTCTATTAGGAACACAGTTTAGAATGTGACACGCGGTCAACATTGCTTCACCCCAAAACCCGTCACTCAAATTAGAGTATGACAACATGGAATTAACCATTTCTTGAAGAGTTCTATTCTTCCTTTCCGCCACACCATTAGATTGTGGTGCATAACCGGCGGTAGTTTCATGTATAATTCCCGTTGATTGGAAATATTGAGGATCATAATATTCTCCTCCCTTATCGGTTCTTAATTTCTTAAGTTTACCATTAACTTGAAGTTCAACTTCATTCTTGTAAACTTTGAAGAAATCAAGTGCCTCATCTTTTGTATGCAAAAGATACACATAGCAAAATCTAGAATAATCATCAATAAAAGTAACAACATATCTTTTATTTCCTAAAGATGGTGTGCTATGGAAATCACAAAGATCACTATGTACAAGATCTAAAATTTCAGATTTTCTTTCTACACTTTTGAATGGTGTTTTAGTGGTCTTGTTAAGCATGCAAGTTTTACAATTCACAGATTTTTGTTCTCACATAGGAATCATATCATGCTTTGACATAAATGAAACTTTACCAAAATTAACATGTGCCAATCTAAGATGCCAAAGATAATGTAAATCATCATGCATATTAACATTGCAAATCATACTAGAATATTTACAAGACAAAGACAGTTTGAACAAATTACAACATAAGTAAGCACGCCCTATATACATATTACCCTTAGAAATTATACATCTATCGGCTTTAAATACAAGTTTATAGCCTAATCTATTTAAGATAGGACCGGAGACGAGATTCCTACTAATATCGGGTACATAATACACATCCCTAAGGATTAATGTATTTCCCGATGTACACAAGAGTTCCACTTGTCCTTTGCCATGGACTTTGATTGATGAGTTATCTCCCATGTAGAGATTCTCTCCATCCACAACATTGTGTAGTGTTGTGAACCAATGTTTACTCTTGCACACATGTCTAGCGGGCCCCCGAATCGACCCACCATGACATGTCATCATCCTGCACAATATTCACATTAGAATCCATGGAAGAAACATTCAAACTAGAATTTTCATCCTAATTTGCAAGATTACCTTTAGTAGGAGGAGGGTTGTTGCTTGTAGAAGCACCACCCTTCATCTTCTTAATCTTGTTCTTAAACACAAAGCAATTCTTCTTGCGATGTCCGGTTTTTTCCACATTCCCAACAAGCATTGTCATTGACCTTTTTCTTGCCTTTTCCCTTGGGATATTGTGGCTTCTTCCTCTTGTCTCCACTTGTAGAGGCCTTTGCATCATCTATTACCATGTTGACGGTTGATAGATTTGGATTCTCTCCCTTAGAACTTTCAAGTTCCCTTAGACTTGCTTCAACTTGTAAATGTTGAGCGAGTCCCGTAAGAGTAATCTCTTCTTTCTTATGCTTAAGGGTATGTCTAACATCCCTCCAAGAACTTGGTAATTTGTCTATGATACTAGACACAATGTATATTTCATCCATAGTAATATCATGTATTTTCATGTTATTGTACATCCTTTGCAACTCATGGAATTGATCCATGACCGGGCGGTTATCCAACATTTTATAATTGTTAAAGTTGCTTACGAGAAATTTCTTAGAACTAGCATCTTCCGCCATATACTTATCCTCTAAACTATCCCATAATAATTTAGCGGATTCATGAAATTGATAAAGATCGAAAAGGGAATCGCACATACCGTTTAGAATGTGTCCTCTACATATGAAATCATCATTCTCCCATTTGTTTCTTTTCCTTGCATCCTCCAAGGTTTCATCTTCCTTCTCTTCCGGTTTGGGAGTGGATATCACATATGCCACATTAAGGGAAGTCAATAGGATTTTCATCTTCTTTTTCCATGTCCTGAATTCTACACCCAGGAATTTGTCCAACTTCATAAAGTTTGAAGTAAGTTCTTTCACACTTGCCATAATTACAGAATTATATCACAAAAGATTGTTATAAAAGATACAAAAGGAAAGTGCTGTAAATTACAAACTACACTACAACTATACAAATAATCTATGTATAATCTCCTTTGTGTATATGGCAACGAACTTCTTCAAAGGATGAACCACGAACAAGATGTACACCGTAGAGAAGATTAGTTGCAACACAATGGTCACCGGAAATCTTGATAAAAGGTTGAAGGCGTATGGAAACTTTCCTTTTGTGATATATCCCCCACAAAGGTACTTGGGTTACGATAATGGATATTCACAACGAGATACAATCAACCACATCAACCGGTGAGTACAAACTGATTGAACTAAACAACAATGTATTTCCAAAGAAAATGAAATCAGAAAACAAAGGAGAAGTTAATTACTCTTCTCAATGAATCAAGAGAAATGAGAGAAAGAACATAGAATTTCTGATTCTATCAAAAAGTGATTTGAAGTGTATGTGCCCACATCTATTTATAGAGTGTGAAGAGTCACATATCTTCATCCAATCAATGCTTGGTGGTTACCAGGCATTTAGGGTGTTTTAGTGATATAAAACATCCGTCCATAACAACACAAACCTTCATGAAGCATAGCTTAGCTTCACGAAATAAAGCACTATTCCAAGGTGCTCGTTCGAGCATAATAGGTGCTCGAACGAGCATGATGCAAAACAGTTTTCAGAGACATTCTGACGCGAAAATCTCAAAGTGCTCGAACGAGCAAATACCAAAATATCAAACAGAAGCATTCTGACCATCTCTGAACATCATGCTCGAACGAGCATAGGTGTGCTCGAACGAGCACTATGTTGCTCGAACGAGCAACCTGGTCGAGCGGCCTCTTTTTGCTTCGTTTTGATTCCGTTGTTACGTTGTTGCTTAGTATATGTTAAGTACATGCTTTTAAGCCTTGGATTATGTCCTATATGCTCTAAATATCCAACAAAATATTAAAATTATGTTGAAACTCGCCCAAATTTTAAGCCATATCCAGTTACCCACATTCATCATATCATCATACATACTAATAAAAATAATAAAAAATATCAAATGTCATTTTTAAAAAACGTAGACAAATATTATAATTTTAGTGGATAATAGTTGATTATATGGAAATATTTACCCAATTTAGAATTTGATATTTTTAAAGGAAAATTTACCTAGAATAATCCAACCTATTCACATTTTCCTACAATAATCTCAACTCTCAATTAACCATGAATAATCATATTTATTATTTCACTTTGTTTGGTTACCCACTACCAGTTTTAGCAGGTAGTGATTTTTTTTAATTTAACACTACATATTGTGCGAGGTAGTAATTTTTTGTTGATAGTTTAGTAATATACATTGAGAGACAAATAGCAACAACATATAGTGTCACTAAGATTATAAACGATTTTAAAGTTTTAAAAGAATGTCGAGCTTTAAAATGATTCAAAATTTAAGTTATGATTTTTGATTGTATTGATTAGCTAGATTTTAGTAGAATTCAATTTTTTTTGATAACCTCACGCCCCCTAAAATCGTGTTCAAGTTTCGCCGCTGCATGACGACTCGATTCGAGTCACTAATCGTCAACATGGAAGAGTTGGTTAGAAAAGTGTTTTGAGATATGATCGAATATGTTGGAATTTAGAGGTGTATAATGGTGATCGAAATGATAACTAATTAAATTATCATAAATCATACAAAATAAATCACTAACAAGCTTATTACTCCAAATCCTATAAAACTTTAAGTTTGCCTCAATAATCATACAAAATGGAACAATAGGTTCCTGAGACAAAATTATAATAAATCACTAAAAACATTAACTAAAACCCACTAAAACTATACATAAGGAGCATAAAAATAACACAGATAGGTGCAAATTATTGCACATATCACACAACACCTATACGTATGCATTTTACAAAACACCTGCTATAATTTTTAGTAGGTATTTTGAACTAGTTTTAGTAGGCATTTGAACTACTTTTACTAAGTATTTTTGCATGCCGAAGAAGGCATTACGATTAGTTGATGTAGGCATTTGAACTATTAATAATAAGTATTTTTGCATACTGAAGTAGACGTATAAACAACTACAACACATAACAACAATACGTACAACTGTACAACACAAAACAAAAACGCCTATAGAAAATAACCTAAACACCTACAACATAACCTAAACCCTTACAACAAAACACCTACAAACACTTACTTGACGTACCGTAAACCCCTGCTTAACGTATCCTATATACCTGCTTAAGTTTTCTTAAAACCCTACCAAGAAAGATCCTACCAAAAAAGCGTGCAGTTACACTAAATTTCTGTTTTTTTACTTTTAAAAAATAAAATGGGCGGCCAACTAGAGACATTCTCTTTTAAATATCGTCTTTCATGACTATTAGTAAATATTTCCTCCTATTCAAGCAACTAGTCCCATTTAGTTTTTCACACTTGCCGAGACAATATTTTAACCGTTAATATCTGTGATTATTCTTAATTAAAAATTATAAAAAGTTGATATTAATTATCTTTGCATTGAGACAGATCAAACAAGATTCCCACATGACTATGTTTTAACTTATAGATTAAGAGTAAAACACAAAACTAAGAGTGATAAGTGAATAGTGTTAAAAAATAAATGGGACTACTAGGGTAAATAGGAGGGAGTATTAAATAACATATCACAAAAACTTGCGTAAGATCGTCCTATTCTACAAGCACGCGCCTATTTCCCTCCAGAATTCCATTTTTTGTTTTTTTTTTCATTTTCTCGGCATTTTTCAATTTGGACCTTAAAGGTATCAATTTTGACCTTAAAGATATCAATTTCAACGTAAAGTAGTACTTAAACATATCTATTCAAGTAAAAATTTTAATTTGAACCTATAAGTGATCAATTATGGCGTTAAACTGATCAAATTCTACCTAAATTGAAATTAATATCTTTAAGGACAAAACTATTATCTTTAAGATCAAAATTGAAAAATGCTCAAAAAATTAAGAAAAGAGAAAAAGCATGTAAAAAGCACGATGAGCTGAAATATTAAGCCGTCTTATTCTAAGACGGTCTCTCCCAAGATCACCTCATAACATGTTGGGGAAGAAACCATAGAAAAGTTGGGACAAGGCCTAAATCTAGGCAGAACTCAACATAAAAAAGAGGAGCAATATGCACTTTTCACACTCTTTGAACTCTTTTTTACATTCCCATTATTCATTGCTTACTTACCAACCTATCATTGACCTTTTTCCCCCTCATTTAAATGATCAAAATTTTGACAACCCATTTCAATTTTAAATATCATAACAAGCTTTTTTCTATTCATCTTCATCAGTGTATGACATATCCAATTATTCATACTTTGTTCATCTGAAAACATAATCGCCCAACTCATCAAATTCTAATTCCCAATTGGGTTTTTATTAAAGTTTTTCCTTTCATCTTCAAAGGGTTTGTAATTCATGCTTTATTCTTGAGAGTTATTCTAACCTTTTTCAGTGGGAAATAGCCAATTTTCTGGCTTTTTAGTTGATAAATTCTGGATTTTGCTTTGCAAGATTCAAACTTTTGTGTTCTTTGTGTTGGGTTTTCTTTCTATACTAGCAGCTTTCAAGAATTTTGGCTCAGATGGCTTCTGGGTAATTCTTCTTTCTTGCCTTTTTAGTAGTTTTGTTATTTCTTTTTCAAGATTATTGATACTGATTGTATTTATTTATTTACTTGAGGAATGCTTCGTTTTGATTCTGGGCGTCACATAAACTAGCATTTTTAGAAAGAATTGGCTTGTGATATAGTGTTACTTGAAGGTGCAATTAGCCATTTTTGTGGACTAATTCGCTCTTGAGTTTACTCTTTACCCTTATGTTCTCTGTGCAGTGGACATGTCTAGCATACCAATTTAACCAATTTTGAGAAATCTGGATACATCACTGTCAAGTGTGTACTTGTAATTAGACAATGATATGTGTCCAATTGTCTAATTTGGGTATTTTTTGAGATATTTCCATGTATAGGCCCACATTTGAAGTGTAAGTCTTCCACCCATTGTGCAAAAGTATGGTAACGGTCATGACTGTGCAAACGGATACGATGATGGAGTAATGGGTTGTGTGGTTGTCATATTGCCACATATCGACCGAAACCATGATATATCCCTTGAACCTAACTGAAACATGTTCTTGTTACACCTTTATGGGTGATATTAGTAGATTTAAAAACCTTAACGATGTGGGCGATAGGGTAGGCAAAATCTTTATCGAACGAAAATTAGGCATTGCTGCTATATAGATTAAAATGTTGTGTAAGGATCATAGTACAAAGATGGGAGTAGCGGAAATGCAAATGTTTTGATGGATGAGTGGACACATCTTAAGGGTAGAATTCGAAACAATGATAAAAGAAAGTGTTTTTTAGTTCCAAATATGGAGGAAAAGTTAAAAGAGAATCACTTAAGATGGTTTGGTCATGTGCAAAAGACGGGATATTGGTGAACCGATAAGGAAGATAGAAAGTTGGAGTTCGAAAGACTTAAAAAAAGAGCAAAAAATACCGACGATGACTTGGAGGACAGGATTGGAAAAGAATATGTAGGATCTAGACTTACAAATTGAGATAGTAGAAAATCAAAACGAATGTAGAGGAAGAATTCATATGAATGACTATTGGGATTAAGGCTCCGGCATTTTTTTGTTGTTGTTGTATGCTTCCATCCATGTTGAAGTGTGGACTGGTGGGTCTGACATTGGTGTATGAGGTACAATGAAGAGTCAGTGTAACATGGTAGTAAGGAGAATCACGAGTAGTGAATTTTAAGCCTCATGCACTAGGGTTAGTATGACCATTACTCGCTTAGTGGTAGAAACTAGAAAGTGTTCAATGTGTTATTTGCAGGAGCATTTTCAAACTAAACCCTCAAATTATCTGCTTTTTGTTAAGTTGGATATTGTACTCTTAATTGCCTTCTATTGCATGAAATTCAATGCTCTAGTAACTAATGTTAGATTGATATAAAGATTATAAGATTTGATCAATCATTGCGAAATAAAAATAAAGTAAGAAGTATAGCTAGGGAAATCATGGGGTACAATTTTGACTTGTTGGACTGAGAGCACAACTTTGGTCTTACCTTCTGTCTTGAGATGCCAGAACCTAGTAAACACACATTTTACTCAACTGGTCTTGTGGCACTCAAATATGAAAATATTGTACTGGTGGGAGACTATATAATATTCAAGAAGCATGAAGGGGATTATTCGCCCCTATCACCATTTAGGTTTAACTTCTTCGTTACATATCCCCATGTATGTGCTAAAGCTTTTTTCATATGGTGAGTTATGTGGCACAGAGGGAGAAATTGGCCTGAAGTATGAATCCTTACCAATTTTTTGAAGTCTGCTTATGTTACTTTTACGGCCCGTTTGGTTAGCAATACTAAATGGTGGAATGATTTATTGTGTAAAATTTTATCAAAAGTTCTTTGTCATTCCCATGATGATTGAACTTTGATCGCAAAAATTTTTTTTTTGCTTACTTATTTCCCTTACCACCTAATATATGTTTGTGTTTGTGCTTGTGCTTGTGCTTGTGCTTAGGCTTGTGCTTGTGCTTGTGCTTGGTCCTTAGCATGTAGGTATCTCTTTTATGACAAGACTAAAAACTTTTGTTATGATATGCTCGTTATTTCTGTCCATTTATAAAATTTCTCATCTTCTAGGCGGCACTAAGGAAGAGATAGAAGCACTCTTTAAAAAATAATTGAATGCGTTGGCTATTTGTCTTAGTCATCTTATGTCTGTAGTTTGTGAACTAAAATTTCAGTTTTGCGTCTCTTTTTATGCCAGGCCATTTTTGGTTCCAAGGACCTCTGGAAATGAGAATGACGTGGAAAATGGTTTCTTTGGGGAAGAGAGAGATAAAGCATTGCGAAACACTAAACCGGTGAAGATACCTAATACAGCGTTATTGTCCGGAATGGCTTATTGCATTTCGTCCTGCGGCATGATACTCATAAATAAATATGTCTTGTCTAGCTATGACTTCAATGCTGGTATATCTTTGATGTTGTATCAGGTATTCATCCATTCCTATGCTCCTATGGACGCATTCTATGTTACTTGGACTCGGGACTGATGTTGGTTACTAATACATGTCCATGTGTCGAATACGTCTAAATACTCAATTTTACGCCTAAAATGAATTGTCTAAGTGTCGTACCAATATCCGAGGACCAAGGATCGGACACGGGTACGTGAAGCAAAACGAAGAGTCTAAGTAACATAGGACCCATTATGCTTACCCATTTTTTCGGATCCTGAATTCCTGACTCTTGAGAAGTATCATTACTAAATTTATTATCAAATTGAATTCTTAGTTTTCACATTTCTTTGCAAAATCTCATGAAGCTTTTTCTTGTGTTGCAGAACTTCATTTCAGTACTTATTGTGTCTACATTGTCTCTCTTGGGTGTCATATCTACTGAGCCTCTAACGTGGAAATTAATTAAGGTTTGGATACCTGTAAATATTATATTTGTTGGGATGCTCATTACAAGCATGTTCAGGTGAGCAATCAACAATCACTTATACTCAACTGTATTATTGTTATGTCTTTGCTTGAGCATTTTTCTGATGTTCAGCGCCAAACTGGGTTTTTGCAGTTTGAAATTCATTAACGTTGCAATGGTCACGGTCCTCAAGAATGTCACCAATGTAATGACTGCAGTAGGTGAGATGTATCTCTTCCAGAAACATCATGATAATAGAGTTTGGGCTTC
Organism: Amaranthus hypochondriacus; assembly: GCA_000753965.2. NCBI lineage: Eukaryota > Viridiplantae > Streptophyta > Magnoliopsida > Caryophyllales > Amaranthaceae > Amaranthus > Amaranthus hypochondriacus. The sequence continues at coordinate 26,816,445 of CM025918.1, forward strand.
TCTATTTTTGATGGTAAATTTTCCAAATATTAATTAGCTAATTGATCTTTGTAAGAATAAGGCAGTTATTTCAGTAATTCACTACACATTCCTGCTAATACCGTGCTTGTTGAATTACTAAGTGGAACATATTTTCACAATTTCTAAGTCAAGTTCGTATATATTGGTAGAAGTTGGCTTTTTGACTGCTAATTGAGAGTTTAACCGCTGTGGCTTGGCTATCTGCAGATCATTTCAGCTGTTTGTGGAGGAATCACGGATCTAACTTTTCATGCTGTTGGCTATACGTGGCAAATTATCAACTGTGTTCTAACTGCTTCATATTCTGTGAGTGTTTAACATGATGAGTGTTGATAATTTTTTTATAGACTCTTAGTGCTTATATGCCATGCTATATTACTCGGACTCTTCATTTTGCTTCAGGTATCCGTGTCCCATGCTCAGACATGGTATGACAGTTAGACACTTCATTTTAGATGTAAAATTGAATATTTAGACATATCCGACATTTAGTCACGTACCATTTGCCGACATTAGTATCCGAGTCCAAGTAACATAGATGCCATGTTTATATGGATTCCAAGGGTCTTTTATGCATAATAATTTGAGTTGTTAGTTTCTTTTCTAAAGGCGACCTAGTGAAGAGTGTCAACGAAGCAAAAAACTTATTTTCGTCTCCCTTTAACATCAAATGCGACAGAATAAGAATCTCTTTTATTATTTCTCTCTTTACATTTCCTTCTTTTTCCTGTTCTTCTCTACTATTTTTGTTTAGTTGATCTTTCATGTCCTATGGTTATTCGGTAATATTTGAGGGTGTACTTTTTCTAAAAATTCTCTTGCCTTTATATGATTCAGCTGCTTTGATATGTTTGTCAAATCAAAGGCCTTGAGTTGTGTAAATAAGCTTCTTCCAATAGTCCTAGGTGGAAAGATGTGGGTATGACTGTGAAAATTGAGTTCTACTTTACCCTCCTCGAATGCTTTGTCAGCTACTGAGATGCAATTTGAGCCATTATATAATAGTAGTAGAAAGCTCAAACATAAACCTCAGGGTTTTTGCTACTTTCTGGACAAATTGATCCACATTGAGCAGAAATCAGCAAACTGTAATTTCTATGGACAATTTTCTGCGAGCTGTAGGAATGACTTTATAACTGCCACCAGAATTGTCGAGCTTTTTATGTAATATTATTTCATATACACATGTGTCTTGCCATGTCTCTTTCCAAGTTGTTGTTAAGTGAATAATAATGGTCGCTTCACCTGATTGAAGCTTCCTCGTGACTTCATCTTTATTTTTTCTGTAGTTATGGTTGTAATGTTTTCAGAAACAACCTCTTTGTCATCACTAACAAGGGTAAGGTTGCGTACAACCGATCCCCCAAACCCCACCCTAGGTGGGGTCCTCTTAGTGGGATTGGGTAATGAAATGTTTTAATTATGGTTAATGTTTAGGTCATATATTGGGTAATGATGAAGTATTTTTTGTGCGCTGTTACAGTTGACATTACGCCGTGTCATGGACACAGCAAAGCAAGTCACTCACTCGGGAAACTTGAACGAGTTTACTATGGTCTTGTTAAATAACACTCTCTCATTGCCTTTGGGTGTCTTGCTTATATTCACATTCAACGAGGTGGACTATCTATATGAAACGTGAGTATTTTCATTTTTGATGCTTTTATCTCAGTTAATCATCTTTAAATTTTAGTCCTAATGGATCTGTTGGTAATTAATTTTATGATTACATTAGTGTGCAAAAATGTGGTAATGGTCTCTATCGTGTAACAGACACGGTGATGCAGTAATCATAGTGATTTAGTTATCGACTTATTGTCACGTCAAATATCGGCCGAAAGCATGAGATATCCCTTGAAACGGTTCAAAAAACGCTTTTTTACATCTTTACAACGTGAGAAATTATCTGTGTGTTTTTCTAAAACCTTGATAATGTGGCCAATGTGATGCAGTCTTGTTTTTGCGTAATGGAAAATAGTAACAAGTTGCTAACAGCACTGTCAACTTTGGTTTGATAATGTGTTATGTAACTATTTTTGAGGGATAAGGGGAATTACTTCACATTTTGTTAGAAGAGTTAGTTGAAGAGGAAGTTATAGAAGCAATTAGTTAAGAGTAAAAAGAGAAGGAAATGTGGAGGCATTCTAGAGGTGCTTGACTAGTACGCTAATACAATCATAGTACTATCACGGTTATAGAATAGTAATGCGGGTGATGCAGCTATCTTAACACCAAATATCAGTCGAACGCATGAGATATCCCTTGATGCGGCCCAAAAAGCATTTTTTTTACACCTTTACAAATTACAATACGAAAAACTTCGGTTTATTCATTCAAAAAACATCTACAATGCAGCTGATACGATGCGTAGTGGCCTTGTTTTTGCACTATGGGTACGATGTGGTGGTTGTGTGTGATCTGTGAAGTGCAATGGGCACCTTGGCTGAAGCATCTCTGTGTGCGCTACTATACTCTTGCAATTTTTCCGGAAAAAAATGTGATATTTGTTTGTACGAATAAAATCAACTATTTGGGCTTTGTTTATAAGAAGTGAAATCAAGAGTGATTATTTCAATTGCGGATTACAAATTGCAAGCTATGAGTACGAAATACAATATCTTCCATTTCCTTTTACTACCCACATTTTTACGACTGCTTTGTTGGATGTAATGACAGCCCGTTGCTCAAGTTGCCGAGCTTTTGGTTAGTGATGACACTAAGTGGAGTTCTTGGTCTGGCTATCAGCTTCACTTCTATGTGGTTTCTCCATCAAACAGGGGCTACTACTTACAGGTTCGTACATTTTTTTGTTCAACTCTTTGATCGCACTCTCCTTTATGGGTGTAAGTCGCCGTCTTCCTTCCCTCCCAGACCCTGATCATAGTTTTCCTATGAGCGGGATAGACCGGGTATGATGATGATGATGATGATGATACTTGTAGAGTTAGGTCAGTTAATGTTACTGTTTTTGTGAACGGGGCTAAATCACTTATCTCAATTCCCCGTTATTTTCCCTTCCCACCCTATCCACCCCTTCTCCCAACGTCTACCTACACTTTGTCGGAGGTCATTAGTTCCTCAAAAGTTGAATCGATGGTTCTTTTCCCAACCAACGAATAACAAAAGAATATAAAGCGAAACTGATACCATGGATCTAATGTTCTGCTTGATCAATATAAGATTTTGAAGTTTTTCGTCAATTTCCTTGAGGATAACTTCTGGGTTACATGTTACTAACGATAATTGTCTGCAATTTTCAGCCTCGTGGGTTCTCTTAATAAAATCCCTCTCTCGATTGCTGGCATCGTTTTGTTCCATGTTCCTACCAGCTTGCAGAATTTTACAAGCATCCTTTTCGGTAAGACAAACTCCCTTGGAAACACCGTCTAATTCTGTGTTTTCTACATGTGTTAACATATTCTCTTTGCATTCTCCAGGTCTTTTAGCCGGAGTGTTTTTCGCTCGAGCCAAGCTAAAAGAAAAATCCCAGTCCGGATAGTTGGGATACTAGCTAGTTCTACTGTATGTCTAATTGGAAAAGTCTCGTTTTCACAATTTCCGGCTAATTAATGATTGGTTCTCCGATTTCGGGTTTTTAATGAGTTGAGCAGTCTTTCGGGATGAAAACGAAGGAGATTAAACGTATTTCATTTGTACAGGTGAATTGGGTTTTCGTGTTCGTCGAGTATAGTAGATGGAGGCGGTCTTGTAGCCCGCCTTCTATCCTTTCACTTCTTTGGCCAAGTATGTAGGAGTAGAAATTAATTATTTCTAATTTGTGTTACCATTAATTCTTTTGTATTTTTGCCACAAAGGAAATTTGTAATCAAAAACATTATGAAAGGTCGAAGACCTGTGTGAATGTAGTTGAGTTATTATCAATAATGAAAATCCAAAGTTCAACTTGTAGGGAAGCATAAAGGGTTGTTTGGTTTGGGAAAAACAATTTTTTTTGTAAAAAAAATATTGGAAAATTTGCTCAAAATAATCCCAATTATCACCCGTTAGCCAAAAATAATCTCAACTATTAATTATTTTTTAATAATTTCAACTATTCTCATAATTTGTTGAAAACATACCTACCTTCTTGTTACTGGCTGAAACAGGTAACTTTTCCACTTTTTTTTTTCGTTTTTTTACTTAACTACTCAAAATTAACCCTCCCCCTTCATCTATTAATCAAAAAATAAAGAAAAAAGTGAAAAAATTACATGTTGCAGTCGGTTAAAAGGGAGGTTGGTACGTTTTCAACAAATTATGAGAATAGTTGGATTATTAAAAAATAACTGATAGTTGGGATTATTTTTGGCCAACAGCTGATAGTTGAGATTATTTTAAGCAAATTTTCCAAAAATATTTTATCAGAAATGACTCATTAAATTATATGCACCTTGCATTGATGTGAAATTACACATAATAATGTACCACTGATTTATCTGTTTGACGAACACATTTGATCAGTTCGACTAATTTGTCGTGCAGGAAGGTTTAGTTTTTTTTTTTTTTTTTGAATATAACCTATCACATAAATAAATTAACGATCAAGATCCACCAAGGTTAAAAGGCTTGATGGGAACGGTTCCATACATATCTTTTCATTAACGATCCCGGTATCCCACCTAGCAACCATGTGAGCCACGGTATTCCCAGTTCTACGAACAAAACTACATGTGAAAACATTCGGTGACCATACAATCGAAGATGGAAAATTAACCTTTCAAAAAAAAATTCTCTCAAACCATGATCATCTTACCTTTCTTGTAGTTATTTTTTTTAGAAATGTTGAAAATACTATGAAGCAGAAAAAGTAATCAACGACAATGCGAAAGATTGAAGTCGACTATATATAAATTACATATTAGTAGTTGTTCATTAGCGATGATCTTGAGCTCGAATGCAAAGGCAAAGACAAATACAAGTGTAGTGTACTTTCCTAAGCAAAGTTTAGGGTGACTAATTATATGCAACCTTAACTTTATAAAAATTGAGATTATTTACGGTTAAGCCATTATAGATTACATCATCTAAGTCTGCAACTTCACGTAGATATAATGTTACTATAATGTGGCAATAATCATATACGACTTCATTGAAAATCGAGCGAATTGAGATGTAATCAACCCAGTAGTACGAGACTTTACCCAAGAACATAGCAATTCCAAGAACATTGCAATTCATGTTCATTATTCCCAGCCCGAATTGGACTTCATTCAGGGACATAGATTGTAAACTGACGGCCCCGAGCTGCATATTTTTCAGGCAATGCAAGTCCAGAGAGTTGTAGTACTATTGCGGATTGAGGAATACATTAAATTCCTTGTCAAGATTCAATACAAAACGAAACGAGTTTTTGAACTGTAATGCAGTATTTTACTTCTTTCAAAAATGTACATGTATTCCTTCTCGAGATTTGCTAAAAAAGTTGAAAGAATATCGGTAAACACCCAGTTAAATATCAGTTATCGATCTGTCATCCCGAGAAACTGTATATCAGGTTCACCCAATTGGCTAAGATGAATCAGTAGAAAGATATAGTTTTGTCAATACGGAGCAAACTTCGTAAAATCTGAAGCGAGGCCTCAAGTATGTCAAAATATTGTAAGAAACATGGTTGCTATATTCAGTCGTACCTTTCAAAGCTGTTGGCAGACGGGTCTTCAAAAAATACAATGGCCTTCACGAGAATCCACACGGCGATGAGGAACTAAAATTGACATAAATCTGAGGACATGGAGGTGGAAATACCTCCCTAGCAAAACCAGACACGTGTTCACAGTGCCATGCGGCTGAGTCGGGTAAGTCGAGAATACTAATGTTACTCATGCATATACCTTCATAAGGTGAACCCTCGATACCGAGTATTTCAGGCGCTTTCTTCGTGTTCAAGCTCGTCAAATTACTTATGAACACCCTCGAGACTTTAGGAACGGCCTTCGGGTCCCACTTTTCATCAGGGTGATCATTAGCACCCCTGCTGAACTTAATGGGTATTTTTACTCTCTCGAGTATTAAGTTCGATATGGAGATATTAGCGATATATCCTCCTCGCCCCACATCAGTTTTGATCCGAACACCAGCTGCTGAATTCCAAACACGAATATTGTCTATAGTAATATTCGATATTCCACCAGACATCTCGCTACCTATTCCAACACCCGAGCATGTCGGAGTTGTGCCTGATATTCTTCGTACTATTATGTTTGAACTGGGGCGTGCCATGGCAATACCAAATTGATCCCAACCACTCTTCACAGCCACGAGATCATCCCCACTCTCGATGTAACAATCTTCGATGCATACTTCCGTGCTTGAATCTGCGGATTTCATTGTGGTTCTTTTATCATCTTCGGGAGATTAATTATATACAAAATTAAACTTATGAAAGACAAGGACAAAAGGAAGCAGTCGTGAGTTGTGAAGACCATATGTAACCAGTACCTGGGTCTATACCATCTGTATTTGGAGCATTTAGAGGAGCCAATATTGTCATCTTCCTGACAACAACATTCCTGATTTGGAAAAAAGAGAATCTTTGGTCATTCATAAGTCAATGTATGACGTTCTTGTTCCAATTCCCTAGATTGGTATCGTTTCTAGTGTCAGTAATCTAATCTCCTCGCGAAAAGCAAATCAAAAAGGCGAATTATGGTCGGTTTTATGGTCTATATGTGGGCCACTTTTAATGAATCTCGAATTCAACAAGTGAATTACGTAACAAAGGCAACATCTACCTAATGAAATTGAATTTGCACTGTAAAAACCGAACATAATCTCAATCTGTAAGAGATTTAGCGAAGAAGAAACTATCAACGGAATGGTTTCACTGACCTGCAGTAGACAGGGTGAATGGTCCAAAACGGAGAATTTCGAAATGTGAGATTGTAAATCATAATATTTTGCGAGTTAACGAGCTCTAAAAGATGACCTCTGGTGTGCTCCAGTGTTCTGTTCCACCACAGCTCCCACCACATCCTCCCTCGTCCGTCAATTGTCCCATTATGTCCTGCAACAAAAGGAAACAAGATCAATAAATGTGTAGTGTTGAATTGCTAAAATGTTCCATCATAATATAGATTGTGCATATGGTATATATGAAGGCATTAATAATCATAATGTACAAAACTTCCGAGTCAAATCCCCTTCGTTTTCTTCAAGCTCCCTTGAAGTTGATTTCCATTGGGCTAATATCTAATTCGCAATCAAAACTACCGACAAGTAATATAAATGGTCTTAAATATTGGTCCAGTGAACGGGCTTACCTGTGGGTAGAATTTTTAATCTCTTCACTTTTTTGCTCATTTATCAATCGGGCAAAATGGCAATACCAAGTTCAAAAAAGATAAAAAGGTAAAATTAAGAAATAATATGCCTCTTAATTTCAAACTGTATCCAATAAGAATCGAACAAGTTCTCTTGATAATGGATAAGTAATTAACACTAATACCTGTAATCACCACATTGCTGAGAGAGTTGCCATGGATGAGGCTAATATGTCGACCACCTAATCTCTCTCTTCCTCTTCCATAAGATTGCAAAGGCTCGATGATAGGCCACTCCTTTGGGTCCTACTGATTTCAAAAGCACAACTAAAAGTTAGAGCACAACCAATATTAACGAGTACTACATTCTAAACTCACACAAAATAGCATATATGTCAGCGCCATCTACAGGGCTATCCAAAATTCAAAATTTATTCGAAAGAAAACATGTAACTTGCAAAAGAAAGGAAAAAAAGCTCCTAAACAGAGCTTGAAAAATAACATGAAGATGTTTCTCTGCCCTTAATTCAAGTATCAAATTATCACAGTTCCGCCTCCAAGAACAAACATAAAAATTCTTCAGTTACCGTTCCCAGATTCAATAATTGGAAATACCGCCAGTCGATATACAAAACCCTTTTTATAGAAAAGAGTAAATATAGTCTCACTTCATATTCTACAAGGTTATAACAAAGTACTTTTCTTCATTAGTTTTTGATACTACTCAAAATTAGAGCATATAGCCATACATTCCTACTTGATAGTAGAAATGATCATTAGCATTCATATTACATTGAAATAAGTATATATTATAAACCCATTACCTTAACTTCAATTATTTATGATCAGTGTCACATGATTCGCTAATTGGGTCGGTTTTAGGCTATTTTTTTTAACCATTTTGAGCAAATAGTAAATCCAAAAGGCGAGCTAACTAGCGAATTATGTTTCATTGTTTATGATCATACACCAAAAGGGGTTGTCAAATGTCAAGTCTGCATTTTAGAGTATGATGGAAAACAGCTGCCATTTTTACAAGATTCTCAAGTAACATTTACCAACTCTTCATAAAAAGAGCATATAAGCCCTTTAAAAAAACAAGATATCAATTCCAAAAAAGCTTACTTGACTTCCCATAACATAAGGTTATTATGAACCTTCACATGGTTGCACCTCATAGTAAAGTCAATTTACAAATATACCCCTCAATGTATGCTATAGAAGGAGAAGGAAGCACTCCTTACATTCCACTGATTTTGCTATATTGGATTTGGCTAAATTGAAATGCATTGGTGATTTTGTTACATTTTCATCCATAAAAATTACCCTCATCAATATCATAGTGTGAAAACAAGGCTGCAATGCATCGCATCGACCGCATTGTAAAGGTTTTAAAAACAAACGAACGGATATCTCCCGCGTTAAAGATGTAAAAAAAACCGCCTTTTAGGTCGTATCAAAGAATATCTTATGATTCGACCAATATTTAGGCGTTATGATAACCGCATTACTCCCGTTATCGAATCATCGTTCCATTATCAGGATCGCAACCGTTACCGCATTTTTACACTATGATGCTCATGGACCTCACCTCTTTCATTAGAACACATCCACATATTTCATGTCTCTTCTAATACCCTCCGCACAATTTAAGTTTTTTGATCATTTAAAATTAACAAACAAGGGTACATTAAAACATTAGAACCCCATCGGAACACATGAATAATAAGTACTAAGTAACAGCAAACCAGAATAGATGACTTGAAATTAAAAAAAACAGATGGGCAGAGATCTAAAAATTAGTTAAATATGCAGATTAGCACATGGTGAGCCCTATTATGATCTCAATCAGATTTGAATTGGAACATTCATGAAAGCAATTGAATTGAGCGGTGCACTTAAAAAATTAATATAAAATTCAAGGCTCCAAGCATTGTTATTACACACTTTTCATCTTCCACTTGCAAAGTACAACTATAAACTAATAATTAATAATCAAAACCTAACATGAATTAACAATGACAAATTAATCACCACATCCATGACATTAAGAAACATCAATATCAATTCTAGCAAAAAATGAAAATAAACTTCCAATTAAAGCTAAAAAGATACACTATTTGAAAACCATTACAGCCCGTTTGGTAATCGATACTAAATGATGGGAATGGTAAGAATATCTCGACAACTTAAATTATAATGCTTATTCTTCTAAAACAATCTCATTTTTGTAACCGTTAAAAATGAGGTATTAGGTGGTAATGGAAAATGGTGAAAAAAATTTATATCAAACTTTCATTACATGAGAGTGATGAGATACATTGAAAATTTACGCTACAAATCATTCTCATTTCCACTATTTAATACCGAATACCAAACATGTAGTAGATTATAAAGTACCCAATTCAACAAGCATACTTCTAAAGAGAAAAACTTTCAACTAATGCTAATAAAATTTATTATCAAACAATTTCACAATATCTAGAAAAATCAATGCATTATATTAAAAAACAAGAGTAAACAATCAATATATTTTTCCAAGATAGACAAAACTAATCAATTTTCTTCATTTTCACATGAACAGCATTAATTAACTGATCTTGCAATAACATAGAGCACTTAAATATCTCCAATCAAAACTCAAAAACCCATAAAAATTATACTAAAATAGATTAGGAATTATCAATTAGCATACCATGCAATAGCATAAATCACAAAAATTTATTCAATCAACATTTAAAAACCATAAAAATAAAAACAAATAAATAAAATCACATGCCTGAGAACCCAAAATGAAAGCACCCTCTTCAAGAAAGAGTGTGAAATTGCTAGTAAGATTGAAGCTTCCAGTAACCCATCTTCCTTTTGGAACATTAAGCTGGGACCCACCATTTTTTTGAAATCTCTTCAAATACTTAACCGCGTTTCGAAACGCAGCGGTATTAGACGTTTCGCCATCACCAACACCACCAAACTCCGTGATTGAAACGACAAACTTTCTAGGTGGGCCCTCATGAAAGAATCCAGAACATGTATCGGAGTCAACTCGTGACTCGTACTGAGTTGGAAAGGGCCATGAATGAGGAGGAGAAGAAAAGGTTCTAGTGGTGAAAGGGAGAGAAAAAACGGCGAATGCAGTGAAAAGCAAAAGAAGAAATGCCCATGTTGGACGAGTAATTATGGTTTTAGTGTTGAGAAGAATTGCACCCAATAATGGTTTCTCATCTTCCATGAAAATATTAGGGATTTTTGGGGATTGAATTGGGATTTTTGGGATTGAATTGGGTAATTTAGATAGGGAAAGAAAAGTGGAGATTTACATGGGGGATAATCGACAATAAAGGGTGTAAAAGCAAAAGAGGCAAAGAAGGAAGAAGGAAAGAAAAAGGTTGGAGCTTTGGAGGTGGCAAACAAAAGATAGTCCAAATAATGTTATAGTGCACCCCTTGTGACAATTCATACTTGATCTGGTTGTCCTACATTACTAAATGTACTAAGATTGGTCGGATTTAATTAGACTCGAATTTAAATTTGTAAACAAAACGCATCTGATGTCGTCACTTTTAAAAAATTGTTTATGCGTCGCCCTGTTAATAAAAATAATGATGATGTCATTATTTGACTTTTCTACTTTTTAACTATGAGTCTATGACTATAATACTCCCTCCTATTCAGCCTAAATGTCTCATTTAGTTTTTCATACTTGCCGAGGCAACATTTTAACCCTTAATATCTCAAATTATTCTTAATTAAAAATTATAAAAATTTGATATTAATAATCCTTGTATTGAGACGAATCACACAAGATCTCACATGACTATGTTTTAACTTATAGATTAAGAGTAAAATACAAATTAAAAGTGATGAGTGAATAGTGCCAAAAAAATGAGACATTAGGCCGAATAGGAGGTAGTATTTTTTTTTGAAATATAATTATGACTATAATATTATTCATATTGATTAATTTCTTACTTTTTAGGTCACATCATTTATATATGTTAAAAAATTATATATTTTTTCAATTATTTATAAAATCTTTATAATTTATTTACTAAATGAATATAGGATATTGTTTTCAAAAAAAATAAATATAGAATATTTTTAAATCATTAAAACATAAAACCGTAAATGTTTTTTAATTTATACAAATAAGTCAGAAAATTAATAAAATCGTGCATCGCACGGGTATTATCTAGTTTATTACTCTCTCCAATTCAACTACTAATGTCTCATTTACTTTATACACCTATCTAATGTGCTTATTTAATTCTTAATGTCTCTAATTATGCATAATTAAAAATTATGGAAGGTTGATATGAATAATCCTTACATTGTGACGAATCAAATAAGACTCTACATGATTATGTTTTAACTTATTGACTAATAATAATATACAATTTAAGGGTAAGAGATGAATAGCGTCCAAAAAAGCAAATGGAACGTTAGCGCTGAACTGGACAGAGTATATTTTTTAGATTTAGATTCTTTTATGGATTTAGACTTAATTATGAGGTTTAAAATTTTGTATCTAGATTTAGATAAATTTGATGTGTGAGGGATTTTAAATGGGATTTTAATGTCTCATACTCTTTTTTTAAAAAGAATTAAAATTTAGTTACGTCTAATGGGACTATATGTTGAATTAAGGTTGAATATGAAAATATTTAAAGGAGTCTAAACTGATTATTGATTGTTTAAATTTATAATTTATGTGGGTTTCGACATGAATATCTTATATCCATGTTCAAATTAATTTAATATTTTTCTAGATATAAATTCATTTTGATGGACCCCTATCCATTTTTCAATTAAATCTGAACTATGACCATTCTTATAGCACAAATTCTTATAAGAGACGATCTATTTGAGAGACTATTTTTAATTTGATGAGTCCATCATTATTTTTTAGTTTAATTAAGTTTTAATGAGTTAGGCTTGAGAAACGTCTCTAAAAAAACAGCCTCTTAAGAGATTTGCTGTTCTTATAGCCTTACTTTTTGTTCTTTGTGTAATAATATAACCAATAGAATCTTATACGATTCGTCTTAATATTCATTTTGTCTTATCTTATTTTGTTTTTATCATGTTATATGACATATTCTACATCTTTTATTTTCATTTGCAAGCCTTTTAAAAGCTGAAGGTGGCCACAACCTTTTTATCCCTGTTGAAAACAGTATGATCTACAATCTTTATCTTTTTCCAAATGTTGATTGCAACTCTTATAAACGATATATACTTAGTTATGATGACAAAATATATTAATATTTAAAATAGTATATTAGTTTTTAAAATATAATAGATTAAATAACAAAAAAACAATGCAACTAGTAATAAAACAAGATAGAAGTATTTGCAAAACAGCAAAAGATTAGAGGGACCTATAACCCCCAAAAAAAAATAACAAATCGCAAAATGATGATAAAGGGAACTCACGTGAAGGTATAATTTTGTTTTTCTTGGTATTGCCAAACGGCTGGTCTTGGGCGAGACCGTCTTAAGCTAAGACAAGAGTGGGCCGGTCCAATTACATGCTTTCTCTCTTTGATTTTATCTTCTGGGTATTTTTCAATTGTAATCATAAAGGTATCAGTTTTGACCTTAAAGATATTAATTTCAATTTAATCATACATGTATGAACTACATTAATCATGAAACTGAATACTATAAAATGAGAATTGAATAAATTAACAATGAAACTGAATACTATAAAATGAGAATTGAATAAATTAACAATAAAACTGAATACTATAAAATGAGAATTGAATAAATTAACAATGAAACTGAATACTATAAAAACTAAATACCTGTATGAACTACATTAATCATGAAACTGAATAGTATAGAATGAGAATTGAATAAATTAACAATGAAACTGAATACTATAAAAACTGAATACCTGTATGAACTACATTAATCATGAAACTGAACAATTTAATGGAAAAATTTAATCATGCATGTAGATCAGAATAACATGAATTATGCTTAAATCTTGCGCAGTGGAGAATTGAACAATTTAATAATGAAATTGAACAATTTAATGGAAAAATTGATTACACTTTGTATGAACTACATTAATGTAATTCAATATACATACTCTAAACTTGAATGCAAAACTGAGCAAAGTAAGAGCATAATTGAGCAAAATTGGTATCTTTAAGGTCAAA
>CM025918.1:26841084-26954401 GCA_000753965.2 Amaranthus hypochondriacus
CCAATTCATACGGTTACATTTAATGAATAATTAGCTAATAATAGTAAGATAAAGACTTATTCAACAAAACCCTAGCTTCTTCCTAATTTTTGTGGAGAGAAATAAGGAGACTTATTCTCAACCATTAGATTTATTTTAATTATTTGCCAATTAATATCTTATGCAATAATCTAGTATTTAACCGTACAATCAACTAAAAATTTAGAAAAACTAATTTCCTACGTTTCTTTAGTTGACTAACTTCTCCAGACCTGCTTCGTTGGGAACACTGCACTGTCTCCATCAGCACTTATTCCTACCAATACATATAAGGCAAATTCATCAGAAAACGGATTAAAATTAACACAGCAAAAATTCTATATGACGGAGAAGTATATGGGTTAGAATTAGGCTTCTGAAGCATAGTCTTTAGACTAGATTGACTATGAAAGTAGTAGGGTATTTAAAAATAAGAGGAGTAAAGTAGTGGGATCACATCTAAAAATAAAAATAATTGTGACGAAAGAGCATTGAGTTCGATTTGAGTTAGGATTGATCCAAAATTATGATTGGTAGGTTTTCGGTTATGAAACTAAGGAAGTATGTAAGGCACGTGAGATACCTGGAATTGATGTTGCAAGGTGGTCAAACGTTGGTCAAGCTGGGAAGCGACACCTCCTGAAAGCGATTCGTTTGTCCTACACAGCAACAAGTTAGCCTTGCCCGGGGGGTTTTCCCGGAAACCCTCTCCGACGCTCAAGTCAGATAACGGAAATAGGGGAAAAGTATGTGAATAATGACTAGAAAAGAGTAAATAAGGGTGTTTAGTGGTGGTTACCGACCGACGGAAGTGGCGTAGCCGGAGGTAATAATCTACGGGAATTTTGACAGAGTTTCGGTATGAATATGAAAGCTTAGGGGTGGTTATCGCAACCTTCTGTCTTTATATACTTCCCGAGAGCGGTTACTTCAAGAGGGAGTTAGAAAAGGAAGTTAACCATTCCTATTTTTAGAAATAGGAGGTTATTGTAACTGTTGGTAACCGTCTGGAGGTTACCAGGGTAGTTATTGCAGTAGAAAAGGGAAAGTCTAACCTTGACTATGAATTGGTCAACGGGAATGATCAAGCATTTTGACTTTGACTTCATACTTTGACAAATAAATGTTTAAGCTAAACATTACCTTAACATTTAGCCCCACGCATGAAGGAGGATGTAAGATGATATCAACTCGCAACATGGTTCTTTATGCGGAATTATGATTTTGGCCGTGTTACCGTGGTACCGTAGTACCGTGATACATAGCCTTATGAGTGAGCCCCAAGGTATGGCAAAATCGGGTCCGAATGAAATTTGAACTGCAGCCGCGATTCGACGGAAATCCTTGACGTTCTGATCAAGGGCCAAAACAGGGTCCGAATGAAATTTCTTCAATGGCGACGGTGCACGGACAGAGTACCGAAAATGGAACAACACTTAGAATTTTTAGCCCCAAGATCACCTCTTGGGTAAAAAGGGGTCCGAGTCACATTCCTCTTGTGAGGCGGACAACGGAAAAAAATACTTAGAATATTTTAGCCCCAAGATCATCTCTTGCGCTAAAAAAAGGGGTCCGAGTCACATTCCTTCTTGTGAGGCGGACAACGGAACAATACTTAGAAATTTTAGCCCCAAGATTACCTCTTGGGCTAAAAAAGGGGTCCGAGTCACATTCCTTCTTGTGAGGCGGACAACGAAAAGCCTTGATGAATATTGATCGGACATAGGTCCGTATTACTGAATATTGATCGGACATATGTCCGCATTGCCTAGCCGTCAATCACCCGGGACTTAGATAAGGAATCAAACTAGGTGAATCCTTTGAACATTGATGAATACTGAATACTGAATACTGAATATTGAATACTGATTACTGAATACTAATTGGTTGCCAAGTACATCTGACAAGCTGTTAGTGTTGAGTCGTCATTGTAGGTGTATTCCGGGGATCCGATGTAGAGAGTTTGAACCATAATCAGATCGCACCCGGATCCAACCACTACAGTCATCACTGTGGGTTGTGATCCGAGGATCCTGATGTAGAGAGTTTGAACCATAATCAGATCGCACCTGGATCCAACCACTACAGTCATCACTGTGGGTTGTGATCCGGGGATCCTAATATAGAGAGTATGAACCATAATCAGATCGCACCTGGATCCAACCATTACAGTCATCACTGTGGGTTGTGATCCGGGGATCCTGATGTAGAGAGTATGAACCATAATCAGATCATATATGGTTCCAACAAATACATTGAATTGGGCAATATGTGGACCAATTTCTTTAGACCGAAACCACTTAGCTGAAGCTAGTTTGGAAACTTTCTACGGGTCATCTAATCCTTTAGATAGTACATCAAACCAAACTTCAAAAATTGAGACTGAATTTTGTAGTCAATTGGAGTTAGTTTGGAAACATTCTATGGATCTAATAACCCTTTAAGAAGGTGCATCAAACTGATCTTCAATATTGATTATCTTTCGTAGCCAACATCATATACGAAGTCATATTATGGTCACATACTTAATACCAATAAAGAGAGTCCAATACCACACTCACATTTTTCTTTGCTCCCATTTTCATTAATTTGTTTCAGAACATAAAGAATTATCACTCTAACTCTTCATAATAAGTGATGACTAATAAAGCTCGACACTTGGCAACTTTTCAACCATTGCAACATGCTTTATTATAATTAATGAATGAATAAACACACATGCTTTACTTTATCGAGCAATTATAGCGTAATTGAATTCCAACAGTAATAGAACACAGACTAATATATTATGTTCCAGATAAAGATTTAGATTCCATCAAATTAATAAATGTGATCTTAATCACCCTGGAAGTCTTATTGAAACAATGGATTGGAATAGTGGTTTCGTAAACCATAGGCGTGTTTTTTTTTATTAATGTTATTTTTTGGCAAAGGCAATATGACTTTTTTGTTTCTTTCCCCACAGACGGCGCCAAACTGTTCCGGTTATGAAACTAAGGAAGTATGTAAGGCACGTGAGATACCTGGAATGGATGTTGCAAGGTGGTCAAACGTTGGTCAAGCTGGGAAGCGACACCTCCTGAAAGCGATTCGTTTGTCCTACACAGCAACAAGTTAGCCTTGCCCGGGGGGTTTTCCCGGAAACCCTCTCCGACGCTCAAGTCAGATAACGGAAATAGGGGAAAAGTATGTGAATAATGACTAGAAAAGAGTAAATAAGGGTGTTTAGTGGTGGTTACCGACCGACGGAAGTGGCGTAGCCGGAGGTAATAATCTAGGGGAATTTTGACAGAGTTTCGGTGTGAATATGAAAGCTTAGGGGTGGTTATCGCAACCTTCTGTCTTTATATACTTCCCGAGAGCGGTTACTTCAAGAGGGAGTTAGAAAAGGAAGTTAACCATTCCTATTTTTAGAAATAGGAGGTTATTGTAACGGTTGGTAACCGTCTGGAGGTTACCAAGGTAGTTATTGCAGTAGAAAAGGGAAAGTCTAACCTTGACTATGAATTGGTCAACGGGAATGATCAAGCATTTTGACTTTGACTTCATACTTTGACAAATAAATGTTTAAGCTAAACATTACCTTAACAGGTAGCAAATACATGATCAAAAATTTTTAATCAATAAACGTAATTTGTAAATCACCACAAAAAGACAAAAAGAATAATATTAAAATAAACAAAATTAAAAAAGATAAATTAAAATAACAAAATACCTGCCCTATCACATCTTACCACATAAGGGTCACAAATAACCGTTATTTATTAAGACCTTCTCAATACATGATACCTACATAAAGTGAGCTAAATAATCATATCTACCTGTGTCAAATCAACTCAACTATTATTTTTTCTGTTATTCATTATTCATTCTTATTCAATTTTCAGTATCTCGTTACTATAAACCATCTCTTACAAAAATAATATTCTTTCATTCTCAACACTTTTCTTTTTTCCCTTTCCATCAAATTAAAAAATTAATTTATACTTTTCAAAAAAATTAATTTATAAATATTTATATTTTTAATAAAAAAAATGGAAAAAATATTTTCCACTAAAACAAACAACCCAAATCACCTCTTTTGGCAATAGAAGTACATTAACGACAAAATTGTGGTCAATATGAATAATGTGATAAGAGAATCAAGCTTAGAATGGTACTCCGTATAATAGTAGTAGTAGTTTGTAGTAAGCTAGAATCTGAATATGTCGTTTTTGATAATGTTTGACCAGTCAAATCTCAAATGTAAACCTATTCTAAGCCAAGCCCACAAGTACTTGTTCAAACTTATTCAATAATCAATATAGATATAACATCTTGTCAAATCAAGACACTTATTAACAACGTATTGTTTTTTAGTCCATCCGTTGTCTAATAAAGTTCCCTAATAATGTTACTTTTGGGGACGTTTATTTTCATTTTGAATTGTAGATTCAGTTATGGATTTATTAATTAAAAATTTAAGAATGACAAGGTGTCAAGGAACCAACTCAACCAACAGCTTAAGCTGATGGTTGAGGTCCCAGGATATATTTTATACTCTAACACGCCCCCTCACACGAGAACTCTTTGGGCTAGAAGTGTGGATGCGACATGGGCCCTCCTCATACCCGGCGTTGAATATTCCACTTTAAATGAGGGGTGGTTGAGATTCGAACCTATGACCTCTTGTCACACTGGCTCTGATATCATGTCAAGGAACCAACTCAACCAAAAGCTTAAGCTGATGATTGAGGCGCAGGATATGTTATATACTCTAACACAAGGTTTGAAAAGTTATTCTCAAATTCTCATTGTTAACCACTTTTATAACCATAGTGGATTTGACTCAAATCTAAATATTAAAATTTTTGGTTTGTCAAACAATAAATTTAAGCCAATTCCAAATTTTCAAATGAAATCCTTGTTCACAAACATGGCATAAAGGAATGTTCACGGAAATTAGAAAAAAGAATATGTTATATAGTTCACGGAAATTAGAAAAAAGAATATGTTATATAGTGGATATATTATTTAATTGGATAATAAATTTAATTAGGGAAAAATTAGGATTATCACAAGCATTAAAAAATATTAAAATAAAGTTAGTGGAAAAATATAGGGACCACAACTAATAAAAAATTAGTTTTATAAAGTTATTGGGGAACATGTGAGAACCATAAGGAATATTAAAACGTTAAATTAAAGTCAGTGGAGGATATGTGGGGTACATAAGCATTATAAAAATATTAACGTGAATATGAATAAGATTATTTTTATCTAAAATTTGTGACATAAATAGAAAAATTCTCTATGCGAACAACAAACGAAACATCCAAAAGAATAAATGGAAACTTCTTTAAGAATTAAACGCTTAAAGCATTATAATAAAACCAAATTTATGTACAAATTAAGGATTAAAGGCTTAAAGCTGACAAAATATTTTGATCTCTACTCCCAAATTTTACTATTCACCACTTTTTCCGTATGGTTAAAGTACCAACCCATACTCTGGTCCAATTTAATTTGCAGCATTTTTCATTTTGATCTGTCTTATTTAATTTGCATCGTTTTTATTTTTGGATGATGGCCCACCACTTTCTTTTAATCTCATCCATACATTTTTACTCTTTTAATTTTCTCCACACAATTTATTTTCTCTCTCTTCATTTATTATCACATTCTTAAAAACTATTCTCTTTCTCTTTGATGCAAATCAAAAGGGGGCCGAGGGTGTAGTATTTGATACCTGATAATTGAGTAAATTCAATACTTTAACAATAATTATGAAATGACTTAAACGAATCTATCCATCACTCTAGTAAACTCATTCATCACAAGTCACCCAAAATGTTCAAGTTTTAACTTCAAACAACTCTTGATTTTACCTTCTCTCACTCAGATTCTATTTTTGTGCGAGATACTGGATTGATGATGATGTTTGTCACCATTATTAAGTGACTAACAAGTAGTATTTGTCATGGAAGACCCATTTCTAAGTGTTTTTTTAAAAAGATTTAGAGTAAAGAAAATGGTACGTAGAGCATATAACATAAATAGAATTATAAGTATACGACCATTTGATTTAGGAAAAATTACTCAGAATAATACGACCTTTCACCTATTTTCCACGAATAATACGAACTTTCAATTAACCACCAATAATACGAACTTTGACATGTATTTTCCAGTGGTATACCTTACCTGTTTACAACCTGTAGAACCGGTCAAATTATGACCGTTGCCTTCTCCTCCCTATTTTGCTGCTTCAAGTATCTTCCTCACCTATTCACCTCCATTGTTATTTTCCTCACCTTCAAGTATTCTCACTTCCTCCATTATTATCTTTCTGACCTTCAAATATTCATATACAATTTCACAATACATAATGCAACACTACTAATTCATAGGATTGGGAAATTCATACATATAAGTTCTATATTTCCCAACACACAATTTCTTTTTTTCAAACTATAGGCTATATAATCTTACAAGTTACAAGATTCTCTGCATATTTACAACTTTCTCTCTTGAAAATACATGATACTTCAATTAGGCTAACAAGTAGTAGTGTTATTTTATACATTTATTGTCTAACACCATCTACCTCATTTGGAAGTTAAGTGTCCTAATGCAGTAAGCATACAAGAAGGCAAAGAACACTGTGAAACCCACCAAAACCACAGCAACTGGACCATAAAATCTGGATCATACCCAAAATGAACTTGAATATACTCCTTTATCATTGGATCTTGTGGAAATCCTGTCCCTTTAAGAGTTTGCGTTAGTTCACCGTATTGCGACACTATCAACCCGTACACTGTCCATGCTACCGGGCAGATCCAGTAGTACCATACCCACCATTTCGGTATTCTCTGAAAATTCATAACCAATTAAACCGAAAATTGTACTAAAATTTCAATTTTTTTTGCGATGTTTCATAAAATGTTGATTAAAGGACTTATTAATCATAAATGAGAATAATTAATTTTCGAAATCATGAACCCTAATTTTTGGGTGTTTGCAAAATTAGATGATAAATTATGAAATTGGGAAGAATAAACTAACCATTATAGGCGAATCTTGGATCAGTAGCAGAATCTTGCCTTGAATTCGTGGTTAATTGCTGTTTTGAGGGAGGAAGCTGCGTGAAGATGAGTTCTCTTGTTAATGGCTGTTTTGAGAGGAATGCTTGAACAGGAGAGAGAAGCTGCGTGAAGATGACTTTCTTGGTCTATTAATTAAACTTTTGTTAAAAAACAAATTCTAACCGGTTGTGGGTAAAACAATATACCACTGGAAAATACATGTCAAAGTTCGTATTATTGGTGGTTAATTGAAAGTTCGTATTATTTGTGGAAAATAGGTGAAAGGTCGTATTATTCTGGGTAATTTTTCCTTTGATTTAAGTTTTTAGTTGAGGCGAAGTGACCATTGTAGCACCTATAGATCATGTGATTTCTCTTGTATTGGAGAAACAGAAGAGAGTATACCATTATAAACTTGTGGAATAACACTTCCTACTATCAATTGGTTTTAATAGTAAATCTTATTTGGGATTGTAAATGGGTTCCCTAATCTACTTCCTTATTTGGATTGTGCAAACTCATTTCTTAAAATCATAACATGGTATCAAAGTTAGGACATCCAAGTTATCCAACAATGGAAAAAAAATATATAGTATACGGCTTTATAAACATTATAAGCAACTCTTGTTATTATATCACTATTGATTTTAGTTGAAAACATCCTTTAGGCTTGTACGTGGGTTACATATTCTTCATGTTATTTGGGTTCCTTAGACTCATTTTTAACAGTTTATCGTATAGTCTCTTATAGGCAAGAAAAAAAAACTTAAAAAATAATCTTACCATTAAAGATGTTCATTCAGATCATCAAAATAGCAGAGATGTGAATGGTGAGGTGGATGTGACGTAACGCAATGATGGTTAAAATCAAGAATCAAGAGCTTGGAGAGAAGTTAGGTGTTGCCCCATTATCCACTAAGATGCAATAAAATAGACTAAGATGGTTTGGATAAGTGTAAAGAAAGACAATGCACTCTCCCATCAAAAGGATATAAAGCAACATAGTAGAAGGTAAGAGAAGTCGATGAAGACCTAAGAAAACGTGGGTTAAAACTATTCAAAAACTACTTGAGTGAGCTGCTAAATTCATATCTTAAACTACTAATAGCTTCTTTAGTTGCCTTTATAGCGCTAGTGTTAATTACTTTTTACCTGCTCCTTTTTGTCTATTTATTTTCTCATCATATTGATTATTTTGTTTTGGCCCTAGTTTTGTTAGTGTTGCTTTTCTGCTAGTTTTCCTCTTAAAGCAACGATGTCACTCATTTTCCCTCTTTATACATGGCTTTTGGGGTAAAATTATTTGCATTCCTCTTACTCTCTCTTTAAAGGGGTACATGTATGGATTGTCCGTCAGCTTTTTAAACCCAGACTCTATTTTTGAGCGGGATAGTAGGTTAATGATGATGATTCATGTTGGTTTTTTCATAATTGTAAATTCTTTTTTGAAGTAAGGTGAAATCGAATTCAGTTATAAGGTGTCGATTCGTCAAATACTTTTGAACACCTCTGCTTCCCATAAGAATTAAACTCAAACCTTGACTCAATATGTGAAAGCTCCTTAAGTTTTATGATGCAAACTTAAAAAGACGAAAGTCTTAAAAAAGTATATTTTAATTAGCTTCTCAATAATGAACACAATTATGCAACTTTTTTCCCTTATAAAAATGGATGATAATCTGCTTAACTTTGCGGCTATTAGAAGAATATAGACGCCGCCATTAAAGTTTTTATGAACGTATACAATGTAGTGTGGAATACTAGGCTACTAGCTCCGTCCTGTTTGATTTACATTAAAGATAAAAATGGGTGTTTTTAAAAAAAGTAGTAATAATAAAGAGAAAGTATGAATTGCGTGAATAAAATTAAAAGAGTATTAAAATGTATGGATGAGATTAAAAGAAAATGATGGACCATTATCCAAAAAAAAAATAATGCAAATGAAATGGGACAAACCAAAATAAAAAATAATATAAATTTAATGGGACAGAAAGTGCATATAGTTATGCTCAAAGACTATACATCCTCCGTTCCATAATATTTGCTACTGAATGTGACATATTGTGTGGGAAAATATCACTATCAGTAGCAATTATGGAATGAAGGAACCGAGAAAGTATAAAATAGCTTCCCTTATTATACGAAGGCCTTTTCCCTTTTTGTTCCCTTACTTTTGACTTTCTTCCATAGCACTCATTTCATCCCCAAATGAAATGTCACCACTAACTATAAATAGGAAAAGTTTTAAAGCATTCATGCATGTACAAATTGAGTGTGGACTTGTGGTATCTTTTTTCACAAAAGAAAACTTAAATTATTTCAATGCTAAGCATATATATATATATATATATATATATATATATATATATATATATATATATATATATATATATATATATGTATATATATATATATATATATATATATATATATATATATATATATATATAGGGAGGGATCCAATGAGAAGGGTGTTGAAAATGAGAAGGATGAGAAGGACTCTACACCCTTGATTTCACAACAATAAAAATCTATGGTCACGATTGAGCCAAAAACACATAATTGTAAAAGTAACTATGTTACACAGAAAAGTAACTATGACATAAATTTTAAACTGTTCTTTTTTTGTAACATAGTATCCTTTTTTGTATATATAGTAACTAAAAAAAATCAAACAAAATCCTTCTCATCCTTCTCATTTTAAAATCCTTCTTATTTGATCCTAAATATATTATATATATATATATATATATATATATATATATATATATATATATATATTATATATATATATATATATATATATATATAAATTTTGAGAAAAAAAAATACAATTACATATTGCAACAATCATTGTAAAGGTTTTATAATATCTTGAATGCTAATTGAATAATATCTAGGGAGGTTAGAATAAGTGCCCTCCTTACGACAAGAAGGACCCTTAAATAAATAAAAAATTTGAAATGTATTCAAAAGTAAAGTAATGTGTGTGTCAATATTGTTATTGCGTAACAGGTGAAAAATAATAAATTTTGGCATATTTATTTTTTTTATCATTTGTATTTTGTTCAAAAATTAAAGGTAAAATTATTCATGTGAAATATAATTCTAAGTTTCTTTTTATTCATTTAAAAATGGTTTCTTAATATTTTCTTATGATAAAACTTTCTCGCATTTTTAATTATAATGAACTTTTAATAATGTTTTTAATAATGTTTTTGATTTCCAAAAAAAAATACTCCCTCCGTTCTTTTTTGATTGTCCTATTTGAAGATTTCACACA
The DNA here is from genome assembly GCA_000753965.2 of Amaranthus hypochondriacus. NCBI lineage: Eukaryota > Viridiplantae > Streptophyta > Magnoliopsida > Caryophyllales > Amaranthaceae > Amaranthus > Amaranthus hypochondriacus. The sequence continues at coordinate 26,851,453 of CM025918.1, forward strand.
AATTAAGAAATGTGGAATCTTTGTAGATAGTGTGTATTATTTTATTAGAATAGTGGTGTGAATTAATGATTGTATTGGTATTATGAGAGAGAAATGAGGGTTAAATGGGAGATAAAGAGAGTATATGGAAGATAAAAACTTTCCAAAATAGGAAAGTATTTCATATAGGACAAACTTTTAAAACTGTCCGTTATAGTAATGTGGAAAAACTTAAAAGAACAGAGGGAGTAATATTTTTGAATGCCATATCATTATTTACTTAATTTAACATAGTTTTTAAATATTACAATAAACTATGCCCATTAAATTAATATTATTTTTTAAACTAAATTGTCATGTAATCAATAAGCAACAAATAATGTTATTCCATTTGTCAAAATTCTAATAAGTTATAATTTAAAATTTTTCTACTCTTTTAATATATTATATGATTATATTATTATTTAAATTAATAAGCAACTAATAATGTTATTCTTTTTGTCAAAATCTAATAAGCTGACTTTTTAGTATATGAGCTTTTCAAGTTGAGTTATTTTGAATTATTGATTTTTCTGTCACCTTGAGTTTAATGCTTCATTAATATAATTAATACTTTAAAAAATTCATATAAAAAATTGTAAGCCATAATAAATTCCAAAACCTAATATATATATATATATATATATATATATATATATATATATATATATATATTATATTATATATATATATATATATATATATATATTATATATATATATATATATATATAAAATAATTTTTCTTTCCATTGATCTCATGATTTCTTTCATTAGGACAAGAATTTACCTACAATGTTAGATAATAGGGAGAACTTATTCCATCAGAAGATGACCTATAATATTTAATAGTAGGGAAGTGCTCATGCGTATTTTAAAACTTATTCCATTTGAATATAATCTTGTAAAATCTTAGGATAAATTATCTAGGATTTCTAATTAAGAGAAAGATGAAAAGATGAAAAGATAAACAATATCTATTAAGGAACCAACTCAACCAAAAGCTTAAGCTGATGGTTGAGGCCCCAAAATATATATATACTCTAACAGGCCCCCTCACACGAGAGCCATTTGGGCTAGAAGTGTGGATGCAGCACATGCCCTACTCATACTTGGCGATAAATATTCCACTTTAAATGAGGGGTGGTTCACATTAGCTCTGATACCATGTTAAGGAACCAATTCAACCAAAAGTTTAAGTTGATATTGGTTGAGGCCCCAAGATATGTTATATACTCTAACAATATGCTAATTTAACTTTTTTTGAAAATTTGTCCCCTAATCATATCAAACATTATTATACTCTAATAAAAAAGGTAAATTCCACCCCATTGAATTTTCAAAATTTTGGTTTTTATAAAACATAATGAGATAACTAATGAATCAAAATAGGAGTAATATATAAAAGTTTAAGGCTTCACTTATAATACTACTCTTAAAAGTAATTTATGCACTCATATGTCATGTTGAATCTATTTACAAAAGAATCATTATGTTTGTTGAAAACAATTCTAAAATTATTCTAACCCCTACCCCAAATTGAAATGTTTTTCAAAAAGAAAAAATCTAATGAGATTCCAAGCATAATAAGACTTTACATGATCTAAAAAAAGTCCAAAAACATAAAGAATGTTAGGACCATCATCATATATATCATACCCCTTAAAAGTCCAAATTTAGGCATGGTGTGGCAATCTCTTCTACCTTTGATCCTTCATACTTTTTTTATGCTTTTGATCATAGAATATCTAAAGCTAGAATTGAATCACCGCCGGACACTTTCAGTATCCCGCACAAGGCAGGGTCTAAGTGCGGGGTTTTTCTTTTACTGACAGATTCGGACAAATCATACTCGTTCCCCCAATGAGGGAGTTAAGAGAGATCCGCGTAGTCAAGAAACCCTCCAACTAATATGTCCAATAGGGGTCGAACCCCAAACCTTCTGCTCCACGTGCAGATGTTTGATCCATTGAGCTACAAGCGCTTTGGTTCCCCTCAAAAAACATATAGAGATAAAATCAGAACGATATAAAAACCGACTACGTTTTCAGTAATACTTGCTACATAACGGTTTTTGACACTATTCATCGTTCAAGCTTATTTTATTATATTGCGGTTAATGTGTAAAAAAATATAGTCAAGTGGGATCTTGTATGAATCGTATCATACTTTCATAATATTAAATATTTATAATTTTCAAATGTATATAAATAATTAAAATAAAATATTAAATTTCGTTGAAAGTCAAATATAACAAATAAAGTGGAACGGAAGAAATAGTTGATAGTACCATTAGACTAGCTACTACTATAACTCTTTCTTCAATAAAAAAACCAAAGCTATACATAGTAAAATTTGTCTTTATTAGCTATATCTATAAGTCTATAATTAAATACAAATTCCTTAATGATTTAAAACAAGGAACTTTATAACTTTTTTGTTCCTATATTAACTATTATTATTTGCAAAATCCATCAATCTTTTATTTTGAACTTGTTCCACAAATTGTGCAATGTTGATTTGGATCCCAATATTATGGGTGGGTTCCTCTTAGTATTGCTCTTCTCATGTCCTAATATATTGTTTATTTAACACAAAATAGTATAAAGACTTATAATGTTTAGATTATTTAAGTTTTATACTTCTTCAACATATATAGTAAAAATTGGAGAATTGAGTTTTATCTTAATAGACTAAATAAATATTGATTTTTTAGGCAAAATCTTAGGATCAAATTTCTTCTAATCCTACGTTTTTTTCAGTCTACTGTGTAATGAAAAAATAAAAATAAAACTTTAGTTTATTTATCCTAAATTCCCTTAATCTATTAAATTTATATGCATAAGGTCATGATCAATTCACTTCATTTTAATTAGTATCATAAAACCCTATGTCTTTTTTTTGAAAAATATTATTATTAGTACAATACAATTCAATATATGGTTTCTAGAACATATTTTATTATTTAATTTTCTCGGTCTAATGTTCTAGATTACCATGCCATATATACACTCTAAATTTGACTTGGGGGAAGTTTGGTTTAAGAGTAAACGTTTTCTCTATTTTTCTTTTTTGATTGAATAAGAGTTTAATTTAGAAAATTTTAGGTGGAAAGAAGGTTTGATAGATCATTTAGTCAATACAATACAATATGAAGTTTTCAATTTACCAAACACAACTTCCATAATACTCTGTGCATCCCAACTAATTCTCATTTTAGAGACGTCTCTCTGACCCAATCCATTAAAGCTTATTTCTTACGTTTACTCTATAATTTCTCTAATGGGCCCACCCAATTAGAGATGGTCTCTCAAAGAGACCGTCTCTCACAAGAATTTGTGCTTAATTTTTTATTTTTCGCACACTTTTCTTCTTTTAATAATCATCACTAGCTAATTTTCTTTTACCAAAAGCGTTTGTGGCTCAATGGACAGAGCATCTGTATGTGAAACAGAAGGTTTGAGGTTCGACCCCTACTGGGCGTAGGTATCAATTGGGGGTTTCCTGACTGCGCACATCTCTCATTACTCCCTCATTGGGGGGACGGGTATGATTTGTCCGCATCCTTTAGGGAAAAAAAACACCTGAATTCTGCCTTGTGCGGAATATTGAAAGTGTCATTTACCTTTACTAGCTAATTTTTCTTTTTATCTTATTCACAAATTTATTCTCTCTTATCTCAATCTATTTATATTTCATCATTTATTTGATATTTGTCTTATTCACCAACTATAAATCAATATTTACAACTCTATCAAGAGGTGCAAGGAAAATATATACTTTCCCCAGGGCGAATTCAAACTAAAATTAACGATGTCAATGTATTAAGTATCATTTTTTAAAAATATTAATAGTAAGGCTTGAACATGGAGCAATGCTATCATATACCAAGATTGTAATCAACTTAGCTGGTACACTTATTAGCATATTTAAAGATATATAACTTGTTAAACATTGTCAGTTGACAGCATTGAACAAGGTTGTATTCGCCCTTGACTTTCTCCATTTCATTGCTAAATCTTTCTTTTTAATCGTGTTAAAGTACTTGCTACATTACTGTGTGAAAAAATAATGCTAAATAAATCTATTTTTTCCTTAATTTTTTCTATAATAAATCTCGTTTGACTTTCTATTCTCAAACTCATCTCTTTGGAAATTATAATGGTCTTTTTAACACAAAAATAAATATTTTTTTTTTAAAGAAACGAAGTTGTAATCAACAATCATGCATATGAACTACTAGTGATATGTTTGGTTGATTCAAAGTCCAAAGACAGCATCAATTACCATTCCCTTAAGGTGGGTCATATTTCCTCCATCACTCTCAATAATTTATACCTTCTAATCTCCATTTTCCCCTTTTTCTTTACTATTCATATAAGAAGCACACTAAAAATACATAATAATTTTTAAATTTGAATTATTTTACTTTTCAAACTTTTTAAAAATCTTAAAAATAAATAATTTAACTAAAAAAATATTTAAATACCTTTATCTAATAATTTTAATACGTTATTCCAGAGCCAGAGGACTCTTGATCACACTCTCTTCTATGAGTATAAGTTGTCATTGTTCTTCCCTTTTCAGACCCTAACCGTAGTTTTCTATTAGCGAGATAGATTGAGTATGATGATGATATATGATGAAACATCTTACACTTGCACAAAACCAACTGCACAAAATAAAGATAGAAGCAAAATTTTATGTGGGGACCAACCTTTTTCCAATTATATATTAAATAAAATGTTATATTAATATATTTAAAGCCTGACTATCCCACTAAAAATCAGCCAACCTTTTCCTTCCCCCACTTTCTACTTCCTCCCAAACTTAGATGTTTGGTTCTTGATGTTTTCTTCCTCCCATGATTTTACTATTCCTTATAATCTTCCCATGTCTCATGTGTATTGTCTCCTTCTTTTTATTATGATATATAATTCTCTTCCTTGCCTTCTTTCCCCTCCTACCCTCTTATCACCTTCTCCTACCAAAATTGTACCTAGATTCATCCCTCACTATTCTTCCCTAATAACAACCTTCATTCACAACTAACATGTATGTATGTACGTATGTACCTACGTATATTTTTACACTATAAAAGCTTACAACATATTCATTTATCTCTTGAGAAAATGTTTTTGTAAAACGATTGAGAATACTATGATCTATAGCTCTGTTGCCACTATTAACACAGCTTGAAGTCTCCGATTCAAAAAGGACCTCACGTCCACCATTACCATTACGTAACGTTTATTATAAGAATATATAATAAAAATTACTTTTTTAGATTATTTTTTTTGGTAGATTCCTATTTTTAAAAAGAAACCCTTTTTTATTCTATGATGAGGGAGATTGAATTGTCAATCCCTAATTTCTTCACATGCCCAATAAGTCTAGAATTGTTTAGTGATCCGGTGACTTTGTGCACAGGACAAACTTATGATAGGTCTTCAATTGAGAGATGGATTGCAGCTGGAAATCTTACATGTCCTGTTACAATGCAAAAACTTCATGATGTATCAATGGTACCTAATCACACTTTAAGGCATTTGATTGATCAATGGCTAGATAAGAGCAATTTTCATCACAATCTTGATCAATCTTTTCATCATGATCATGATCATTATGATGATGATGATATTTGCAAAGTGGGTTCTAAAGTTATGTTCTTTACTTCATTAAAACATGTTCTTGAATCTCAAGATCACTCATTTTTGGACCAAAAAATACAAGTTCTTGAGCAAGTTATATGTTTATCAGAAGATTTGCCTAGGAAAAATGAGGGTTTAATCTCAATGGGTTTTTTCCCATTAATTTTGGGTATAATTTTTGGATCAAAAAAACCCCAAGAAAATATGAATTTTTTGGAAAAATCCCTTGATTGTGCCCTTAAATTAATACCCTTTTCTTGCTTAGATGATTTGAATATGCTATTAGAAGAATCAAAGTTTGAAACTTTCAAAGTTTTATTCCAAGAAGGAAGTTTTTTGGTCAAAATAAGTTTATGCAATATAATAGAAATAGTATCTCTTCCTACTTCTATATCAACAAAAGGGTTACTTTCCAAAATAGGAAATAACACCCAAATACTCCAATCTTTAATTAGCTACATAAATCATCATGATCAAAATCCTAAACTCTCACAAGGAGGGATTAAGGCCATCTTAAGCTTATTATCAAGCTCATCATCCCATGATAATCGCGGCGAAAACATGATTAAGGAAGGGCTAATCCCATCATTAGTGACATACATTTTGGAATTAGAGAAGAAAGACAGAGATAAAATGATACCAAAAGCTATAAAAGCACTAGAATTAGTGCTAGATTTGGAAAGTGCAAAAATGGAATTTATGGGTAATGGGGTATTATCTAAAGGGATTAAGGGGACTAATTAAGATGGTTTTTAGAGTATCAGGAGATGATGAAGGGAGTGAAAGTGCAGTAAATTGTTTAATGATTTTGTGTTGTGAATCAAATGAGATAAGAGAAGAAGCAATTTGTGGTGGGTTATTGACACAATTACTATTATTGTTGCAAAGTCAGTGTAGTGCTAGGACCAAAACAAGGGCCAGGATGCTGCTAAAGCTGCTCAGATCCATGTGGTCTAAGGACCCAAAAAAGGTGCATCAGTAATTAACTTTTTTTTTTCTTTTTCTTTTTTTTTTGAATTTTGTGTATTAGCGGTGTGGTCAGATGTGGTTCTGGACACATGTAAGGTATCGGGGGTATGGACTTCCTAAATTAAGGCCTTAAATTTTCGGAAAAATGTAAAATTAAAGGGGTCTTAAAATATATTTTGTATTTTTACACCGTCCTTGATGGCGGGCATGGGATGGTGTTAAGGATGAAAAAAGATTAAAGGAGAAACTTTCAATTTTTTTGGTAGTTGTGTAATCTTTGAGTTTCTCGTGGTCTGTTTGGTTAGTGGTACTAAATTGTGGTAATAGAAATAATTTGTTGTACAAAATTTCATCAAAAGTTTTATGTCATTTCCACGTTGATGAAACTTTGATCACAAAAAATATTTTCTTTACAAATTTCATTCCCATTTAATACCACGTGTCCCAATAATAATACATTAAAATGAATTTTAAAAAGACAATTAAATGATTGAAATTGGACAAGCATGGCCGTTAAGGTAGCCAAGAGATTTTCAGCCAAAATTACATTAATTTTCATTCTCATTACCACCGTTTAATATCACCTACCAAACAGGTTGTCATCGTAGTAAAATTAGGAAACTAAATTAGATATTAGATCAATACTCATAATTACGTGCCTCCTTTTGTTATCATAAACTATATTATCTCACAAGTTACACTATAAACTATACAATTGTGAAAACTTTTCCCTATTATATGTAGTCACTAGTAATAAAGAGGGTTTTAAAAACAAATTTGTCTTATTAACTTTTAAGTGCTTTTTTATCTATTAGAGTCTATTAGAGCGGACTGCTTGTCAAATAGGTCATATTATGTAGGACAACTTTAAATCAATAATTCTTAATCAATAACCATGATTTGTAAATCACCATAAAAATTAAAAAGAATAATATTAAAATAAACAAAATCAAAAAATATAAATTAAAACAATAAAACCCTTCTCCTATCACATCTTACCAAATAAGGGTGATTTATTAACCTCACAAATAACCATTATTTACCAAGACAATGGTTCGTGATTCGATGAGTATGGGGTCTTGCCAAATACTATTGTGGCACGCCTGTGACCCTGGTTGAATCTCGAGTTGTATCGTGTCATGTATTGGTGTTGACCGTTAATTTATAGTTAATGTATTGGTGTTGGCCGTTAATTTAGTTAATTTATAGATAGAGTGTTTAAAATAGACCTAATGACTGGAAATTTACTCGACCTTATATAACTTTTTGCTCATTCTCTATAATAATATCATCTTTTGATTAATCATGAATAATACCACTAAGGAGGGTATTTCCCTTAAAATATCCCTAACATGTTAATAATCAAACTATAAGAGATTAAATGACCAAAAAATGGTAAAATAGCTAATAAACTAAAATTGGTATTATACTAAGAAAAAACACCTCTAAACTGGTGTTATTCATAATTAAAAAAAGTTGGTATTATTATAGAGAAATTGACAAAATGTTTTCTTATTCACAATAATTTTTCCATTTAAAAACTAGATTTTAAACCAAAACAAAAAACTACTTTCAGCGTCGTTCCTAACCATAGGCAATGTAAGCATTTGCCTAGGGCCTAGAGTTAAAAAGAGCCCAAAAATTAGAAAATGCTAGTTAATTGAAGTAGGCACTTAAAAATTTGCAATTTATGTTAGTTTTTTATCTTTTAAAATTACATATGACACGTCTACATTTTTAATATTAATTATAATATATAAGGTTCATCTTTGTTATTTTCCAAACACCTGTTTAGTTAATAACCGACCTTCTATAAAAAGGCTCATTTCTTTCAATTTACCTCAGACTTATACAATGTCAAGAACGACATTGACTACTTTATGGTACTTTTTTTTTACCGTTGAGCTTGTTAGTCCACATTTTCTCAAATAGAAAATGTAAACACTAATTTCACCAAATTTTTCACTAACGAATAATTTATATATATAACTAATTAATAAATAATTTACTGATCAAACAAATCAACTGAATCAGCCAAAACAGAAAATCACAAAACACTTTCTATTCATGTGTCTATACAAATTAAGCTAGTTGAAGATCTGTCCACACTCTTCACCGCCAAAAATTAGGCGAAGTATCATGGTTAGTTAATAAAAGATAGTACTTACTACTTACTTCCACCGTCACTCTTATTCCACATATTTTTTCGAAAACTTGTTGGAATACTCTTTTTAATTTAACAAAAAATTTAATTTTTTTTTCTATTATATGAATAAGTTGAAAGTATCGTGGTTACTATGCAGATTAGTAAAAAATTTATCTATCACATGGAAAAGTTAAACTCAGAATAAACACTTAAATTTGTTTGTTTTTTAAAACAAAGACAAACTATTTTCTTGTAATCTCATTTATACATTTTAACTTTATTTAAATTATATCAACTGATTTATTTTTTCTCATCATTTATTTCATATAGGAATATCTCTTTTCTTATTATCCTAAAGAGACAACGCACATTTTTATATGAGACGGTTTCTTCGTCTGACGCTCGTTATAAACAGACTTAAAAACTCAAATAATACAATTAATAGCATATATATTTTTTATTTTGAGATCTTCTCACCGAAAAACAGTAAGCCTCAAAACAGTCTCTCATAAAAATAGGTCCAGAGACAAAAGAGTACTAATAGTCGTTCATTTTCAACCATTCTCATACCACAATATTTGACTATCAACGTCAGTCTTTCCTCTTGAACAAGTTTACTTTTGTCCCCTTTAATAGCCCCCACGGCCCACACCACGCTTCCACAATTCCACAAAATAATACCCTATTTTATATTTCTTCCGTTCCATAATACATACTATTAATAGTGATATGTACAACATGTTTAATCAAAAATATCTCAAATTGCATTCAATTAAAAATTATAAAATATGGATATTGACAAAATTTATATCAAAATGAATCAAATAAAATCTCACGTAATTATGTTTTAACTTATAAATTAAGAATAAATATAAATTAAGAGTAATTAATAAAATTAAGATTAAATTCAAATGATAATACATATGAGTAATTGCCAAACACTTCATTTCCCACTCATTTTAGGTCACTTTTTCAATTTAAAATCTTTATCTCAAAGCAGTAATTTATGTACTCTAGTGTTATAAATTGTACAAAGACCATTTAAATTGTATAAATGATATTATGAGTGAAGTTTTCGGATGTGTAAATGAGAATAAATGAAAATATTGATGTCATTTCCACAAAAAGTGATAATAGCAAAGTAATTGAAAGATGTGTAACTTGAGTCTTGGGTTAATTAGTCATGTGATTATATGATAATTAATGTGTAGAAGAATCTTGTCTTGAAGGTTAAAATAACTAATTAAGATTATTAGACCTTAAGCATCAATTATGGAAATGGTAAAGGACACTTTGTGTTTGACTTGTTTGGGAATCAAAGTACAATGAAATATGGAAGATTAAGCTTCACATGTGAAGCATTTGAAGGGAAAATATCCAAACCTAGGGCTAAGGTATAAAGTATTGGAGACCGGGACATTGCATGAAAGTGGAAACAGACCTGCTGAGAGGCGCTCGACCAGCTGCTAGGTCGAGCAGCTTCTCTGACCATGTTTTTTCGATTCTGCTGCTTCCTTTTGTGGTCCATTATTGTCCCATGTTGTTTCCTTAGTCTATATATATGTATTGCCATACTCTTTGTATAGTTGAGTCAAGCTTAGAGCTTGAGCCTCCCATTATTCTTACCACTCTCCTTTTATTCTCTACTTCATGTAACTCTCTCTCACACACACTACTTATTGATGTAATTTCTTCAACATTGTAATGAGCTTACAAAGCTCCTCTATCCTTTAAACACATAATGATACACTAGCCTAGGATGGTGGATGTAGCCTAATTAGGTGAACCACCTTAAATCTTAGTGTTATTGTTTTATTTACTTTTATTGCTTTAACCACCTTAATACTTGCATATAACCGTGTTTCATTAGTACACCTCCAAGCTATGGTCGTTCGTGCCACCTTTAGGCCCACGCTTCCGCATTCGTTAGCCTACTCTAACAGTATTAATGGACGCTCTAAAATGACAAGTGCGACATGTACAGAGTTTTATATGGTAGAATGTTCTATACTCTCTTTGTTCTCAATTTGCATCCATTTTTTTTTATTAAATTGTCCCACTCAATTTAGATAATTTCTTTATATGAAAATAAACCCTATCATCTTCTTTTAATTTCTACCACACAATTAAACTTTCATTTAATGCCATCTAAAAAAGTCATTCCATCTCTTTATTTAATATCACACTTTTAAAACTTCCTATACATTCTTTAAAAATCAATTTTTTCACTTTGATTTAATCTCTCTAGGACGGAGAAGTCATTCTTGGGTTTTTTTTAAAGCTTCACGTCCTATTTTCGTTTAGAACACAAGTTTGCTACAAACTAATTTGCTCATAATTAATCAAAATGAAGTATGGTTTTTGGAAAACTAAGACAAAAATTAGAATGTTAAGATAGTATTAAAAGAGCAAAAAATAATTGGGTAAGAATTAATAAAAATAAACATAAATATGATGAAAATATTTTCATAATAAAATGTTATAATTACGTATTGAACTGAATAATATAATAAACACATAGGGAATGCTCTTTTGTTTCAAAAGTCTTGCAATGGCAACAATCACAATTTAAACTTATGTTGCATTTTGTTGAGAATAATTATGAGAAAAGTTTATAAATGCGTTGAAAGATAGCGAGTCTATAAAATGAGATAAGAATAGTAAATAAATGTTTATAATCGAATCGACAGTAAAATGTTTACAACAACACAAATAATTCGTCGAGGCTGCATTGTGCGCTACAAACTTGGCGTAGTCTAATAGAATCGGCAGCCAGGTTGCCCAAGCAAGACAGCCATACCAAGCAACTCGATTTAGTTGCAATAGAAAGTCTATTGGAAGAGTCATGCAATTATCTGAACATTATCTATGGGGAGAAAGATGAAACACAAGTCTTAATAGATATACACAAAATATGTACTAATCAGAAAAATAAAACAGATAATGACATTAAATTTCATCAACTAGAACAACAATCACAACATAACTAAATTGGTTGCAATTAGCATAATCTGAAGAAAACTGGAAATTATCAACCAAAATCCAGATTATCTTTGATTTGTTAAGGGTCATGCAATTATCTGCTGAACATCCACCCACAAGTCTAAACATCAATTCTCTTTTAATTATTAATTAGATTTCATTGTTGATTATTCACTGCATCGATTTGTGTTAACAAGAACAATAAGTAAGTAATTTGATTTTCTTACAAACAAGATTCACTGCCCTCAACAAGGGCAACCAGAAGATGAGACTATGCCATGCTCAAAATCTGAACTGTGAAACTACAAGACTATTGCAACCTCTTGTATGCAACAACAAAAAAATAAAAAAATAAAATAAAATAAAATAAAAAACTTTTGAAAAACTGCTGGAGTTGTGAACTGTTGTACTTTGGTTTGGAGCTTCTGCGTAGTTCATCACTTTAGTGTCGTGTTCCTTCATTGAGACTTAGACTACGCGAAACTTTAGATGAACAATGTTATACTTTCAAAAAGCTTCAACGTACAGAGTTAGTAGCGCACTTTTGAAGGATTTAAAATTCAAGTGAAATGATGATGTTGTTTAGATCATCAACCTACGCAGTTATAAGACTCCAACAAGTTATGCAACAACAAATGCACACCATTTGAGAACCACAAATTTAAGTTATCTGAATAAACAAAAGAAGCTATAAAGTCTTGAGTAAAAGGTTCAAGCAATGTCACCTACATTTTCAAGCTCCTTCTCACAGGCATCATCACATAGTTTCGGCTTTTCCTCAGCACACAATCCCGCAGCCTTTATCTCATGGGAGTTTATGACGAGACAAGATAATCCAAGAAGCAATCCAACATGCCTGTGCTTACATAGATTCAACCTAGGTCCACCCAAAGATGTTGGTTCAGGGGCAGGCTTCGCTTTAGAACATCGAATATTAAGATTCCGTGAAGTGCTTTTCACCTTGTTGTAAAGATTGGTGGTACCACTTAAAGCTGCAAATGAACCCAAATTAGTTATGAAATCGATTTATACTTTTGCAAGCGAAGCACCCTCTTTGACACAAACTTCTACAGTATTCTAAAGCTGTTTCAACAAGTAAAATGCAGTTCAAAGTAATCATAGACATAGTTATTTCCTCTTAGACCTTGTATGCAAAAACCCCAGTTATTATAACTTTTTAAGCCTTCCAATAATCTCAACTGCTGCGATGTGAGGGCTAGATTTAAATAATTCCAACAATTGCTTAGCACACCATGGAGACTTAAGTGGCCTATTTGTTGTAATCAATGTTTAATGTAATCTATGTGTTCAATCAGTAGTAATTGCTTTTTTGATCTTGAAAAACAAAATTCAAGAAAAATTAAAGAACATCAACCCAATAAACTTTGTTGTCACACTCCGTACAAAAGTTCAAACATTCAAAACCAGCAACAATATTGTTGCTGTATAGTAGCAACAACACAACTATATTTCAAATAGTACTACATATTTTTGAACAAAAAACAGATGCAACAGCTAGATTCAAGAAGTAGTAATTTTCAAACGAATTAACCCTAAAATCAATTTGAATCAATTCTTGATTTTCTATTAGGCATCATACTTTTCAATTCAAACCAACAATAATTTAACAAAATGCGACAATCCACCATTGAAATCAATAAATAACTTGAATTGAAATGAAACAGAGATTGAAAAGAGAAAGGAAGTACCTTTGGGCTGGGAGATTGAGCAAAAAGCGAAAAATTAGGTTTCATCAAGAAAGTCGCACTTTAGTTCCAGAATAATGACCTAACTTGAGGGTGGCGGAGCAAAGTTCTTCAAATGTTTTACAAGATAAGGGACCCGCACCATTTTCTGTTTGAGAGGGAAATGTTGTAGCTGTAGCGTGTAGCATATGAAAAGTCTAATTTGGGGTTAGTTGTATTCGTTTGTAAAACAAACGATACAAATGACACTTATTTGTATCGTTTGTATAAACAAATGATACATAAGTGTTAGTTGTATTGTTTGTCTTACAAATGATACGAATAAGAATTATTTGTATCTTTTGTTTTACAAATGATACAAATAATTCATTATGTGTATCATTTGTTTAATTAAAAGATACAAATAAGGTTTATTTGTATCTTTTGTTAAAATAAAAGATACAAATAGCAATTGTTGTATCTTTTAAATAAAAGATACAAAGAGGGGTTACTAATGGCACGTTTTCTACAAGTGCATGTAGAGAATATATGGGGATCAAGAAAGTAAGAACATAAAATTAGAAAATTGATTCGAGTTCCTTGGTTTCTCAATGTAACCACCCTTACAAATAAACATATATACATGCATAAAGGCCTTAAACATGTCATTAAAGGACACAAAAGTGAATTATAATCAGTTTTGAATGCAAGGAAACCACCCGAACTGAATATCATCCTCCTAAACCGAATAGAATAAGAACAGAAGTTCAAGAAGCAAAGCTACGAGTCGTTGCTCTGAGCAACGTGTCGTCACCAGAAAAGTTGAGTTGGCTTTCTCTTGCCGACAAGTCAGCTTAACATCACTTTCCATAACACAAGCGACGAGAGCGACGGGTCTGTGCTAATAAGCGACGACTCGTCGCTTATATTCTGATTTGGACTTTAAGTTTTTACACTTATATTGTCCCACTAGTTACATAGCATTTGGTATTAACTTATTCACTTAATATACTATAAATGTCCAACAAAATATAAACTACGCAGCTTCTTGAGATAAAAATAGTGGAAATCAATTACTTTAAAGTGTTGACAACGAACAGAAAAAATTTATCCCAAATGATAAAAATAGCAATATTATTATATATCATAGTCCATACAACTACCAAAGCTAAATTGTGTCACATCTTAAACATTATTATCGCCATGATGATCAACAACCAAAGTAGCAAAGAAACTAATGTACATTTCACAAAGAAAACTATACAGAGAATTCTTCATCAATCGAATAAATAACTGGAAATAAGATGAAAGATTGCACCGTAAGCAGGGAATGGTAAGAGGATAGTACCTAGCATAACCCTTACTTCGTCTGCATTGGGAAATAGCAGAAAGCTAATTCAAACTCCCAAGATTATAAAATGCTCGAAGCAACATCTGGCTCAGTTAAATTTCCATTATAGTTAACAATACAGGTTTCAGGGAGCTGAATTCCAGCCTCGTCAAGACCAGCCTTAGTTATATGTGGGCATGATCGAACATCAAGGTATTCTAAAAGTTTGCAAGAATCTAGGATCATGGATATTCCAGCAACTGTGATCTTTGGGCAGTTACTCACCTTCAAGACCTTTAGATTTTCTGCAAAATCTTCTGTACCTAATCCGTGAAAAGCAGCATCAGTCACCTCTTCACAACAACCCATGTCGAGTGCTTGTAAATTTTTGCAATGTTTTAGAATACAGCTCAGTGAAGAATCAGTGACGCTTAAACACCAATCCATCCGCAAATTCTTAAGGCTGGAATGACAAGAAAGCACTAATGATTTTACGGCTTCATCAGTTATATCCCGGAGACCACCAATAATTAAAGTCTCCAGACTCTTGCAAAACTTGGCCAAGATTGAGATACCAACATCTCCAACTTTGTAGCAGTCCAACATCTTTAGAGTCCTTAGAGAGGCAGAACAGGCTTCTGAAATGCTAGAGATACCAGCATCGCCTACATTGGTGCATTTGTTTACATCTAAATGCTTGATGTGTCTACATCCACTAACAAGAACAGTAAGCCCATAATCTGTTATGTTAATGCACCCTTGAACAACCAGTTCTTCTAGATTACGACAATTATTGGACAGAGCTTCCAGTGTACTGTCGGAAATTAATCTGCAGCCAGCCAGGTGCAAGCTTTTTAGGTCACTACAACCCTCAGCTATACCACACAATCCCCTATCTGTAACTTTTCTGCAACATGATACATCCAAAGACTGCAAAGAATGAAGATTGCTTCCTATTGCCAATAGTCCAGCATCTGAAATACCTACAAATCATGTGAAAGCTAGCAATAAAAATTTTGGGGAAAATGTAACTTTTCTGCAGTCCACTTCAATGCCCTGCAGTATATCTAGAAGTAACTCCACATCAGCATCAGTAGTAACAGAGGCAAGCTAGTTAAAATAAAGGCCCCATCTAGTTCCTGAGAGAAAGTAGACACAAAGATCACAAAAGGATTTTGCATATTCGTCAACATCTATGGAATTAGGGAAGCATAGGCTTATAGCATGTTTGAAATTTATGTGGATATTGGCAATTCAGGGGACACATTATGGAAGAGAAAATTTGTTGCCAATGGTAAAATAAATTCCTATTAATTTGCATCATAAGAAATGAAAAGTCTCCCAAAAAGGCACGACGATGCTCTTAGTACCACGAACTAACACGAGTAAACAAAACCAAAAACAACACCAAATGAGACACATTAAGTAAGAATGTAAGCTTGAATCTTTCTAGTTGCTATAGCACCTTGATCCCACTCAAATTTTCATTCTGTTAATCTTACTTCCTACTATTTTCACCCATATTAATACACACTTCACATTTTAAAAAAAGCATATTATTTCTGTCAATAATAAAAATAAAATAAATAAATAAAACAATGATTTTAAAACCCCTGTTTCACTAAATCCCCACATCCCAAACCAAAGATAGCTATACCACAATAACACCCTGAATGAACTAGCCCTTATCCATGATCCGAGACAGCAGAAACAGTAGCAAACAGAATGTGCAAGTTGTACACTTGTAATAGTCAAATAAACTTCATGTCAAAAAAAATAGTCAAATAAACTTAAGAATGTGAAGTTTTCAGTACAAAATTTGACCAATGAAATCTCCATTAGTCCAATTGTACAACAAGTAACGTAGCCCCAAATTAGCTCCAACCTCAATGCACAATATTTGACCACTAATATAATATCTGAAAATAACAATCAAGAATCAACTTCAGCTAAAGAGATGGAGCCCCATCAATCCCATAACTGACACCAACCAAAAGTACATCTTAATCAACTTTCTTCAAAATCTACCTCTCTCTGACTCCATAATTCATCAACATTTGTTCTAAAATCAAACAAAAGACTAGAATAAGGGCCAAAACATAAAAGGCAACATTGACAAATCCAAGTTAAAATTGATTATTCAAAAAAAAAAAAAAACTTCATAAGAAAGGCACTATGCTTTGTAACAACTAAATCATACTTCAATTTCCCCAAAACAATCAAAAGTCAAGTCTTCTGAAAACAATATGCATATCAACAAATTTCTTCTATTTGTTCCTGTATCCTTATCCACTCCTGCAATTAAGATTGCCAAACTTAAAATTTCAAATACTAAAAATAGAGGAGAAAGAAAAAGAGAGTACCTTTACAATGGGATAGAAGAAGGACACGTAAACAACGGAAGCCATTAGCAATAACCTTGAGGTCTTCATCAGTAACACCAGGATAAAAAGAACGAGAAAGAGACTGAGAATAATCAAGTTCGTGAATTCGAGGAAAGCGAGAAGCCAAACGACGAAGCATGTAAAGTCCCGCACGTGCGCAAATCTTCCTTCTTTCAGTACTTTGAAGATGAAGCCATCTTTTGCATACTAATCCAAACACTTCTTTGTCTTTATCACTCTCTAATTTGGATAATATAGCTCTTAATTCGTCATCTCTAAGAGTTTCGTTTATGCACACTCTTGAATCAAAATGATTTTGGTTTTGATTCTGATTGAGATTTTGACCATGGATGCTATTGAAATGACTGTTTTCTGTCTCCTTTAATAGCGATTCCACCATCGCCATCGATGATCAGAATAAAGAATCAGAGGAGAGAAAGGAAGTTTGATAAGGGTTTGATGACTGAAACCCTAATTTAATCCCCTTTCAATTTATCAGTTGCTAGTTGATGAAATTAGGGAACATATTTTTTTTTTTTTGAAAATCACCTACTGTATTATTATTGCAAATCGAGGACCACCAAAGTTTGGAGACTTGGTGAAAAGGGGTTCATACATATTTTCTCTCCCGCATCGTCGGTGTCCCACCGAGCAATCATATGGGCAACAGTATTTCTATGCCTACGGACAAAACTACATTTAAAGTTTATAAAACGAGAGCTAAGATCTAAAATACGATCAATTAAAGCACTAAAATACGTAGAACCCAGCTCCTTGCATTGTATTGCGTGTAGCACCGTGAGAGAATCACCTTCTAAATGTATGTTATCGTACCCCAATCTAGCAGCAGTTTCCAAACCAAATAGGGCAGCAGCAGCCTCCGTTGTGAGCGGGCTCTAGTTTGCCTTTGAACGACGGGTTCCAGTGAGAAGAGGCTTCCCAGCAGCATCACGGAAAACAAAACCCATACCTCTGATCATATGTGGACTGACGTGAGCATCGAAGTTCACTTTTACCCAACCATCTTCCGGGGGTTTCCACTTTTGGAAAGACAAAACTTTTGGAACCTATGGAACCCCAATCTTCAAGTTGTAGAGCTGGTAATCACTAATCATCTTAGCCAGGGCACTCGACAGCTGTATCAAGTTGCAATTTGCTTGTTCCATAACCATGACATTCCTGCATATCCAACAAGCCCAAAGACATGGACCAATTGAGTTGAGCTCATCAGATGACGCATGGGATAACAGCCACTTAAAGGTCTCAAAGAAGCTGGTTCGAGGAGCGTCTTGAAGTAAAGCATGGGAGGGATGAGAGGACCATAA
Organism: Amaranthus hypochondriacus; assembly: GCA_000753965.2. Classification (NCBI taxonomy): domain Eukaryota; kingdom Viridiplantae; phylum Streptophyta; class Magnoliopsida; order Caryophyllales; family Amaranthaceae; genus Amaranthus; species Amaranthus hypochondriacus. Next base: position 26,869,942 of record CM025918.1, read on the forward strand.
ATCTCAATTAACACCACAGTCTAGGAGCGCATGACAAATTGATTCTTGACCTCCATCACACCGAATACAATCAGGGCTCGCAGCTATATGTCGATGATGTCGGACCACATTAACCGGGAGTGAATTCTTACAAGCTCGCCAAAGAAAGTGCTTGAGTTTGGGTGGCCAATTCAGCTTCCAAATTTTCTTCCATATATCGTCAAGCTGTGTCGGGGCATTAACAATTTGATAGGAGCTCATACCCAACCAATAGCCGGTTCTCACACTACAGGACCCATGTTTTGTTAAGGTCCAGATCAGCTGGTCTTCGACCTCGCATGGAGGGAGAGGGATAGCTAGGATACGCTCAATAGTAGGACCATTGAAAGTATCTTGCAGGGCGTCCAAGTTCCATGCTCTTGACTCGTGCTCAATATAATGCCAAACAAGGTTGCCATCATTGCGTGTATCCAGTAGTATAGGAGTCACAAATTTCCCATCATCCATAATCCATCTCTCACTCTGGATGTGAATTTTGTCCCCTTTACCAACCCGCCACCCCATACCTTCTATGAGCAAAGATTTTGCGCCCCAAATACTTCGCCATGGTAGACTCGGATCATGACCCCTATTAGCTTCAAGAGGATCGCAGTGCTTATAGTATCGAGCCTTAAGAACAGCAGATAGGAGAGGACTCTCATTGTTGTGTAGCCTCCACATTTGTTTGGCTAAGAGGGCTTGGTTGAAACACTTGAGATCTCTAAAACCCATACCCCCACTACCTTTAGGACGGCACAAATCAGCCCAACTATGCCAATGTATTTTCCTCGCTTCTCTAGACGAGCCCCACCAAAAGTTTGCCATCATGGAGTAAATATCATCAAGTAAGCCTTCCGGTAGTTTAAACACACTCATCATATAGGAGGGAATAGCCTGGATCACAGCTTTAAGTAACACCTCTTTACTTGCACGAGACATAAGTCGCTCTTTCCAGCCCTGGATCTTTTTCCAAATGCGTTCCTTAAGGCAAGAGAACACTGCTTTCTTCGATCTCCCGATAATGGTCGGTAAGCCCAGGTACTTAAAATGGCGTTCAACTTCCCGAACTTGTAACAGGTCACAAATATCCTTTCTCATTGCTAACGGAACACCCTTGCTAAAAGAAATTTCTGTTTTATCAAAATTGACTTTTTGGCCCGATGCTCTTTCATACAAGCTAATAATATTAGCTAACTCTGAACATTCACGAACAGAAGCTCTTGCAAAAAGGATGCTGTCATCTGCAAAGACAAGGTGAGATAAAGAGGGTGCACCCCGACAAATTTGGATACCATGTATGGATCTCCTGTGAACAGCTTGAGTGATCAAAGAGGAGAAGCCATCAGCGCACAGGATAAAGAGGTAAGGCGATATAGGGTCCCCTTGTCGAAGCCCCCTTGTCGGAACGACATTACCATGTATCCTCCCATTTATTTTGAAGCAAAAAGATACACTGGTAACACAACTCATAATACGCCGCACCCACCCGTCACTAAAGCCCATCTTCATCATAACTCTCTCCAAAAAACCCCATTCAATACGATCATAGGCTTTACTCATATCAAGTTTTAATGCCAGCGAGTTATTCCTACCATTCTGCCTACGTTTCATAGAGTGAAAAGCCTCGAAAGCCAAGAGTGCATTATCTGTAATCAAATTAGGGAACATATAAAATAAGATATTTAGTTTTTAAACATGTATGATGTATTGTTTCATTTGATAATTATCTCATTACATATTTATATATGTGACCATTATGACAAACACATACTCTAATATGAGACAGCCTAGAGATAGCGTTATTATCATCCGGCTTATTATCGAATATTTTTTTTGGCAATTAAAATGATATATTAACCCAAAAAATACCTTTTACTACCTAAATTATAAAAAGAAAAAAAACGCCATCCAAAACACAAAAGGGGAGGCAACAAACAAATCAAACCGCCCACAAAAAGGCAAACAAACCAACACAAAGGAAGACAAACTATACAATAAGGCTATTTTTCCAATCATCCAGAGGTCTAGTAGCAACAAAAAAGATGACGATATTAGCCACAAGTCGAGCCGATAAGACATTCCCTTCAAAGGTCCTAACATTCCTTTGGAGCCAGGTCTGGTATAACATCTTAGTCCAAGCCATAACAACGATACTAGCTTTGGAGAATTTCCTCTTGCACAACTTACTCATCAACTGCACCTCATGCTCAAAAGAAGATGCCCAAGGCAAGAAAATATGGTGAGATATAAACTGATATACCTCTTAGATGAAGCGACATCCATGAAAAAGATGATCTCGATCATCTACCTCAAGCTGACACAAGACACACTGAGTATCACAGAGGTCCTCCATCGGGCAAGTCTAGCCTTCGTCGGCAAACGATTTTGAAGGATCTGCCACAGACAAATGACACTTGAGGGACATGCCTTGTTGTTACACCGTAAGGTCCTCCATAACGGCTTAGGATTTGCAGCAATCCTATCAAGTATCAATATAAGCACGTTTCACACTAAACTTATCATTCACCACCCAATTGTTGAGATCACTCCAGTCAGACACAAGCTCTCAAGAATACGTGCCAACATCCAGTAAACAGTACTAGGAGTGTGAACCTGCATAATATTAGCCCCCTTAATATAATAATCCACAATCGATCTTTCTTGGAGGCAAGTGCCCACAAGCTCTTCAGGATGACAACTTCATTTCACACCCCGGAGATTATAAATATTCAACCCACCAAAAACCCTAGGCAAGCAAACATATGTCCAAGCAATCTTGGGTTTAGATTCCTTTTTGCTTATCCAAAGACCAAATAAAATCCTTGCAAACCTGCTCAACAACCATATGAATAATTTTCCGGGGTAACAAAAAGACCTGAGCCCAGTAAGCCCATTATCGAATTTTATAATTACAATTTAAATTAAAAGGAAAAATAAGATACAAAACACTAACAATCGCGCCTCTATTCCTTTTTTTAACAGTTTTAACATTCATTTTCATTGCAAAATTCCTTTAATTTTAATTATTCTCTCATCTTCCAAGATTTTACACGCATAATCTATCATTTGTCGCTGATTTTTGTAATTTTTCTCCTTCACAATCACATGTAAAATCCAAGTTTTTATTGGTTTATTTTCTTTAGTTAAAAATATGTCAAAATTCCTACTAATAGGGGTTAATGTACCACAAGTAGGGATTAACGTCCCAATGTATATTTTACAACTTCATTTGCAAATTAAAATCATGTTTTTTTTATAGAAGTTAGTTACTTGGCATCCAAAGTCTATTAGGTCAACTAGTATAGCACTATGCAATTGCATAGAAATGTAGGTTTGACTCCTACATAAACTATTATTAGTAACAAGTTTAAATTAATTACGTTTTTAGTGAAAAGATTACCTCTCCCCTACTTGAGATAGCCTAAATGTCTACTTGAAGTATGCCTACTTGAGGTATTTTAACCTCATACTTAAGGTATCCTAAATGCCTACTTGAGCTGTATTAAATGCATACTTGACATACTCTTAACTACTACTTAGCAAACTATAAAAGGCTACATGACATACCTTAAACCCATACTTAAGGTATCCTTAACCCCTAATTGATGTATACTAAATGCCTTCGTTATGTATCTTAAAACCCTACTTAAGTAAGTGTGCAGTTCGTGGAGCTGTTACACAAATTAGTTTTCATTTGTTTTAAATTAACTTTTAAAGGGTTGGGCCTCTTGAGAGGTGTCTCTTAGACTTATTCTCCTATTAATTAATATGGTTCAGTAACGATTTCTAACTTCTTAATCGTAGGATAACCAACATCCGACTTTCTACGGACATTTTTAAAGGCTTTGAATTCAACAACTTTTGTAAGAATATACTTCCTCCGTTCCGAAATACTCGCTACATTTCGTTTTTGTGCACTATTTATCGTTCAAGCTTATTTTACATATTGCGACTAATGTGTAAGTAAAAATATAGTCAAGTGGGCTCTTGTTTGAATCGTCTAATCGCACACATAATTTTTAGATAAGTGTAGTTTAATATATTAATAATCAAAATTGTGCATTGAATTGCGTAAAAAAGTAAAATGTAGCAAGTATTATGAAACGGAGGAAGTATATGCAAATTAATCTTTTGTTCTTACAAAAGGAATATTAAAAATTATTTCTTCTAATTTTTCTTCAATGAAATATCTATTAATTTCAACTTGCTTTGCCATTGTATCTTGCCTTTATGATTGTGTTTGTATTTCTCTAGTTTATGGAATTTTCCTTCTTGCTTGTCTTGCTTTTTTCTTCTCCCTAATTATCTTGTTTTGCATTGCCTTTTGTTTTCATTTGTAGGATTTCCTAGAGTTAAGGGTCTCACTGGCCGCAACCTCTTTATCTCCTTAGAAAAGAGTAAGATCCCTTTCCAGACACTAATCATAACTTTTTTGAGTTTTAGATGCATTAGGTTTGGGTATGATAACAATGATGTTCTATATTATCCTTTGTAGTTAGTAATCACATCTACAAATGCGTTTATTTTCTTCTCATTCAAAAATTTCTATCATTCACTTCTAAATAATCGATCAACTAACAATATTTTATACTAACACAAAGCTATGGGTCTTGAGTTTTATACTTTCAAACCATCTACCTATAAAAATGAAATCAGATTAATTAGATATTTTACATACCAAAACCTAAAATTGAAGTGAACGATATTGAAATTTTAGTTTCTAGTAAAATACTAATAGTTAATAATTTAAATTCTATTTTCACTCAAAAAAGTTTTGAATCCTATCAGGTGCTCGACAAAATGTCCCAATGAAAGCTTTGGCTTTAGACTTGATTGATAATGGATGTTTTATAAGTCCTAGGGCATTAGTGGAAGAAGCTAATGGGTTATTTGATCATGTTAGGGAGATGGGTATTTGTGTTCCTAATAGTTAGCAGAAGGTCTCCTGAGATTTCAGTTGTTTTTTTTTAAAAGTGTAAAAATGAGTTGAACCATTACACCCGTCTATTCTATAAACCGTTTATAGCAAGAATTTGTGAATAGTTATAGCTATAATTATTTGTTAGAGACTATAGCAAACTCGAGTATGACTATTTAGCCCGAGAAGAGGTTGAATGAAATGCGCAATTTTGGATTGATCGTTGATAAGTACACTATGACTCCTCTACTACAAATTTACTACAATGCCAAAGAGTTTTAGAAGAGTTTGGTTGTTTTCAATCGAATACTTGAAAAGGGTTTGGTTGCTTCCAATGTTCTTGGCATCCGGATTTACCTGGTTGTATATCCAGTTTCTAAGCCGGATATTTGGATCGGATACGAACATAGTTATCAAAAATTCCGATTCTGATCTACAATTCTACGATTTAAAAATGGGCGACCGATCCGGATCGTAGGTAAGATCTTAATCTGGTAGAATCGTGCGATCCTACTTAGCTCAAAATTTTAGGTGATAGGATCATAACACGGTTCTACGATTCTACGATCCGATTCTATGGGTAGTTTCAATCGTAAAATATTTTCATAAAATACAAATTTCACTTACGTATAAATATATAATTTAAATAATTATATTAATAGCTTTATAAAATTCAAGCTTTTCTTAATTTGACGTTGAAAAACGATTATTACAAGTATTTTGTGTTCTAAAGTTAATAGATGAAGTCATATAACTATATAAGTTTTTACTTACACCTTAATAAAACTTAAAAAGAGAACAAATATTAATGATAATTGGTAATTCAAAGCACATTAATGCTTAATTATAGGATAATACGATCCTACGATTCGATTCTACCGATTTCAATTCTCCCCTTCAACGATTCTAGGTAGAATCTCAATCTTAACAACCTTGAATACTAATCACAAAATCTTAAAATTGAATTTTTTATTTTTTGTATGAAAACTAAAAATATCTAGAAACTAACCTAACAAGCTAAGATCCACACTACTTGGTGAATTGAAAACCCTAGTCAGTCACAGTCACACTCTCATTCTCGCCTCTTCTCTTCCTCTTCAATCACCTCTCACCTCTTCGTCAACAATCGCCTCTCGCCTCCATTCTCAATCACAAGTGGGTAAGTTTTTGTTCATTTATTTTTAATTTTTGTTTGTTAATAGTTCAATGGCCATTTTGATTATTAGTGTTTTTCACTGAATTTTTTAAATCGCTCCTGTTTTAGGAGATTTTTTTATCTTTCTCTCAACTTGAACTTGAAGATCTACTTGAAGTCTCACCCACCACCTAATTTTTCGATATTTTTTCTTTTGTTTTTGCCATTTTTTGCCAATTTTATACCGGACATTTGACTGTGTAATGTGTATAGTGTAGTTTCGACTTTCTAGATGTTTAGTTTTGGTATTTTTGGGTCAACTTATGATATTGGGTCATCTTATGATATTGGGTCATCTTTATCACAATTGGAATTTGACAGTGTATTGTGTATTCGACTGTGTATAGTGTCGTTTATACATTTGACTGTGAATACCTTATTGTCTAGTGTGTGAGAATATAAAATGTAATGGAAAGCGAAATAATAGAGAGGAGTAAGGATAAGGGTAAGGGTTGTAGTTATGTGTTGTTTGGTATACCATATGAAGGAAAACTCTTATTTGATCATAGAAACACCAACAAGAATAGCAGCAGAATTTGTTACTTGACATAAATAAATGGTAACAAAATAGGGGAATCTATTAGCTTCAAGAAAGGGATTGGGTTAACCTCATATTATACCAAACAAAAAATCTAAAGTAATACTAATTGAATTTTTTACTTGGCATTGAAAAGTTCTTACCATACATCCCTTAATTTTTCTTTACACTTGCACTCAAAAATTACTTGAGGAAAAAAACCGAACAAGAATAAAAGCAACAATTTCGACCAGAATTAAACCGGATCGGTTTTTAATATCCGGATACGATCCGATATTTGCTTTTGAACAACCCTAAAAGCAGGCTAGCAGCAGCCGCATGCCTTCACTAGAGTTTTCTCAACTCCATTTTTTTGAGAATAATATTTCTGTATACTCTACTCCTCCTCATTCAATCTCTTGCCCCTTCAAAATTCATGAAATATTTGAGGTAAATACATATCGATCTTTACATTTATTTCGATTTTGTGATGAAAACATGATTTATGGATTGTTTATTTTCAGTTTTGTTGCTATTAAGGTAAATTTGTTGTCTTTTTTTGATTTATTAATTTTCTTGTCAAATTGAAAGATCAGTAAATGATTTGGTTAGTAAATGATTTATTAATTTGCTTATCGATTGTTCTTCATTTTTGAATATTTAGGTTCGATCGAAATTGCCTTTGGAAGTTTTTGTATTTTGACTAAAGGAGGAGCTAGGAGTATATGCTATGCCAGTGAGAACACTCATGGAGAAGAGGGCCTTATAGCTCCCTGTTATTATCTACTATTCTAGTACTTTTATACCAAATCATCTATGATGATGTCAAGTAACTCTTCTCTTGTTAATTCATTCCCCTGTAATAGAGCACTTTGAAATATTTAAACCACATTATATCACTTCCTATCCAGGCAGGGCCTAAAAAGTTAATGCGAAGTATTTAGCTAAGGCAAAGATTCAGAACATTTGGCGGCAGTGAAATGAATGCTTCACCAATATGCGACACCATTACAATCTGCACAACTCTCTTGTTTCACCATTACTAGCATTCACCAATTATCACCCACTTCCAAGATTAGTTCAGCTCATACACAACTATATATTTATTCAACCCTTAAACTCTCCTGATGCTCAATCAATCGAAAACATCCCATTTGTCCCAGCAGTCATCAGAAATAACAGCTCAAAACCGTACATGACAAATTTCTCTCTTGATAGCAAAAGGGTGGTTGATGATTTGATTTCTATTTTCACTCACAGAAGTTTTGATCCCAACAACCAAGAACTGAGTCAGCTCGGTTCTAAACTCACCCCTGAGATTGTTGAAACCGTGTTAAAGGGGATCAGAAATTGGAGAATTGCTTACAAATTTTTTAATTGGGCAAAATTTCAAAATGGATACGTGCACAATTGCTATACTTACAATGCTATGGCTTCAATCCTATCTGGTGCTCGACAAAATGCCCCAATGAAAGCTTTGGCTTTAGACTTGATTGATAATGGACGTTTTATAAGTCCTGGTGCATTGGGTTTTTTTATTAGGTGTTTGGGTAAAGTAAGATTAGTGGAAGAAGCTAATGTGTTATTTGATCATGTTAGGGAGATGGGTATCTGTATTCCTAATAGTTATAGCTATAATTGTTTGTTAGAGACTATAGCAAAGTCGAGTATGAGCTATTTAGCTGAGAAGAGGTTGAATGAAATGCGCAATTTTGGGTTGATTGTTGATAAGTACACTGTGACTCCTCTACTGCAGATTTACTGCAATGCCAGAGAGTTTGAGAAGAGTTTGATTGTTTTCAATCAAATGCTTGAAAAGGGTTGGGTTGACTCACATGTTTTGTCGATTTTAGTTGTGTCTTTCAGTAAGGGGGGAGAAGTGGATAAGGCTTTTGAGTTGATTGAAAAGATGGAAGATTGGAAGTTGACATTGAATGAAAAGACATTTTATGTACTAATACATGGGTTTGTATCTGATGGTAATGTTGATAAGGCCCTTCAGCTATTTGACAGAATGCACAGAACCGGATTTTCTGCTGACATTGGCGTCTACGATGTACTGATTAGAGGTCTTTGCAAACATAAAGAGCCTCTAAGAGCTATGCAATTGTACTCAGAAATGAAAAATTGTGGGATATTTCCTGATGCTGGTATACTCACGGAGCTTATATCATCTGTCGGAGAAGAGGTAATGGCACAATTACTTGAGGAAAACGGAGATTGTTTTGATGATGAGTTAGTGAAATTGCTTTACAATTCTGTTTTGAATGGTCTTGTTCGCATTGGTCTCATTGATAGAGCCCTTGATCTGGTGAAAATGATGATGGAGGAAAAACATCAATGTAGTAGCAGGTTAGAGAAGTTTTTCAAGCTTAAAGGAATTAACTGCTTGGATTCATCTTCTTTCAGTATTATAATAACTGTTTTATGCCAAAATAGTAGATTGGATGAAGCATTACAGCTCTTTGGGTCAATGGATAAATTTTGTTGTCAAAAGGATACATTACTTTATAACAATCTTATTGATGCTTTAAGCAAGGCTGACAGAATACTTGACAGTCTTCACCTGTTGGGAGAGATGAAACAGTCAGGGATCAAGCTAACCCATTTCACCTATAACTCTATATATGGATACTTCTGTAAAAAGGGGGATGTTGTAGGAGCTACAACTATAGTAAAAGAGATGTGTCTAAGACAGCATGAACCGTGGATAAAGAATTCTACCACTCTTGTCAAACAGCTATGCACTCGTGGAAGAGCAGTGGAAGCGTGTAATTTTCTTGCTAATATGGTTGAAGCAGGTCTTGTTCCGCATTTGATTCCGTATTCTGCTGCTATCGATGGGCTTTTCAAACTTCAAGAAGTTGACCGGGCTCTGGAGCTGTTTCATGATATATATTCCCGCGGTTACAGACCTGATGTTGTTGCTTATAACATTTTGATTGATGGTCTTTGTAAAGCTAACAGAATGTCTGAGGCCGAGAACATGTTGAAAGAAATGAAGGCACAGGGGCTTGTCCCTTCAACAGTAACCTATAACTCTATCATTGATGGATGGTGTAAGAATGGTAATGTAGATCAAGCTATTGTTTTGTACTCAAATATGGATGGGGTAAACAGGGAGCCTAATGTCATAACATATACAACGCTAATAGATGGGCTATGTAATGCTAAGCGACCTAATGATGCACTTATGCTGTGGAATCAGATGGAGGTTAAAGCTTGTCCACCCAATAGAATTGCTTTCATGGCCTTGATCAGTGGTCTGTCCAAGAATGGCATGCCTGATAGGGCACTATCTTATCTCCAAGAGATGGAGAAAAGGGAAATGAGTGCTGATATTTTTGTGTACATAGGTTTGCTGGATTCTTTTCTGTTGAACAAGAACCCCGTCCTGGCTTTGGACTTGTTGAAAAAGATGGTTGAGAAGAAAATGTTTCCAAGCCCTGTAGACAAGAATTACGCTATTGTAAGGAATGCAGTTCTGAAGCTGAGTGTTGAACCGCTAACTGCATGCTGTGTTAATTCTCTTCTTGCAGAAGGTAGCATTCCAGTTTTTTGATTGAGTGTGAAGTGTGAAGTACGGTAATGCCTATATCCTATGAAAGGGGATGCATGAGCTTAAGCCAATATTCCTCAAAATCTGAATGTAATACCATGCCGATCATTATCACATGTAAATTGGTTGCAATCACAAAGCTGTGTGCATTATCTGATGCGGGGATTACTGGGAGGTTTCAGCCAGCTCTTCCTACTTTGTTTTAGGGATAACACACACATTACCAACACTGACGCAGGTACTGGTTCTACAATACTCCAATAATTTGTGCTGAATTTTAACTACATGGTTCTGACGTTTGGAAGAACTCTCATTCTGTCCTGTAATTCTAGAAATAAATACGGGCATGTCAACGTCTCCGAGCCTTCTTTTTGTATCTACTAGAGCTGTTATTCGAACTATTATCTCAGATTTTACTGGCTGTGTGAGAGTTTCATGGTGATAAGGACAGAGAATTCTGATTTCTAACATAGCCACAGCCTACAGGATATGTTGAGATGAAGAACAATTGTAAAGGTTTGTATCAATTGGTAATGTCACAGTGACAACGATAAATTTCTTTTTTGTGTAAAAACAGGCTAAACCAGTAGCTTTTCTGGAAACTACATGAAGTTTTGTTATTGATTAGCCTTTGTTATTCCAGTTAGCTAAGATCAGAATTTGACTGGATGGATTTCTGGTTCTCTGGAAAAAGGGACACCCTCTTCATCTTCTAATTCAAGAAACTATCATGGTACTACTCGGATATTTTTCACCTTATTAAGTGTTATTTTGGTCGCACTGTTAAATTATTTACATTAAATTTTGTTTTTCATGCAGTGCGGCTTAGCATCAAGTCCTACAAAATCCCTGAGCTTTTTATCGAGGTTACAGACTACTGTTGGTTCACTAAAGGTATGCAGCCACAATTTTTATGTACTGAGTTAATGTTTTGAAAGACCTTTTTAAACGTGTGGCCGTGTTCTGGTGTCTGCATATGTAAATTGTACTGCTGGACATTTTAGTTATATCCGGTCTCATGATTGAACTTGTAGGAGTTGACATCTTATGATCTTCAAATGTTTAGTTCTTTAAATGTGGTCTTCTCAGTGTTAATGGTTGATATTCGATAATGATCATTCAAGTATAATCATTTTCTTTTTGAGCTCTCGTTGTCAGTTGATAATGTGGTTTGTTATGGACTAGCTTGGCTATAAGATGAAATTACTTAAGATTGAACAGAAAATGTATATAAATGTATCGATTTGTATGTAAAATGTAAGTGTATAACAAAAGATTGAATGTGAACACAGAACGATTACAAAGGATTGTATACAAGCATTCGAGAGGCATGTTCTCTCCAAAAGAGTATAACTCCACTTAAAACTATTACTTGAATGAATGCCTAATTCCCTTCCCTTCCCTTCCCTCTATTTAAACTAATTATCCCAACCTTTTATTCCCTCCAACTTAACTAATTGCTAAGTATTATTTATTACTAATTCCCATATTACCCCCTCTCAACCCTTCATGACATGGTGATGCCTCGTAACTGATGTTGTCTCATTGCTGCAGCTACCATTTGTTGATGCTGCTGTCGTAGAGAAGTTGTGATGATGTGCGTGAATGTCATTGCTGCTGTCTATGGTTGTCATTGTTGTCATGAGATGCTAGCTGTTGGGATGAGGTTTGTTTCATTCAAGCTGTTTCTACGTGTTCACAAATCAGGCTGCTTCTGCACTTATATTTATCCATTACTTAATTTTCAGTTCTCTGTTCTCTACTTTTTTTATCAGTTCAAAGTATCCAGTTTTCTAGGTCTAATTACTACTTCAAGAGCTGCTATGTTTATTTATAATGTTTGCAAGCTTACTACTTTTTCTCTTATCTTTAAGGAGTTTTAAAAAATGATCCAAGTTTCTTAACTCTATTATGTGATCTTAAAGAAGCTGATATTTTCTACTTTCTCTGAGCTTTACTCATACATTCATGGAGTATACTGTTGATACTATTTGGGTATTTTTGGCAGCAACAACACAATAAAAAATTATTATCATTTAATTGCTTCACTTTCAGTTTTTTGTGAAACTTGTCTAAAAAAAGCAATTTAATCGACCCAATGACTCATCCTTCTTGTTTAAAAAAGTACTTGTGCGAGGTCGTCTTGCATTCCTCTTCACTTTCACTAACTTCTTGCCTTGATCTTAGCATTTGGTTTAGTTTCTTAAAAACAAGACTTTGTCGTAATCACAGATTTCTGGACGTTGTGATGGCAAAGAGTGCAGCCACAGAGAAGGTAAAGGAAGCTCATAGAAAGGTTATGATTGCAAATCACCCGGGTAGCTAAACGGTTCTCATGCATTCATTTCTACCGATATAGCAACATCATCATCATCATGTCCAGTATCCCGCTTGAAAGCAGGGTCTGGGTGAGGGAAGTTGACGGACAATCCATACACGTACTCCCTTCACAGGGAGGACTAGAGGAAAGCGGTCAATGTTACCCCAAACAGAAGAAGCCCCGACAGGCTAGCACTTAATAATTAATTATAAATTGACTAGAAAATCAATGTAACAATTTTGGATTCTTTGTTTGTTAAATGGTTTGTGAAATTTTGAGGATGGTGATACATAGATTGTTGGCTGATAAGTATAGGATGTAGCTTCGATTATTACCAATCTCATGTTTGAGGGCAAAGGCACAACAATGGCAGCCCTAAACACCAGTTTCGATGCTTACAAATTCAAAATTTGTATATTTTCTTTGTTTTTGAATTGAGGAATCATTATTATAATACTTAGAATATCCCGCTAACTGAAGTTATGATCAAGGTATTGGGGCGGTTGGACAACATTAGATCATCTCATAGTCAAAGGGAATACGAAGATTGCGGCCAGTGAGGCCTTCAGCTATAATTTGAAAGTAGCAATGATAATTTCCCTGGATCTTACTTCCAATGTGCCACAATGACAAAAATACAATATTCAATTTAGAATCAAAAAACATATTTTGGTGAGAACTCCAAATCATTTCAATCCAACATCACAACACATAACACATATCAATCTGAGAATTTACTAACCTTTGAACTACCTTCTATTCTTTCCCTTCTTGCTGCGGAGAAAATGGGCGTTATTGGAGACAGGAAGTTGAAAATTTTACAACATTTAAATGCCTAAAAATATAATATTAAATCTGGATAACTATTGCCAAAATATGGATCAGAACTTGTACCCAATGGCTATCAGTTGTGAATAGGGAATCACGTCTATTAAGGCTGTGTTTGCTCTTCGTTGATTTTGGGATTTTGGAATTTAAGCGTTGTTTGTTTTAGCATGTGATATAGGTTGGCTACGTTTGAAACCAATCTATAAGCACACGTTCCTTTTGTTTTCTGAATTTCGAGACTTTGAAGGTTGAATATTTTTATGTATTTTTGTTTTGGGAAAAAAGAAAAACAAAGAGATGTATTGAATTAATCAACTAAGAAGTGGCTTAACCAAAGGACTAACTTGATACAGAATTCACCACAAGTTAATTCAATGGGCTCCTAAGAACACATTCAATCTTAGCCAAAGATTGAAAAGCAAAGGAACACATTCAATCTTTAATTTGGGGCTGATTGTAGATAAGATTTTCAATATATTTCCCATAATCTTCAAGTAATGTTTGGTCAACAATTGGGGCTGCAAGTGGATAATATATCTTTAGAAATCAGCAACAATCTCCAATAAAATATGCTTGGCTGATTTTTGTATCACAACGGCTCAAAATCTTCAAATAATCTTCATATTTCCTTGGAGATTTGGGTTGAAATAATAGGCTGAATTCTTTGTTTTGATTCTTGCTTCATAAGCTTGTAATTTTCGAACCCAATTGAGCAAAAATAAATACTAGACTCAAAAAGAAAAGTACAACTCAACTAACTAAACATGAGAAATGACTAAGCTTGATCCTAAACCTGGCTTTAATCATCTCGTTTAAAACACACGAAAAAATAAATAAGAAAATAAACGACTCAAATGCTTGAAAATAAAAGACTAAAGAAACAACTCAAAAAAAAAAAGAAGACTTAGTTTGTTATTATGAAATTAAAAGACTTGACAAAAAGACCTTGAATTTGAGCGTCTTCCATTTGATGTATCATTATACTGATCTTGGCTTGCTCATGAAAACTAGATGTAGGTGATCCTACATCAGTATGTTAAAATGGAGGTCAAGATTCTCTCATCATCAAATTATTTTAATTAATATTTTATTACATGACTTATCAAATCCTGTTCATTTTCATCCTCCTCCTCATCGCCTTCATCTTCATCTTCATCGAATTCATTATCATGTGAGTCACCAAAATCATCATCCTTGTTATCATGAAAGAAAATCCAATTCTCCCATTTCCCATCTCCCATACCATGCCCACCCCCCTATTCATGGTTAGCATCATATACGCTCTTTCCTGTTCAATAAAACCCAAATAAACTAATTGCATTTTTCTTAAATTACATTCTCTACATCGTTGCATGAAATTGAATGATAAACTTTTCTAAAAATTTAACCATAATTCTTCCTAGATCTTTTTTTTTTGTTGAAACAAGAAAGAAAAGAATAACCCTTCTTAATATACAAGTCTATCCAAAAAATCAATCTATTAGAAAAATCTTCACCGTTAAAAATTCTCTCTTCATGCCGTCTAATAACAATTTACAACTTAATATTACTTATTAACCTAAAAGTTTTATCGATTCTAACAGTATAATTAAAATAAGCTAATACTATTCCAAAATCCTAACTTTAAAATAGAAAACCACAACTTCAATAAAGAATTAATGAGCTTAAAAAAAGGTAAATAGACCACATGGAAAAATTGAAAAGAATAAGCAAAAAAAATAAAAAAAAATCAAAAACTGAAACCTTTTTGAAACTATTTCCCAAAATAAGCACTTTTTCTCCTTAGCTAAGGTTCGGACTTGTTCGCTGTTATTAACAGCGAACAAAGGGGCTTTTTTTTAAACCAGGTAATCAGCATGTTCGCTGTTACTAACAGCGAACAGATGTTTAACTGTGTTCGCTGTTAGTAACAGCGAACAAGCACGCGTGTTTTAAATCAGGCAGCAGCTTCTTCCTTTCTCATTTCCCCCTTTCAATTGCAAACCCTAAACCTTAAAAAACGAGTATCCTCCTTCATTTCCGCCATTTACATTCCTTTAAACCTTCAATTTAGCTTCTTATCTTCCAATCTAACACTATTTAAGTGGTCTTGCACTTAATTTCACTTGTTTAAGGTATAAATTTACTCTTTTTTTGTTATTATATCCGAAATTTATGGTTTTTACTTATATTATGTGTTTGTTTCAAATGTAGGCAATTCTTGTTCAATTTATATCAAATTTAGCTGTTTCAGGTAAGTTCTTAGTTAGTTTTATACGTTTTTTGTTCATTGTTTTGAGTATGGTTTATTATCTTTAACTTTGTTTATGGTGATTATATTGATTAGTTAATTACATAAATGTAGTTCATTATGTACGTATAGTCATGAATGTACTTGGTGATGATGTTGATTTGTATGTATTTATGTAGAAATGGCTTCGTTTCGTGTGAGTGTTGCATGTTTTTGGGATGGTTCCATTCGCACAAGTGGTAGCAAGGTTACATATGTTGGGGGTAAAACTAAATTGTTTGCGTGCAACTCAAACTTGGTTTTCAATGACTTTCATCGTCTTGTATGTTCTAAGATTGGAATTGATCGAACACGAACTATTGTTAAGTTGTCTTTTAAATACCGCTTGAGTGATGAATGGGTAGTTTTTCCTATTGAGGATGATGATTCTATAGATGTTATGTGGGAGCAATCAAAGGCTAACTCTACTCCCTCTGTGGAGATATATGTAGAACTGCTACGTCGAGGCAAACAAACTTTGAATGTTACTTCTAATCCTTCTCCTACGCCTATGCCCATTGTAACCCAAGAAACTCCAAGAACCTCTGTTCCCTCCCCTTCTCCTACTCCTTCTGATGATCTCACTGTTAATTTAGGAGAAAGTAGTCAACTTATACCTTGGGATGATGGTAATGAGAGTAATGAGCTTGTTGATTCCCCTTCTGAGGATGATGTGGATGTGGATGAGGAAGCCATAGCTAATCAAATCATCGTTCCTCCCACACCTTATGCCCGATGTCCACCTTTGGATGAATATGAAGAGGATAACTCTTGGAGGACTTGGGTTAGTGATACCACCTACACCGAGGATGGGGAGCTTGAAAAGGGTATGATATTTGATAGTAAGGAGTCTTTGTTGGAAGCTGTTAGAGTCTATCATATTCGTATGAATGTAGAGTATAGAACAGAGACTTCTAATCAAACTTATTTATCATTGAAGTGTAAGAGGGGGATGTTCTTGGAAATTAAGGGCTAGGATAAATCCCTATTCTACCTCATGGTTTATTTCAAGATACAATGGGAAGCATGGGAATTGCGTGTTGTGTACTGACACCGCTACAACTGGACATATTCATTTGACGTCCTCTGTGATTAATAATATGATTAGGAATTGTGTTTCCAAAGACCCTTCAATCAAGGTGTCTGTTGTGCGACAGATGGTGAAAGATCGATTTGGTATAGAGGTGACATACAAGCTAGCATGGTGTGCTAAGCAACAAGCACTTTTGTCAATTTATGGTACTTGGGAGGATTCCTATTCCCTTCTTCCGCGCTTTTTGACAGCCTTGCAACAATGTAACCCGGGCACAGTAGTTGAGTGGTTCTTTAAAGAAGACAATGACGTGGGTGTGTATGTTCGTCCTAATATTAGGACCTTTCAACGTGTGTTTTGGGCCTTTAGACCTAGTATAGAGGGATTTAAGTTTTGTAAACCTCTAATCGCCATCGATGGTACACACTTGTATGGTAAGTACCGTCATACCTTATTGACTGCGATTGCACAGGATGGTGATAAGGGTATATTCCCACTTGCATTTGCCTTGGTTGAGAAAGAATGTGTGTCTGCGTGGTCTTGGTTTATGGCATGTATTCGTAAGCATGTAACACAGAAGATGGGATTGTGTATTATCTCTGATCGACATGCAGGTATTTTAGCAACGATGCAGGAGATGGAATGGCAACCACCAAACGCTTATCATAGGTTATGTTTACGTCATTTGCTCAGTAACTTCAATCGTGCTATGGGTAATGTTCAACTTAAGAAGTTGTTTGGTAGGACCGCTGAGCAAAGGCAACACTCTAAGGTTGTTGAGGGATTGAGGCAAATTGGGGTTGCAAAACGTGAAGCTCTTTTTTGGATTGATGAAGTCGGTGAAATGTCTAAGTGGTCAATGTGTCATGATGGAGGTCACAGATATGGTGTGACTAACACCAATCTAGCTGAGGTATTCAACTTTGTGATGAAGGGTGTAAGGTTCTTGCCATTAACTACATTAGTTGAATTCACCTTCTATCGAGTCAATGATTACTTCGTGCAAAGACGCGAACGTGCTAGTGCATGGATGATTGGTGGAAGTATGTACACCTCTCATGCAACGAAGATTATCACTAGAAACATTGAGAAAGCGAACTTCCTTGCTGTATGCATAAAAAGACACCTATCGTATGATCGTTTCGTCGATCCTTGTTACACCTCACAGAGTTACGCCAACACATATGAATCAAGCTTTATGCCTATGATCGACAAGAGGTCATGGCCACAGTACTCTGGTGTGGAGATTAGACATGACCCAGATCACATTCGCGGTAAGGGCAGGCCTAAGTCTAAGAGGATTGCCAATGAAATGGATGAAGGGACAAGGAAACGGGGAACTTGTCGTCGTTGTGGAAACCAGGGTCACAACAGCAGAACTTGCACATCCAGGTTATTGTACATAGAGTTGTTATTAGAATTACCATCATTACAATGACTATTATTATTAAACTTAATATGTTATGATTAATATTATACATATAGACATACACTTACATATGTCTATACTGTTCTTTATTGCAGCAGTGCTACAGATGGATCCAGCAGCTCCAGGACCGGACGATCCTAGTGTCCTGTACATGCAGGACGATCATCGGAGCAGCGTACTATGGGATGCCCAGGTTAGTATGACTTGCGCATTTAGGTTAAGATTATTATTGTTTTGATTTGATGCTTATAATTACTACTTTGATTTACAGGTCTCAGATGCAGACACCATATACACTAGGCATCCTGACTCTGCTCCGTGGGAGATTGACGCTAGGATCATTCCGTACTTGCAACAGGCGAGGTTGTATGACTTCCACCTCATTGCGTACGGCAGACTTGATCGTGCGCTTGTCACATCATTGCTGAAGCGCTGGCGTCAAGAGACGCACACGTTCCATCTCCCTATGGGTGAGGCCACTGTCACCCTATTAGATGTAGCGGTTCTGACACGGCTACCCATTGAGGGTAATTCCGTGTCCACTAGTGGTCGCCAGCAGTCTAGCTGGTCGACTATAGTAGAGAGAGTTTTAGGGGTTCTGGTTTGCCGACAAGACTGGTAGCCAAGTGCAGATATTGTACTTGACGCTACTTGATGCGCCGTGGGAGGATATCGGAGACTACAGTTGGGGTTCTGGTGCCCTTGGTTACTTATATAGGAGGTTATGCGACGCCTCAAGGAAGCATGTGAAGGAGATATCAGGGCCATTGATTATTCTTCAGGTAATTCTAAGTTAAATGCTTTATTTTTTAATGTATTCACCTCAATTACAATTAATAATTTATTTAATATTACATAGCTTTGGTCGTATGAGCACATTCTCATTGGACAACCAATGAGAATGGTAGGCCGAGGTGCTTTTGCACCACCACCCACTCCCGACCAGGATCTCCCATATGGTTCACGATGGTCCTTCGTACGTCGCAGTAGGACTCATACTGGATCTGGCGTCGGTTTCTATCGAGACCAGTTCGATCTTTTACGACCTGACCAGGTAACTACTTCACATAGTTTACTTATTCTTATAACTAAGTAAAGTCAATACTAACGTTTAATTTTATAATAGTTTCTTTGGGCCCCATATCCCGCTGAGGCATATGCTGCATTGCCTCAGCACTCGGGGATACTTACCGGAGTGTGGAGGGCCTCTGTGCCACTGATATGCTTCGACATTGTCGAAGTACATCTACCCGAGCGCGTAATGCGCCAATTCGGGATGGTACAAGTCATCCCACCTCTGTGCGACACTGGAGTCGAGTTACATCAGTCTTCGCGTAAGGGTACAGCTCCCAGGGACTGGAGTGCGATGAATAGACGCCACATCGACCGATGGAATGACAGACTGGAGCTAATAGCTCAGGGTGCGCCGATCGATGATGCTGTCGCATCTACCAGTGCTGATTACATGCCATGGTACCTCTCCATCACTCGGCGATGGATGACACCACGCGCTGTACGGGCTGCCTCACAGTATATGCCTGCCGCGCCTACTATGACCCAGTTTGTAAGTTTCCTTACATGTTTAATTATTCTCAAATACCACATTCATAATATCGTATTAACTTTAGTAAATATTTGATTGCAGGCACAAGGTTACGCAGCGGTGATTCAGTCTACCCATGAGCAGCCTGTCCGAGATATTGCGCACGACATGCTCCATGGCACTCAGTTCCAGCACTTCATCCCAGAAGTCGCTGAGGAGACTCCACCTGCTACCCACGAGGTCCAACCCTCCTCTACAGCTCAGGACATTCATATAGAGGAGATCGACTTGTCCTACCCCTTGCATGGTACGGGGTCCTCGCAAGCTGGGTCATCGCAATACCAGTCACCTCCTATCCGCGAGCGACTCAACGCCTCCTACTATCGAAGGAGGCGTAAGAGGTCATCACAGTTGGAGAGGGTGCAGGAAGAGGATGACAATTAGTATGTATTTTGTAGTACAATTAATATTCTAGGATAATGAACCTTTGTAGTATTTTGATATTTTGAGATTTGTGATGAATGTATATATGATTATCGTTTTTATAGAACATCACTTAACGGCTATATTCTAAGTATACAACGGTTATAATTTGAAATTACAACGTTTTAAAAAGTCAAAAAAAGTCAAACATCTGTTCGCTGTTACTAACAGCGAACAGATTCAAAAACAGTTAAACATCTGTTCGCTGTTAGTAACAGCGAACATTCTGATTACCTGGTTTAAAAAAAGCCCCTTTGTTCGCTGTTAATAACAGCGAACAAGTCCGAACCTTAGCTAAGGAGAAAAAGTGCTTATTTTGGGAAATAGTTTCAAAAAGGTTTCATTTATTGATTTTTTTTTATTTTTTTGCTTATCCTTTTCAATTTTTCGACCACATGCTCGTACTTCTATGATATAATTAGTACTCCCTCATATTTTCTTTACATGTTTCCTTTGCTTTTGGCATATTTGTCTTGCTTTTGGCATATTTGTCAATTCACTTTTCAATCGTAAATATCTCTAATTTTACTTGGGTAAAAATTATAAAAGGTCGATATTAATAAAATTTACAAATTACAATAAGACAAATCCAATAAAATCCTACTTGATTATGATTTAACTTTTAAATTAAAAATAAAGCACATAGTAAGAGTGATTGGTGAATAGTGTTAAGTAATTAAATGAGATACTTAAAGGGAATAGGAGTGAATATTTTGTACTTCTTCTATTCCATATTGCTTGCACCAAACAAAATTTTGCGCAATCTAATGCATTTTTCGGATTGTTTATATCTAGAGTTATACATAACTAAAAATTACAAAAAATTTGATATTATGAAAATGTGTGACTGAGAAAAAAAAAAAAAACAAGATCCCACACTATATTGATCTTCTCATATATTAGTTGAAATATGTAAATTATCATCGAATGATAAATAGTGCAAAAATTGATTTGGTACAAGTGATATGAAACGGAAAAATTAGTAAGCGTTAAAAATGGCTTAACATCTTTAACAACAAAACCCTACTTCCACGGTTCGCCTCTCTTGAAGAATTGAAGTTCTTATATTGGCGCGAAGAAGCCATAAACCAATCTTCTCATTTTTCCACAACTTCGCCAAACTAAAGAGCCCTAAATTCAACCATTAACGGGGTTTTCAATTCCAATTATCTTGAAAACACAGAAAGCCTAGCTTTAGTCTTATCTTGTATATACAGCTTACTCTAATCAGGAATTTATTCATTCTCAACGAACTATTACTTAAAGTGATCGATCGACAGGGAGGTTTATTTTGGCAAATATGGCATTTTGGGGTTAGTTCTCTCATTTTCCCTCTTTTCTTGAATTACATTTATAGTAATTTGCAATCCTAAACTATTTGCCTTGAAATGCCATTCATGTTGCAAATTATTGGCTACGAATATATAATTGTTTGCATTTTTTTTTGATTTGTGAATTTGAGGCTATATGGTGATTGTTTGTAGGAGTTGAAATTAAAGCTGGAAAACCATTTACTTTATCACCTGATAAATCTTGTGGAAGACTCAGAATTACCCAGGTGAGTTTCTCTGAAAGTTTTGTGCTGTGTCCACGTTTTTAGTTTTGTGCTTGCTTAAAAAATGCGAATATTTATTACTTTATAAGTAATGTTTCTATCTCATATGGTGTTTGTAAAGAATTTGGGTGTTTTATTTGTTGAGTGTTGTAGGCTACACTTGGGGTTGGTTCTTCCGACATTAGGAGCGTGGTTCAATGCAATGTGGGAAAGAAGACTCCTGTTTTGTTGTGTTGTTTATTGCCCGATAAATCAGAGTCATGCCAATTGGATTTGGAGTTTGAAGAGACTGAAGGAGTCACTTTCTCTGTTATTGGTCCTCGTAAAGTTTACCTTACTGGCTACTTCCTTGGCAATGCTCGATGGAATTTTGTTGGAGATGATGAATCGTATCCTTATTTAAACATTGATTTCCAAGCCTTGTTTTGTTGTTATAGTGCTGTTTCTTTAATTTCTATGTACATGGTTCATAGTTCACTTCTATGAATGCAGATAATGAGACGTTTCTTAATGCTTGTGATGTCAAACCTGCTTTTGGTTTGCTATTCAGTAAAAAGGGGTATAAAATGGTCTTTAAAATAAGTTACCTATTTGGCAAGCACTAGTGTTTATTGTGTTGATTACTTAGACTTGAATACTTCTACGTTTTGAAGTTGCATATTTTGTAAAATACTATGTGGTTTTGGCCCCCAAAATTAAGTGTCTCAATAAAGAATCTCTTAATTTTGTGATTTGTTCATGAGCTCCGTGATTTACATGGCTAATATGGGTTAGGAGAACATGCTACTAGCTGATATAAGCTTGAGAAAATCTATGCCAATTTGACTCTCTTTTTAGTTTTATTGATTCACAACTCTCGTGGCATATTAGCACTAGTGTTTATTGTGTGGATTACTTGGACTTGAATACTTATGTCCAACTTGGTACGTGCTCAACTGTCTTTGTATTGGAGTTGCAAATTTTGTAAAATACCATGTGGTTTTGGTCCTCAAAATTAAGTGTTTAGATAATGAATTTCTTAATTTTTTTTCGGATTTATTCTTGATCTCCGAGACTTATATGGCTAATACGATTTAGAAGAACATACGACTAGCTCATAAAAGCTTGAGAAAATCTACGCCAATTCGACTCTCTTTTTATAGCTTTAATGTTTCACAACTCTTGTGGCATGTAAGCTTGGTTTTTATTGTGTTGATTACTTAGACTGAATACTTGTGTCTGACTTGGAATGTGCTCAATTGTCTAGGCATTGGAGTTGCATATTTTGTAAAATACTATGTAGTTTTGGCCCCCATAATTAAGTTTCTCTGAATAAAGAATCTCTTAATTGTTTTATTTTTCGGATTTGTTCTTGTGCTTCGTGACTTATATGGCTTATACGGGTTAGGAGAACATACAACTAGCTGTTAAAAGCTTGAGAAAATCTATGCCAATTCAACTCTCTTTTTTAGTTTTAATTTTTCACAACACTTGTAGCATGTTTTTCCTATGAGTATAAATATTTTCATTTTGCATGAACTTTGAAGGCTTAGAAAGAAAATGCTTCTTTTTTCGCATGCTTGGGATATGGTGCTGGAGTCTTAACATTAACTACTGTCTGAAACTGACTTGTGTGTTTAATCCTTTTTTCTCCAAATTATTGCTTCAAGGGATGTCATTTTCCCTTGTTTTGTATTCCATTAACGTTTATGTAAGTGAATCATTTGGCGAAGATCTTGGAGTCACAGATACAGACATGTCAGATGCTTTAAGTAATGATGATGACTATGAGGATAGCTTCATTGACGACACTGAGCCTCAAGTGTTTTCTCCGTATTCTTCTACTAGTGATGAAGGTATGCATAATTTTGGGCTTTTGGGCTGTTTTGCCATTTTAATAAGCTCTTTATCTACGTATAGTTACGTATTGTAAATGATTATGTTCTATTAGAGATTGGTTGGAATGCTTCAACCTAGTATTATATTGTGGTAAGACGTGTGTTAGCCATTACATGATAATTGAGAACAACTAGCTTAATATTAATATGTATTTTGAACTGACCTTTTTTGTGCTTCAAATTTAGCAATTAAATATTATTATGGGCATTTGCCTAGACATATGGAAGGGTTCTTTAAGCTCATATTGGGGCACTTCTTAGTGCCTGATTATCTAGGTCACGTAGTTATCCAATGTGAATTTCTATATTGCATTCTCACATTGTCTCAAAAAAATTTTAAACATCTGGAAATCGTGAATTATATATAGCCTTTGAAATGGGATTGGGATAACTAAGAAGTGTCTGGGGCTGCAACTAGGAATTCTCTTTAACACTCATCCCACACTTTTAATAAGTCTTGTTAGGATATTTAGGGTGATTAAATATCCTTGTCTAGCCAAGTTGCTCACATATATGATAAG
Source organism: Amaranthus hypochondriacus (assembly GCA_000753965.2). NCBI lineage: Eukaryota > Viridiplantae > Streptophyta > Magnoliopsida > Caryophyllales > Amaranthaceae > Amaranthus > Amaranthus hypochondriacus. The sequence continues at coordinate 26,894,007 of CM025918.1, forward strand.
GTGTGTCTACCATGTCATAGATAAAGGAGGCTCTTTGAGCTCATTATGTGGCCTTCTTCGTGCCATTCATCGTTTTCTACGACACGTGGTAACTGTTAACCTAATGAGGATTTCTATACATTGTTATAAAAAATTTTCAAAACTATTCGAAAGCATATAGCTGTTGAAATAGGGTACTTATTACTTAATGCCCTGACTCAGAATTCTCCAATACTTTTTTCACACTTTTTCTAGGTACTTGTATATTTGGGATAATAAAACCTCTTATGTTAATCAAATTGTTCACATATACAATAAGGGCTCTTTGAGCTCATTATGTAGCCTTCTTGGTGCCATTTATAGTTTTCTAGGGTATGTGGTCCCATTATGTAGCCTTTGAAATGAGGTACTCTATTCCGGCTAAGAATTCTCAAAAAAATTTCCCACTCTATATAGGTCCCTTTAGGATATTTGAGGTGTTAAAACCTCCATATCCTAGCCAAATTGCTCACGTATACAATAAGATGTATCGACCAAGACCTATAAAGGGGCTTTGTAAGCTCATTATGTGGCCTTCTTTCTTGCTATTATTTACAGTTTTTAAGGGCACATGGTGACCCAATATGGATTCCGTTATTAAATTCTTACATTACCATAAAAAATTTCAAACGCACTGAAAGTGTGTATTATAGCCTTTAAAATAAGGAGCTTAGAAACCTATTTTGGGCCTCGACTCAGAATTCTCAAAAAAAATTTCCACCTTTTATTAATCTTATTAGGATATTTGGGGTGATAAAACCTCTTGACTCTAGTCAATCGCTCACTTCTTTTCAATACGGTGTCTATTGAGACATACAAAAGGGTCTTTGAGCTCATTATGTGACCTTCTTGATGCCTTTTCTAGTTTTCTAGGGCACGTGATGACCTAATGAGGATTCATATGACGTATATTGCATTCTCACATTGCATTAAAAAAATTTCAAAAGACTAAAGAAATAGGGTACTCAAGACCTATTGCGGATCCCAATTCAAAATTTGCCGAAACTTTTTCCATATTTATGATTGTAAAATAATTCATGTAATCTAGATTTCACTTTTAAATATGTATCTATCTAAATAATTATATCAATATGACTAGAAAATTCCTTTTTTTATTCGCAATTTAAAAAATGATTACTATAAGTATTTTTTTTTTCAAAACTTATAGAAGTCAAATAAGTTTTTATTTACACCTTAAAACATAAAAAGAGAACAAATATAATTGATCATCAATCATCCAAAGCATATTAATGGATATTTGTACGATCCTACGATCCAGTTTTACCATTTTTGATCCTAACCCCTCAACGTTCCTATGTGGAATCTCGATTCTAACAACCTTGGTTCTTGGTGTCATTTTAGTTTGCTAGGGTATGTGGTAACCCGATGAGGAGCCCTATGCATCATTGTGTTTGAAATTTCTTAAAAGAGTGCATTATAGCATTTAAAATGAGTTACTATGAACCTATCTTGGGTCTCGGCTTAGAATTTTCAAAAACTTTTTCCACACTCTATAGGTTCTATTAGAATATATGGGGGGGGGGGGGGGGGGGGGGTGGGGGGGAATAAAACCTCCATACTTTAGTCAAACTGCTCATTTATATAATAAGTTGTGTCTACCAAGACATACAAAGTGCCCTTTTTTGTTTTTTCAAGCACGTGCAATGGGGATTTCAATTTTGCCTTTAATAAAGGTTACGCAGACTTTCATTGAGCCTCCTTGAGCTGATTATGTGGCTTTTTTTGCCATTTATAGTTTTCTAGGAAACATGAGAACTTAATGAGGATTTTCTATATTGCATTCACACATTTCAAAATAACACTTTCACAAAATTCTGATCTCTTACCGAGACACAAATGGTCTTTTTTTTTTAGGTGTAAGGAGCAGGCGTGGGATTTTCGTATACGAGCGCACCAAAAGCTCACGCCTTTGATCTGCACTTTGTGCCTAGGCTCTAAGGACCTTTTGCACCTCGCACTTTTCAAAACTAAGAATGTTATATGGTTTCATTGAATGCTATTTTGCTGCATTCAATTTTAATGATTGTATTATTAAGATCAACTTTTATGTTGTGAATTTAGCCATTTTTGTAAATGACCTTTATAAAACTAAGAATGTTATATGTTTTCATTGAATGATATCTTGCTCCATTCAGTGTTAGCTGACCCTAATGAGTGTATTGTTAGAATCAATTTTTATGTTGTGCATTTGGCCGTTTTCGTAAATGACAAACACTTGCACACATTCATGTATTGTACAAGTACACGAAGTTCTTTTCTATGTACTAGTTTTGATTTAAGTCGACATAGGAGTTTTCACAGAAATGCTTTACATGATTTGTGATTTTAGTTCATGGTTTTTTCTAGATCCAGAATGAATTATTTATTTAGTTTGGTCATCAACACTTAAATTTTCAAATAAGGTCACATACATTGTCAAATTTGCTATTATTTCAGTAACAAATAAGAAGAAAGTTGACAGCAGAAAAAAAAGCCGCAAACGCCTAAAAAAGAAGTATGCCTTGAGCGAATCTGAAGATGGTGCGGTATGTCAACCCAATACCACTAGTGATAAGGTTGATGATAAAATATCTGAAAACGAGCAGGAAGATCAAAGGCCTATATCCTCATTGTTTAAGGATACAATGAGCAATGAAGATTTTAAAAGGTGCAATTTATTATGTTAAATCTACAAGGTCCATCCCTAGACTAATTTATGTGCTGGATAATGGTGGTTTTTCTTTGTAAGGCTTTCTACATTTATCTTTTGTTGATAACTGCGATTTTGTTTTGTTACAACTGTGATAAGTGAAAGTATCTAGTGGTATCACCATTTAAATTATACTCCCTCCTATTCAGCCTAACTATGCCATTTTGTTTTGGGCACTATTAACTTATTAGTTATTACTCATAATTTGTATATTACTCTTAATTTATAAGTTAAAACATAGTCACGAAGGATCTTGTTTGATTCGTCTCAATACAAGGATTATTAATATCAATATTTTTATAGTTTTTAATTAAGAATAATTTGAGATATTAAGGGTTAAAATTTTGCCTCGGCAAGTGTGGAAAACTAAATGGGACAATTAGGAGGGAGTATAAAATAGTTTTAGATAGTTGTGTCATCTTGCTTTCTTTTATTTTTTTATTTAGTTTCTTTGTGCTTTTTAAAGCATGCAGACTCTTTAATTTACCTCAATGTTGGGTACTTGACCCTCCACGGTTTCCAGTATAGGTTTAATGTGAAATTGAAAGGCTAAAAGGTATGTGATCTATGGTTGCAACCCTGCAGATATTACGTAAAATTATAAAAATAGTTACCTGGACCAAATGTCATGAGTACCAAGTTCTTGCAACAATTTCCAATTCTAGGATAAAGTTGTAGACTTGTAGTGGCCAACTTTGTTATTCATTTTTAATATTTTGATGAAAGGCACACTTTTATGAATCACCAAAAATCAACCAATTCTAGGAATAGCCTCTCTAACCATGGCATAACACCTATTGTTTTAACCTGGAAGACCACTCTCTTTTTTACTAGCTCTTTTAGGAAGAAAGAAATTGCATCATACGCATCCCATGCTTCTTGCCCTCCACCAATTTGAAGGGCTGTAATACAATAATTCCTGGTGGCATCATTACATTGCCGCCAAGGCTCCAAATATGGTATAACAGAGCTAGTAGAGCAGCTTGGTTGTTTTTCTTATAATACCATCCTCTAATACCTCTGTGAAGCCATTTTCTGCAGATGTTTAAATTAAAGAACATGTGATGAGTCATTTCTAAATCTGATTACAATGTCGGGCTATAGATGCATCCGAAGTATATCTGCTCTATGTCTCATGTCGTTGACCATAAAGTGGACATGAAAAATCAATTGCAACTTCAAATGTGATAAGCTGAATTCTGATTTTTAGCTTGCATGACATTTTAATCAATTTGATGAAGCTATTTCTAGGAATATCATCTTATTCCACAACCAATCAGAACATGATTAAAAGCTCTCTTCTCTAGTTAGAGTCGTCTGCACTTCTAATATTTGACCTCTTGTTATTTTTATCTGCTTTCAGGTCGCCTGTCCTAGCTAAAATTTCGCTATAGCTTTTGTATGTCTTTCCGGTTTCGGCTACTTGTAGGAAGATCATATATGTAATGCAAAAATTAGGAAGTACATTTTCAAGTTTTCAATTTCTATTATCTTGGTTCTTTGTGGATTTGGTTGCTCATGGAGTTGTATTTGTTGTTTTCTTGTTTTCATGTACATTTTAACTTTTTTGGCGAACAATCTCTTATTTACAATATCTCTTTATGTTACGGTGACTTCTGCTAGTGGGATTTTCTTGATGTTTCTGTGATGTGGTTTTCCTTCTGTTTATCATCTTTTATTATGGATTGTCTATCATACAACAAATGACAGAATACTGTTGCTCGCACAGGAAGAGGCACGGTGTTTCTGGAGATACAACTGATGATCCATCTCAAGACAAAAAGGCCAAGAAAAAGAAGAAAAAGAATAACAAAAATAATGAAGTGTTGATTGAACCTATAGACCCTTCTAGCATGTCAAAAATTGAGACTGATTCTCTGACAAAGACTAATGGAAGGACGCTTTCTAGTGGCTTGATTGTTGAGGAGCTTGAAGCCGGTGAGAAAGATGGAAAAGTAGCCTCTTCGGGTAAGAAGGCAAGTGCTACAACCTTTTGTTGCTTATGCGTACAGTATAATAGCAACATTGGAGAAATTACCGACTTATTATCAATTTCAGGTCACTATCCATTATACTGGTAGATTGAAAGACGGAGGCCAGATTTTTGACTCTTCTAATGGAAAAGATCCTCTCAAATTTCGTCTAGGTATGATTGTATGAATTGTTCATAAAGGAGCTTATTGCTTAAAATTTTGTGTCTAATAATTCTAATTCCAGGTAAAGGTCGTGTCATGGACGGACTTGATCTTGGAATCGAAGGTAATACATTCTCTATTATCCTTCGTGTTGATGCATTTTTATACTTCTATGTCTTATCTTAACATGGTGTTCACCCTTAAATTTCCCCCAAAATATTTCATATGCCCTGATTACTGTTGTACATCTATTTCTCCATTTTCAGTTTTCTCCTTGCTTTTCTACTTGTGGCGAATCTACAAGTATAATTGAAACATACGTTTATATGCTGTTTTTGTTAGGTATGCGAGTTGGTGGAAAGAGAAGGCTCCAAATACCTCCTGTACTAGGGTACTTCTCCCTTTTCATTTATCTCTAGTTTTGTCAATCAGAAGGTCTCCTGAGAAACCGTCTATGGCATAGACAGCACTCTTAGCAGCCCAGCCCAATAGAAATTTCAGTTGTTATTTTTAAAATGTGTAAAAATGGGCTAGCCCATTATACCCGTCTATGCTATAGACCGTCTATAATAAGAATTTGTGTTTGTCAATAGTAGTTGAACAAGTTTTTCTTGTTGTTTTTCACTTTGTGCTCATTGAATACTCTCTTTCTCTAGATTTGGAAGCGAGGGCTCTAGTCGTGTTCCCCCAAACTCATGGCTGATTATGGAAGTTGAGCTACTTCGAGTACGTTGATAATTAGGCTGTTAACCTCTTTCGTGTTGGCTGGTAATCAAGTACCAAGATATGTTGAATAGTGAGATGTGATTGGTGCAATTTTGTTTACCTCATATTAGACTGGTGGATAGAGGATGCATAAGAATCAGTTTTTGTGGCTATTTGTTATGTACATGTCGTCACTCGTACTCCCAGGAGTAATTTCGCTAGGAACGAATTAGCTTCTATATCAATTTTGTTTTTGGTTGGTGGAATTGTGAGAGAAATTTATCACTACATGAGTAAACAAGACTATTTTATCAATATTGTTTTCTGATATGCAAACTTGATTTGTTTTCTGCTCTTTTACAATCATAAATACTGTAATTTCCATGTTCTATCGACTTCTATGCTGTATCATAGCACAAGGAGAGTTTTTATCTTCCATCTCATAAAATGGTTTTGGTGAAATTATGATCAAACTGAAATCTTAGAATCTTTTGTGAATTACAGCCTCAAAGTTTGGTCGTTTTGTGAATTACAGCCGTAAAACTTTTTTTTTTATGAATTACAGCCACCAACTTTTAAAAATGACCACCATTATGGCCAAGTGACCGGTTTTCACCGTTGACAAGCCTTTTTACCTTTGACTTTCCATTTTTCTGATTTTTCTTTTTTTTTAGTTTTTTTTTCTTTTTCCTTTTTTTTTCCCTTTTTTTTTTCTTTTTCCTTTTTTTAATTTAATTTCTTCATCCCTTTCTCTCTCTCTCCTCCTCCTTTTTCATCATCTTCATCCTCTTCATCTCTAGTAAACTTTAAACACTCCATTAATCTTCTAAATCACCATTAATCTTCAAAAACCCAATTTCTCTCCAAAGTCCAAACCCTAAATTTCTTTCCTCTTTTCAAGAACCCTAATCAAAGAATACCAAATTGGAAGGGATGAACTTTCTGGGTATTTGACAGAAATTCAAAGTCCATCATCTTTTTGAATTGTGATGCAGAATCATCTTCTAATTTAGACAATTTGGTAAAATTCAATTTTAAGAACTTTTTCAATTAAGTTAATATTTTGATTTCACCCCTTCACCACATTCATTCAAGCCCTAAAAACCATCCCACACATTTGCAGATATACAAAAAAAAATAAAATTTACAAATGGGTATTTTGCTCAAGAATGCCAGATTCCATTCAACATATTCTTGAATCGATTTGTAGATAATTTTCTGACAATTTTTTTAGCATCAGAAACACCATCATCAGCAAGTTTTTCAATGTTCTTATAATACCCAGAATGTGTAATTTTTTTCCTTGCATAATTGCAGCTGCTAATTGATAATAAGATTGATAATAAAAACTTGAGATTCCCAGAACTTTCTTCATTTGGATTAATCAATTGAAGAATTAAAGCAATGTTATGATCATCAGCAAATTTCTTTTTATTTTTAGGTTGTAATACCATTAAATACAATGCTTCAGCTGCTATTTCTCGAATTTCGTACGATTTTGTTGGAAAATACTTCACAAGTGAGACAAGATCCCACATCGACAAAATAGTGGGTTGTTGACTTGCATATATAATTGGTGAACTACTCTTCCTACTACCATATGGTTTTGGGAAGCAATGAACCTCACCAAGTGTATGTGCAAGTCAACGCTCTTGACCTGTGGGTTCGTGGGCCCGAACCCACGGGTTTACCGTGTCCACACGAGTGGGCCACGGTGAGATTATGTGACGAATTGTCACGGCCTAATAGATTTTGCTACTAAAAACTTTACTAATTAAGCCATAAACCCAACATCTCCCATTGATTTTCTTGCATCTTCAGATGTTCCACATAATCTACAAGCTGATTTAAAGGCCAATTTTGGGTTTTTTTGTAGCTTGCTCTACATTTCAAAATCAGATAAACTGAATGAACAAAATCAGAAACCAACATCATCAAAAGCAAATCTGGGTTTTTTTGTAGCCTAAATTTCGACCCAGTATACCAAATCTTTAACATTTCTTATATAGACGGAATATACTTTTCTGAATTAAGGAGGATAACTTCAATTTTGACATTTTGATAATTTGAGTCTTGTCATATGTGCTTCCCGTGCTATGATTTTGAAAATTTTGAGTGCTATAATTTGTGGTTCTGTGCTATAATTTTGAAAAATTGAACTCTAGGGTTCAACTATTTTCTCAGTTGGGTTTAAACCAAGTCTGGGTATACTTTTTTGAATCATGAAATGCAAATGGGATTGATTATGAAATGCAGGGTTCCCGTGGATATACTTTGGAGAGAAATTGGATCTTTGAAGATTAATGGTGACTTTGAAAATTAATGGAGGGTGAAGATGATGGAGAAGAAGGAGGAAGATGAAGATGTGAAGAGGACGAAAGAATTAAATTAAAAAAAGGAAAAAGAAAAAAGAAAACTTAAAAAAAAAAAGAAAAATCAGGAAAAAAGAAAGTCAAAGGTCATTTTGTTGGCCAACGGTGAAAATCGGTCACTTGGCCGTAATGGTGGTCATTTTCAAAAGTTGGTGGCTGTCATTCATAAAAAAAAACTTTGCGGCTGTAATTCACAAAACGACCAAACTTTAAGGCTGTAATTCACAAAAGATTCGAAATCTTATAATCGTGAGAAGATTTTATTCTCAATTTTTTTTTCTTAAAGATGAGTTTGTCTAGGACTAGGAGAAGGAAGTTTTACATATGTATAATGTATCTCCAAGGACTCGCATGAAATAGCAACACTACCCCACCTTAACCTAAGTTAAGGTAGGAGGCTAGAAGTCATTTTATATCATTGAGATAATGAAATGTTATGAAACGACATCACGTACACAAACAACTTTGCTAAGATTCATAATTGTGTTACATTATTGTTGGTTATTGTCATAATAATTGTGATGGTTAACGTTGATGTTTATTGTGTGGATTAATGGCGAGTAATAATTTGGTTTTATAATGATGTATTCTTCCTCTATAAAAGGATACATCATTCATAAGAACAAATCACCACAAACATGCATATTAAGATTAGTTTATTGCATTGTTAGAAACTTGTAAGTATTCTTATTTTGCTCAGACATTTGAAATCTTAAGAGAATTGTTTTTAAGATAAGGTGAGGTTTATTATACTTGTATTGTTAATCACTATAAAACTATATTTGAGGGGTAGGTATCTAAGATACACTTGTGTTTATTTTTCATTTGCTATTCATCTTGTTTTTTATTGTTGAACCTAACTTACATTTCATATACTAGGGTAATTCACACAAGGCAAAGAGCAAATTCAAAGGAAGGAATCCTAAACAAAACTACATGGCATCTAAGTCAAAGAACAACTTTAAAGACTAAAAAAAACTACAAGCAGCTAAGGTGTGCTACAAAGCCAATGATCCAAGCCCCAGCACAACAAAGTGGATACCTAGCTCTAGCAAGTACTCAATGGGGTCAATATAAATTGATGGACTGAATTTTAAATAAACCCTTTATATATATAAATGAAACGGGCAAAAAACAGACTCTGAAACGGGCAAAAAACAGACTCTATACAACTGTTTTTATTATTATTTTAAGCTTGAATTATGATACATATACTATAGATTTGTAATTGTAAATAGTTTGATTTTAAATGACAAAAACAATTAAATTACGAGACATTTTAGTCAATGTAACATGCTTATTTCAAAGAATTTGAAAGACCAAAATTATAAATGGTTTGGGATGGATCGGCCAAGAGCCACAACCCATACTAACCAATTATATCTTATTTGAGCCCAACCCAAACCGACCTATTTTAACTATAGCTCGACCCGACCCTTATACGACTCATTGCACATATATAATATGTAGGGCACAAAGAGGCTGATGCTGTGCGCAAACAGAATAAATGCAAACTTCCACAATTTCATATTTGGAAAAGTCGCTCATAATAATCCAACCTCCTATGAATCTTCCTATAATAATCCCAACTTTTGATTAACCTCAAATAATCCCAACTAGTAATCGGTTGATGGATTAAATTTCTTTTTATCTTTATTTTATAACTTCCATAATTTCATATTTGTAGAAGTGGGAATACCGTAGCCCATAGAGTTGCTAGATGGGACACTGGTGTTGCTCATAAAAAGATTTATATGGAACTATTTTCGTCTGGCCTTCGGGCCTTGATTGATCTTGATTTAATCATACAATCTTATAAAAAGAGTGTAAAATTCCACATGGCACTCCGTTAGTGATTTGCCATATAAAATCTGTCTTACCAAAATTAGCATTAACTCATTCATTTAATATATGAGTAGTATATCACAATTAGATATATTTTGTTAATTTTCTTGGAATATTATATTTTTGAATATAAAAGACACATAAGATTTTCAATTAAAGTTTCTTAGAATGTATATTTTTTTATATTGAAGTATTTGCTAATTAGTAAAATTTTTTAATTAAAATTTTTATTTCTAAATATGTATACATGACAATCAAAACTTATTTTTAGAATGAGAAAAAATCATTATGTAAACATTGTTGATTACACATATTTGCGTGAAAAACTATGACAATTTTAATTAATACTTATATGAACAATCGAATTTTTATTCATTGAAATCAGTACTGTTATTGGGCCAACTGGCCCCAAAGACTAAAAGGCCAGTTAAAAGGCCCAACGATTCTGGTCAACATTAGAGTTGACCCAGCCTGAGATGAGATTACTAAAATGCCCTTAGGGCTGTCTCATCAGGCCATCACATCTTATAAATACCCCAATTCAAACCTAAAATGGTATGCTTTCTCTCCCTCCAAACTACCATTTTTAGTCTACAATATTTACTCATTAACCGACCACTGACTTGAGCGTCGGAGAGGCTTACCGGGAAACGCCCCCGGATAAGTAACTCTGTTCGTTTTGTAGGTATTCAGCCTCTAACACGTATTCGGATACTTCAAACAGCCGCAGATCTACTTCAAAAGAACACCTTCCGGTCAGGGAGATTCAGTTCGATTTCTACGCAGAAACAAGTACATATTCTAAAATTGTTTATTAAAGTATACAAAAAATTATAATTTTATACTAATAACATGTAATTGCATCTCTATCTAGAATATAATAATTATACTAAAATTTTATACTAACAATTTCGTGCATTGCACGAGTTTCTATACTAGTATAAGCTATAGGTTTAACTCAAAAAAATATCACATTTATTTTTCCTTGGATTCTTTAACTTTCCCAAATTTTATACAACATCCATTTCCTTTCATCAACTCTCCAAACTTGGTCAATTCTCTCCATGTGAAGAAAGCATAGCACACAGTCATCAATGGTAATTTATTTTTCTATTCTAATTAATTTTGGTTTGAAATTAGGATTTATTTGACACACGAAATATGGTATTTAACGGTTGATTTTATCAATTTTCACTCTATTTTTTTTTATTTACTTCGATTAGGCTTCAACCTTTAATGCCCTTAAGACGTCCTTGACCTAGAATGAGAAGAAAAATTTGTGTTCATTATGAATAAATTAGGAAGAAAATTTGAACAAATAATAGGAGGGGAGGTGAATTATATAGTAATGGAGGTGAATGAGAGAACAACTACTCTTGTGAGAAACCGTCTCTAAGAGAGACGACCTCAAATCATTTAGCTTACATTCTTGTTTCCTCTTTAAGTTGTATTAATTAAGCTATTCAACCCATATATATAATGCCTCTATCGAAAAGAACGTCTTTCACACAATTTGTGATGAGAGAAAACCAAAGGTTGAAGAAAGAGATCGTAGAGGAAAATGGGAGGAAGCAGATCGTATAAGAAAGAAAGAAACGGCCAAATAATTACCTAAACAATCGGTTAATATTAGCTAAACAATATTCTTGGGCAAGTAATATCAAAGTTGGGATAGGATTAATCAAAAGTTGAGATTATTGTAGGAAAATACGTAAAACCTTAAATTATTGTGGGCAATTTTCTTTTTATATTATCATCTAATACCACTTTTTAAATGACAATGGAGAAAAAATATTTTTGTGGAGAAAAATAAGATAACTAGATAAAAACAAGTATAAGCATGAACCTAGTCAAGTGTTTTCATAGTAAATATAGCCTAAATTCCCAATACCATTCATTAGTCCATAATCACATTTTTTTACTAATAACTAAACGAGACATTGAGGCAAGAAACAGATCGCTCTATCTAGATTCAATGAGTAAAGCCCGGAAGAGAACTATAAAACTTGAATACTAATCCGATAACAATAATAAAATTTCATCACGATCATCATCTTACCCAATATTTCACTCAAGATAGAATTCGGACGAGAGAAGATGACGAACAATAACTAAAATTTGAGTTTGTTAAAACCTAATAAGAGTAACCTATACCTAATAACTTAACACAATTACCTAACCTTTACTTCAGCTAACTGAATTTCAAGTATACCAGTTCACAAACATAAATCGAAGGTGTAATCCGGATCTAATATTTGGTATTATAACAAGACGATACCAGTTAAATTAGCTGACATCTATACATTTTTTTAAAAAAATTAGCAGATATTTATACATAATTCAACTGAACTCGATAACAATAAGAAGTCGGCTAATTTACCTCTGATTCAACTCCGAGCCTAGCAGGTTGACACACAGACAGAGACAACGGAAATGTGTATTATTGCGGTCGTCGACGTTAGTATGAGAGCCAACTTTCATATTAAGTCATTACAAAAAACATCAAGACGGGATAGTAGTGTACTTGTATCGAGGTGAGAAACAAAAACCGAAAAGATTACAAACAAGTTGGACTTGATTCAAGACTTTTAATTAATCGAGACGTAAAATATACATCTATAAAGGCCTGAGCCACACAGAAGGAAAAAAGGCAAAGAACTATGAGGTTGTATACCAGCAGGATCAGCAACAGCCACTTGCAGAAGCGTCAGACGGAGGCGGTTTTTGCTTGAAGATGTTTTTCTTTCCACTTGCTGAGCCCTCGGCTAATAGGCTAGGTGTCTCTAAGATCTGCATTTACACGTTCTCATTATCGTCCTCATTCTCATTGTTCAACAAAAATGTTTCCTAATGTTATAAATGACGGTGTTTTTTATGGAGGAGGGAGTTGAGAAAACGGCAAATAGAGTTGAAGCTGATATAGTATCATATAAAAACAAAAACCAAATTAAATTTGATTTGATTTGGTATCATATAAAAACCAAACCGCAAACCGAACTTTATTGTCTAAAATCAGTTTTATTTTGCTGATGCTTGGAAAGAATAAAATTTGGCTCGATAAGGTATAAGAAATCACAAGAACGGCTTATAAGATCGTGCAAAATCTTCTTTTTCATTATTTTTTATTGTGCAACTTTAATATATGGTCATGAGAAAGAAAAAAATGAAATACAAAATCACTATACAAGAAGCAAGAGACTCATTAAGTCAACAATAGGAAAAGAATCAAAGAAATAAAAGAATCATGTAGAGGCTTACCTTCAACACAAGCTCCTCAAAGCATTGCTGCACATTTACACGAGTTTTTGCACTACATTCAATAAATAAGCATCCGTACTCTCTAGCAAAGTCTATCCCTTCCTTCTTAGTAACAACTCTTTCACTCTCCTACAAAGAAAACACAACAAAACCGGCAATTAAGTGAAGAAAAGTTGTTGGGCATGGAATCATAGTAGATCAAACAGCTGAAGCATGTCGGTAATCATTTGCTAAAATATATTCGAAAAATTAAATATCAGGTTTTGTCTTAGTTGGAGCATTTACCACTTTCCCTAAGTAAGGCTATGGGTTCGATTCTCGCAATCTGAGCCTTCCCTCAGCCTACACTGTACTTGAAAAAAAAATATTCGACATAGAGAAAAAGAAACAAGCATGGAGACTTGAGGGATTAAAACACGAATGTTAAAGAAAACTGCAATATTTTAGATACGTGATCAATCTTTTAGATACATGATTCATATTTTTTCTCTCTAGACGGGTCAACACTTCTGCTATACGTAAAACACAGGTCTAGGTCAAAACTGTGTTAATGATTTGGTTCTAAAGACTGGACTAGGATTCTACTTGATCTTTACGCAACTCCATCCTATGTTACATAAATTTCCTTCGAAATAATTGAATCCTTACAAAAGTTAATTATACATCATTAGTATTTGATCAGTTAGGTTTATCCTCTCTCTTTCGAGAGATTGGAACCCTAGGGGAATTCTAAGGGGCGAAGGGGAAGATAAGTCAAGACAAAAACCAAGCAAATGGAGTGACAATGCAAACCTTATCAACTTTATTTCCAACAAGCATCTTGATACAGTCTTGATTAGTAGAATAGAGATCAATTTCCTTTGACCATATGTCCTTTAGATTGGTAAATGTGTCCCTCCTCGTTACATCGTATGCTGTCCCACATGTAAAGAAAAATAAGTGATCGCACTGCAAACAATGACAGCTCAAGCAAGACTATATTAGCTTGTCTTTGACTATGCTTAACATGATCGGTATCAAAAAAAATATGCGTAGCGATCTATAAACAAACAATTCCATACATAACTGACAACATTAAAAAGAAAGGGAAAAACAGAACCCAAACAATCAGCAAAGCGAAAGAAACAACTTACCCATAACGATCACATCAAGTTCAGTGTTACTAAACTACAAATCTGAACTATTTTCACAGGTTTCTAGCATGGAAATGATGCTGTAATAAACAAAATGAAACATCCCACTAAACCAAAAACTCTCGGAAACAAGAGAATGAGAAAATGGAAACAACATATCACAACAGAAAAAAATTAGAGTTATGAGCACTATTGTTGTTCTTCATGAAATGTGTATGTACTAATGTAATTACTAAAAACAACTAGAACGTTTACAGCAAGAAGCCAAAACTTTACCCATGATAATTCCTTGTGCTCCTCTATAATATGAGCTTGTTAATGTTCTGAATCTTTCTTGACCAGCTGCAAGAAAGTAGATATAATCCATTAGACAGTACTTAAAAATCTAGCCTGCAACAGAATTGTAGAAAACACTGGGCATACACCATTCATGAAATAAGCAGTCAAGATATTCATAAGCAGTTTCAAATGTTTCTTAATATTGGTGAAATCTTCATAGATAAACTGATAAGAGCTTTGTCTCCCTAAATTTGTGCCAAGGAAAACACCTCCCAATAACAAAAGGCAGCTGAACTTGATTAATCAAATGAACGATACCAGTGGAGCACTAACTGCACCCAAAGAAGACTATTTGTACAGTTGATGTATGTAAAAATGAATAGGAAGGCCACAGAGCTTCCAGTTGACAAATATTGTACACAAGTATTATTGCAGGGAAAGTACTCTTAAAATACTGGAATCCGTTACCTGTATCCCAAATGGCAAGCTTCAGCTTTTTACCCCCAAGATTTACATACTTGACCTTAAAATCAACACCTACACAATGGAAAAGGAAACAACACAGACATGAGAGTAAACACAACTGATATTCGATAAAGCCACAACAAATGTTGCTAAAAAGGAAAAAAAAAACATACAAAACAAAAAAAAAAGAAGCTAATTCGAATAATTTCAAAAAATATTCTTGCTTCTTATTACATCAGCATATAAAGACAAACATATGGCTTCGCAAACCCTTCAACATTCAAACTGTCTGCATAAAGTTCAATATTCAAATTTCATAAGCCTTAAGTTTCTTGACATTGATAACCCCCCGGAAAATGAAGCATTTGAGTCAATTCGAGATACTCACAACTTGTATATAGCAGTAAGTGAAAATCCGAATACAAGGACAACTTCAAAACCTTTGAGTATGATCCTTGGACTCCAACATGCGGCCAAATGACAAAATGTATAGCATGGCTAATTCTCACTTTGAAGATGTAAAGACAAGGATAAAGGTGTTCAAGGTTATGATTGCGAGAAATGAATATGGATAATTCTTAGAAACATGAATTAATCCTTTCCATTTGCGAAAGCAGTTGAGTGCAAAGGGCTATTTGCAATGATAGTATCCAATATGAATGAATTAAAAATGAAGAGTTTGAGCATCATAGTCTTGAGACTTGAGAGAAATCTATACTTTAGATAGAAGGTCACTGAAAGTTCCATCTTGACAACATAGCTTATAATAACATAATATGGGACCGTTTATAGTTACAAGCATCATAAGCATCTTCAAGGCAAGCCTTATTGCACGTCTCACCAATCCTAGAGCTCAAAAGACTCTTAAAACAGCTCATTTCACATGGCGTTTTGTGCAATCATTTTGCAGAATGATTAGATAAGGAATAAATATGAGGTGAAACGTTTATGCTATTAGCCTATTCTCAATACAGGATTAGCAATTTCTCTTATTTTTCATATCTCCCAATCTAAACTCTCCAATATCCAACTTTCTTCTCAAAACCAGCTCATTCCACAGGGCATTCTGTGCCATTATTCATACAGATAACATGTTTAAAACAAAGGAAAGTCGCTCTTTCCTCGTTTTAGGCTTAGCAATTTCTCGTCTCTCTCATATCTCCCAACCTCACCTATCCAAAATCCAACTTTTCTCTCTGGTACAATTCCATTCCCACATTTGACTTCCTATTGTCTTCTTTAGCTCTACTTCAAACAGATGTGCCCCTTCATGTTGTTCACAATGCAAGCTAACACTAGCACAACAATGAGCTATTTCATAAACATAATTAAGTTGTGAATATTCATCAGAATTTAGCTAGGCATATACTACACCAATAACTACAACAGCTAGGCTATGTCCATTGCCTTGTCACTTTTCACCATTACCTTCTAATTTTCATTCACCCCTTCTCCCTCCTCGCCACATCTAACTTCATCAGATCTCCCACTTCTATTTTCAATTTTTTATTAGCCATTAGGGCATTATTAACCACTTCAATCACCTAAAACATGTACACCCACAGTCAAAATATTCCTCAAACTCTCAAAAATCAACATAAAAATAAAATCTCATCAATCATCTTACTTAAAGGACAGGACCAATTAATACAATTAGCAATTTCCCTAATATTACCAAAACTCCTTTTAAACAACCAACACATGTCTTTATAAACAACATAAATTCTTCAAAACGGGCATAACTATTGTTACATGTACTCAATAAATCATAACACATCATCGTCATCATCGTACCAGAGTATCCCACTCATAAAAACATGATTAAGGTCTCGAAAGAGATTTAAGATGTCAAACCATACCCATAAAGGATAAAGGATTATACGGCCAAAAAGTCATTCATATAAAAATTAAGGCTAATAACATGGTAAATTAGGAATAAAGCCCTTGTCCAAACATGATGCTAGAGACACATTACAGAGCAAAACTCATCAAACAAAAATACCTTTTTATGTTGAATCCAAAAAGAAAAAACTAGAGAGTAAAAATTAAGCTTTCAACATAAAATAAATATCTCATCATACTCCTTACTTGCTAAAACAACCGATACACTTAGCAATTCTCCTAATTTTTACAAAACACTTTTATAGAAAATCAAAATTAATGTCTTTATAAGTTATAAACACAATATCTTAAAAATAAGCATAACCAATGTTTCAGATACACTACAAAATCGTAACTCATCAACCCACAAACAAAAAGGTACCCCAATCCAATATGTTTTAGATTGATGTTTATGATACATTACAATCAAAAACCATCAACCCATAAACAAAAAAGGTACCCTTTCTCAATAATCCGTAAAAAGAAAAGAAATTGAAGCAAAATCAAGGTTAAGAAATAGGGAAATCATACCAATCGTTGGAGAAAGATCTTCAAAAGTATCAGAGGTAAAACTCAATAAAAGACTACTCTTTCCAACACCGGAATCTCCAATCATCAACAATTTGAATAAATATTCAAATTCTGGTGCATTTGATTCCATCTTTCTTCAAAGATTTAACCTTCAATAAAACTACAGAAGAAGAAATTATTCAACAACTGAAAAAAAGGTAGGACCATAGGAGATTGTAAGAAATTACAATCTGTAGATTGTAGTAGAGAGAAGAAATTACCAGATAACAATGGAAATTGATTGCTTCAAATGGGGAAACTAAGAAAAGGGGGAATTATAATTTTTATTTAGGTTTATTTCTTTTACTTTTTCGAAATCTGCTTGATTGAAAGAAGATGAATCGCCCAGAATAAAAATGACCGCTTTTGACTATGCTGGTTCGGCAACCCGTTGTTGTCTTCTCCTTTGATTTTACTTTTTAAAGACTCCCCGCCTATTTTTTTAGTTGCAACTAGCATCGGATTCGTGTCAAGCCTGTGTCGGAGCCAGATTGAGCCATGTGCTTGGTGGGCAGTGCCATGACTAGAAGTGTTCAACGGGTCGGGACAGGGCGGGTGGTTCAAATTATAAATGGGCCGGGGTGATGCGGAACATGTCAAATGTTAAATGCGTTAGAATGGAAACCCGTTTAAATGCGACCCACTTTGACCCGTTTTTTATATGTTTATAAAACAGGTGCTCTCTTGAAAGACCGTCTTTTGTAAAGACGACTCTCTAAAGTACATCTAAAGTCTAACTCTAATTTATATTTAGAGTTATAACAATATATATTTAGAATTGGACTAGGCTTTTGATAGTCGTCTTTACATAAGACGGTCTCAAGTAAGAATTTGTGATATACAGAAAAGTGGTAAAATATTTTTTACAACCAATTCCTATAATTATCTGACCCGATCCGACTCTTTAGACAAAGGTCCTTTAATGACTCCACCCATTATTGACCCGACCCACTAATAACCCATTAAATGTGACTCGACCCTTGACTCGTTGGGTCGACCTGCCCCGTTGAGCACCTCTAACCATGACCATAGCAGACTAGCGTCCACCCTCAATGTAACACCCGAATTTCCTCCCGTCCAGGCACATGTCCTGCTTTTTGTATAAGTTATCTCTGTTGCGTTGTTTTTGTTGTTTGTGTGATTTAAATAGTTATCGTTCTTTTTCTTTCTTCAAACTCAAGCGTTTACTTTGAAACCACGATCCATGTTTAACATGTTGACAAAGGATTTAGCGATAAACTTTCCGCTGTGATATTTATTACGGCTGTTGATGTCTCTTCCTTATTATGTTTTTGATTGTTTATGTTCCTTTGGTGCGTCCAATTTCAAGGCTGATGCTGCCGAAATTTCTACTAACTTTTTTAAAGTTAATCTTTAACGTTTATTTAAATTTTTTTCCTTTTTCTTTTTATACGACACCCGAATTTTCTCCCTCCGTTACGGTTTTGGTTTTGTACAAGGAGTCGAAAATTCAGGGGTGTTACACTCAACCAATGGCCGTGACACATCATAAGCACATATTAATTTATTTTTTCATTAAAATTTAATACAAAACGACAAATTTATCAGGACGTAGTAGAAGGTCGTGATTGTAGGCTATATGTCAATATCGTGAAATAATAGGAGTAACTACAATACGTCGATGATCTAGTACAACGGCTGACAGGTTGCGTCGTGCCCGTCTCCACCTAACCCAACCCGACCCATGCTCATATGTTGCTTGATTTTAGATTTTTACGATATTCTTTTTTGTAAGCATTTCGATGATAATGTAGTACATTGAGAAGGACAAAGAATAATTGTCTTTTGATTACTTATATATTCAACTTTGTATAATTAAAGAGTATAGGAAATTGGAAATTGAGAATCATGATTAATCCAATTTTTTGAAGGTTTACCCCACTACTCTTCTTATAGGGGTTTGACACTCACAAGTCACAACATATAGACAAAGATTAACTCTCCCCTCTTCTTGCCATAAATTCAAATTTGTTTAGATAGGAAATTTATTTATATTATAAAAAAATATATATATTTAGATCTCACTTAACTATATTTAATTATAGAAATCAATTGTAATTAGACACAAAGCAATTGTATTTGAAGATTTTCGGTTAGAAAAGTCATTATATAGTACAAACATAAGAGTGAATGTTATGTACATAACTAAACAATTGGAAACAAAATAAACAAAACTAGTACGTACCGAAACTAAAAAAATTGATGAATGTTCAGTACGGATAATTTCAAATTAACCCTTTTTGATGTATTTTGAGTAGAAATGGAAAGTGAGTTGAAAAATAAGAAAAAAATACAATTAAATTATAAAAATGCGTGGTTAAAATAGATAGGAAGAATAAATTTACGAACAAGATTCAAAAAGAGGGTAAAATCGTTGTTAGAAAGAAAATAGTGCAAATTAAACGAGACAAACAAAAATGTAAAACAATGCTAATTCACAAGGATAAAGGCCTAGAGGAAGTACAAAGTAAAAACAACCAGCCCATTTTGTATGAGACAGTGTCACGGTGAATCGACCTCAAAAGAAGACGTCAATAAGCTAAAACTTTTTATAATTGATTACTTTCTAAACACTAAACACTTGAATTTATGCATAAATAAACCTAAAACCGATTATCTAACCATATACATTTCAATATGTATGATCACCAAGATCTCGGCTGCTTTCCGAGCCACAAAAAGGGTAGAACAGAAGAAAAAAGTTCATCATAGGCAAAATTGCATTCGGAGTAATCCGTCTGCTGATCCTAGCCATGCATCCGAACTGTGTGTTTGTCCTGACGACGATTCTGATATAATTAGGCTCTTACAAACAGTATCTGTTACCAAAAACCAAAACTAAGCTCTGTTGCATAATGGAGTACTGAAAAAATAAGGGGAGAAAAAAATATTACCTGCACTTCCTTGCCAGCAAACAGCCACCGGGGCGGAGCTCGTAAGTTTCTCTTCAAAGAGCTTTTCGCCTGATTTAATGCTCCAAACGCGCACTTTGCAGTCCTCGCCTCCTATAGAAAGTACAACTATGAGAGTCGCATCCAATGTTACACGAAACGACATTTGATTCCGTACGAGAAACATTAAGTTAGTGTTTCGGAAACTTAGAAAACAAAATTTGATCAAATACATTAAAATCATGAATCAAAAACATAATATAATCGTAAAAAAGTCAAGTTTTTCCACGTAGATGCAAAACGAGAAACGTTAGTTTAGTGTACTGAATCATGTTTCCGTACAGTTCAATATGAAGAGTCCGAAACATGGTACAAGACATGGTTTTATGTTACGCACTCCGAAACTTGGATGAAATTCCATAATCAAATTAAAGATTATATGAGAAAAGCTAAGCCAATTTCTGCCTTAGAACGGGCTATTTCAGGTAGAAGTATGGTTGATTTCAAATCAATTATTGAATCAAAAGACGAGTCAAAAGACCCAAGAATTTATAGTAAGAAAACCAATAACACGCTTAAACTATTGAACAAAATATTAAGATCAGCAGAAAAGTAAGCAGCAAGACTACCTGACATTAAAAATCTCTCATTTGCATCAGTTGCTAGCTGTAAATGAGTGTGGGTGTTTACTTGACCAGCATAGGACTGGACCGGGCCTCGCTTAGTCAAGCGATGATCATATAGCTTTATCTGTAGAATATGATGTATTAACCGCCATAATGTTGCACATTCATGCATGTCATAAATAAAACAAGAGTCAGAAATCAGATCCACTTTTGCTTAAGACTATCTTCCTATATTTCAATACTAAGGGAAGTTCTTCATATTCGTATGTTTCATTGAATTTGCTACATTTGTACAGGTTCATGTCGCCATACCGAAATATTTTCGATGTATTTATATTAAAATTTTAAGAAAATTTTGCATGAAATCTAATTGTCCAACATATTATTAGCACACAAGATGATGCCCTTAGTTTTACTAGTTCCTGCTGACCAGTATTTAACAAGTGTTCCCATTAGAAAGGAAAAATTCCCGAAAACTCATAAATTGTAATCAAGAAGAATTGCACTTACTAGTAGTCGACACAAAGGAGACGCTAAATTGCTAAAAAGTATATTTTAGGCCTCATCAACACGGACACGTATCTACGCAAACACGCTTATATTAAACTATTGAAATTTGCAAGAAGTTACTAACCGATCCATCCATGGAGCTTGCCAAGAAGTATTGGTCGTACATTTCAAGTGATACCAAACTACAATATTGATCAGAGAGATGCAATAAGAAAAGGATGAACAATCTAAATCAAAAACATCTTCTAGGAGAACACACTAACCTGCATATTGCTGAAGGCATGTACACTGTACAAGAAGGTTGTATATTTCCTCTAAGCTGCACCCAAAAAATTAAAATTCGATTCTTAGAGATAATTAGCATAGGATCAAACATTGGACGAGAAGAAAGAAAAGGTCTGCAGCTATACGATAAAGTGGGTTGGAGGTATTTACCTCTGTCCCATAGATACTGTTCCCTTCCCCCGAAATAAATGTCTCACTGAGATTGCTTCATTTCTATTGTGGAAAAGATCCCACCATTTTTAAATCTCATATACACATTTCTTCTCTTTCTAATAGCATCACACAATTCAAAATTTGTCTTATTTACCCAACTCATCCAACTAGAATTAATTTTGCTACGTATCAATCTCAGAGGGACAAAAAAGTTTGTAGATAAATAGTTGGAAACATGAATTTTTGTTAACGATATCGACTTTATAGACCGGTATTTCCCTCATCGTAAAGGTGTAAAAAAACGCATTTTAGGCCATTCCTAGAAATTTTCATGGTTTAGGCCAATATTTGGCGGTGAGATACCACATCATCCTCAATACTGTATCTGTGACCGTTACCAAAATATGATCAGCATAAATATAATACAATATAATACTCCTATGATGCTTTTATATGAACAAGCTTAGTTCCATACACCACCAAATGTACTGTTAAGCCAGCAAAATAATTCAGAAAAGAATGAGTAGATACTTCTCTGATCATGGAAAAAAAATGAGGCCATTTCGTAATGTAATGGCCGCTTGATCTTGAGCTTACCCTTCTGCAAGACATAGTCACTTAACCCATGATTTACAAGTGGTTATGCTAACATTTAACCGTTACAATCTTTTTTTTTTAAAAGTGTACTAGGTTTTAAACGATCTATTATAACATATATTAATAAATAAGTTCTAGAAAACTTGAATTAATACGACAAACTGATTTTTTCCAAGTAATAATTTATATTGCGATGTCCGCAAAAATATCGTAACACCGCAAGTTACTGCATCTACAACATCGCAACAGTTACCGCAAACGCAATGACATCCGCGATCTTATTCTATTGGTCTGATGGCAAGAGTCCACAATGTATGAATGCAGAACTATAGTAAAATCTCAAGGAAAAGTGTTATAATATCACACCAGACAGTAAAAAGATGGTTGGCGTCCAACTTCTAAAATAGTTCAAGAGCAAGTATGAGATCTGGGTTTATACTTCACTACTATTATATGAACTATAGCAATTCACAGAAAACCGAACCAGATCCACACGAAAAACATGGGCAAAAAGATATAAAATTAGTATTTATCATGTACCAAAAAAGATTGTTTAGTTGTTCTCTGAGCAAGTCTTTCAGAATCACCGGAAGGATAATGAATTTTGTATCGAGGAAGCTGACGTTGCTGCTGTCGAACATCAACAGTTACTATTGCTCCATTTCTTAGTCCGCATAGAGCAACATTTCCCTGCGACAACATTTTTAATCAGTTACACCTTTTCTTCAGCTGCAGAAGATAAGCAGAGCTCAAAATTTCAACATCCGTGTTCCCACTTCCCGTACAATGACCATAATTATACATTTGAGAGGGCGAGGACGAGAGAGAAAGAGATAGCAAATTTATAAATGCAGTACAATTTCTTATGACAGGGGCGATTTAATCTGAAGTCGAAACAACTTTTTTGTTACTATCAAGGGTAAAGTTGCATACAACTGAACCCCTCAAATCCGGTGGGAGTAGCATAAT
Organism: Amaranthus hypochondriacus; assembly: GCA_000753965.2. NCBI lineage: Eukaryota > Viridiplantae > Streptophyta > Magnoliopsida > Caryophyllales > Amaranthaceae > Amaranthus > Amaranthus hypochondriacus. The sequence goes on from CM025918.1 coordinate 26,917,430, forward strand.
GACATTGAGGTTATGGAATATTGTAGTCTGATGTATTACCCACACAGTTCAATCACAAATCAAAGTGTCAATGATCTAACATAATTAGCAAAAAGTCAAAAGAAAATAGAGGTAATTCTATGCAAAAGTGCCGAATCTTGCTATTTTAGGTAATTCAAAAAAGTGCACACCCCAACCTCATTACCACTCCTTTTTAAAACCAAATAGATTTTGCCTCCACCTTACCCACCATGGCCGGAGCTCAATGGTCAACACTGGTTGTAGGCGAAAATATAATCATTGATTTTCCCAACTACCATTCACTAAAGAGCCGTCGGAAATTATTGAAGAACTACACAAAAAAATCTGCTCCTGAATTTCTGTCCATCACTGTCAACTATGGTCAACTTCAATGTGTTTCAATAGTTAAACTCTTGGTTTAATATGGTCAACTATGTTTTAACTGCTATTACATTTGACAAAAAATATAATTATCAAAATCTAACAAAAGAAAAAAAGTTGATTTAAATAGGTTTAAAACCTAACTTACAAAAAGTTTTAATTAATAAACGAAAGGCATTTAAAAGATAGTACTAGCAAACTTCCCTCAACTATTGATCATGAATAACTAAATTAACAGCTTTCTACGCGAACCAAGTATTTTATGTAGAGTACACAAAGCAAAGCAAATAGAAAATGGAATTGAAAGGCAAAGTAAATCCACTCAGATAAAAACAAAGAAGCCATGCATGAAGTTTATCAGCACATGAGAGATGACATCTGTAGGGGTGGGGTAAATGAAAGACATAGAATCAAATGAAATTTAAGAGACCTAAATTACCGACTGTATAAATTGCACCGATAATACATCACTCTTACTACGGCATATCACTGATGGTACTCCACGTTCCAAATCTACCACTGTAGCTCCCCTGTTAGTGCCTAAAGAAACCATAAAGAATGAATTTCTAAGTAATCAAAAAAAAAAAACATTTATTCACATCAATTAGCAAAAACAATTTTATGCAGATTTATTAGTCGAATAGTGATTTACAGGAGAAACCGAGAAACATTTAATATTGACAAGCCAAAAGCCCGAATCAGAATTCAGCTCTCAATATTAAATTGCTAGAATTTAAGAATCTTACATCTGAACTAAATCAGTACCACCCAATTTGATAACCAAGAGATGAAGATGAGTTAGAAAACTTTTGAGATGAAGATGAGAATAAACTACAAGCATAAAATGTAAAGATAACAAAAAGCTTTTGAGAGGCTTGTTCTCTCACAAAATGAGTTAGAAAACTTAATACAAAACTCATCTATAATCTGATGCCTTTCTTTCTCAACTCAATCCTTATTTATAACATTTTCCTCTTTTTACCTCTACATGCCTACTAATACTCATCCTCTACAAGCTACTCTCTAAAGGGATTATGTTATTGTAAATTTATAATACTAACCCCATTTTGCCAAATTATTGCATCAATTGTCGCCCAAACATCAACTTTGTCCCCAAGTTGGACAGTAATCAGCTATGACTTTAATGGTTCTTGAATTGTGATGTAGGAAAACCACTTATCATGTGAACAACCGGTTATCTTAGGATCAGCAAGCGCATTGATTGCGTCAAAAACAAGGTGGAACCTTCCCATACCAATACTGCTTGTTGACTACCTCGGTGTTTCCAAGCTGTTCAACAACATTCCATTTACTCAATGCCATTAAGTGGCTTCTACCTAGGGTGGTGTTCAATGGTCGGGTGTACACAACATTACCCTTGTTAGTGATAAGACAAACAAAGAGGTAGTTTCTGATTGACCTTTGGTAGCAAACATCATGTGCAAGTATGCAACTTTAAATAAATAAGTACATATCTTCTTAATTTCAGAGATTTCTATCAAGTTCTTGGTGCCATCTTGGAAAATATTGCCTTTTATATCGTACTTCACATTCACAATACTGTACCGTGTCAGGTTTCTGACCTTCATTTCACCTCTGTGCGCTTTAGTAAGGTATAGTTCAAGCATATGTAATAGCAAACTCAACATAATTTCTATGTATTGTCAAGGCATTGGATGTTAGTTCAGGTAATATTCTCAAGAGTAAACTGACGGCTGACAGTAGGGTGGAGCAGTTGAGTTTGACTTTGTGAATCAGTAGACGCATCATGGAAAAAAAATCGCGGTCGTGGATGCGTTTGCAAAAGTAGTCGCGGTGTGGCGGAAAACGACTATAACAAAGAAATAACGCAAATCGCGGCCGATGCGGTGAGAGTTTTGAAAAAAAAAATCACATAAGGGGTTTTGAACTTATAATTGCATTTTTGTTGTTGAACTACTATTATATGCAACTAGCTATTATAATAGCAATATTTAAGATTCTTTTAGTGTATAATTAATTAATTAATTAATTATTAGTTAATTATTTTGTTTAACAACTATAATTATGAGTAATTATAATTTAAGTGATCGTAATATTAAAGTTAATGGGCATTAATGAAATTTTAACTGGAAGACAAATAATATTGTAACAGTGAAATATCGTTATAACAGTAAAATAACGAGCGTTATAAGTTACGTAACGATCAACGCGGCATTTTGACCGTGAAACTTCATGCATTGTTATAAAACGAGATTTTAACGTCGGGACAACTTTAAAACATGTTATATAACGGGTGTTACATAACGTGACGAGTGTAAAGATGCTTTAACAAATCAGCTTGAGTTGGGCTACTGCTTCCTATTTTTAACTGAGTTGAGTCATGGGATGCAGTAAAGAAGAGGTATCTAATATGACCCACGTGCCTCCTCCCCCTTGCGTTATACTTATAGTAGAAGAAAGGAGAGAGGTAATAAGTAAGGGGAGTTTGGACTTTGTATGTATGACTGTTTTGGTTGGTTTTAAATAGTTTCCTTGTATAAATGGGGGTGATGTGCTCTGTTAGAAATGTCACGAACTTAGACATTAGTTTTGTTTAGGAGTTAGGAAACCACTCAAAGGTTTATGTTCTTATCAATTTTCAATAATAATACATTTCCATCTTTTTACTTCTTTTTGGTTCTATAATTTTTTATCGTTCTTCTGTGTTGCCTTCTTGTTGGATCACTCAGGTCAATCTTACAACGCTCAATCAAGAGTCAGCTATATCAGTATCTTGAGTCATATCATTCTAGCATTTACATCATTAAGTATCCCGCCAATCTTCAAAGTCCAAAGCATGATTATGCACGAGTAAGAGCAGAAAGAAGCCTTCACTTCAGTAACTTCAGGAATAATCTCCATGGAATAGAACTTCATTATCAATTTTACCAACCAAGAAACAAAATAACTCAGTCAAATCAACCAAATGATCAAGCCATTTCACTGAAAGGACAACCAGATATCTCTAAGACCTACTGCCAATGATTGCTAATAATCAATTATTGAAGAATGTGTATGCAAAGAAACTTTTGCTTCACATTTGTGGCCTCTTGTTTGTTCATAATAGGAGTTTCTTGTTAAAGATGTCAGTTAATCAATTCAATCTAATAAGCCCTGAACATTTTCAAGCCTCCAAAAGGTACCCGACTAACCGGTTACCCGACAATTACACCCCTAAATTTATATTCATGTAAGTGCATCTGTATGTAAAGTACACTAAATTGAGTATCAATCTAGAATCACATGTGAGATTCAGAATAGAAAACTTGCAAGCAAGTGCTAGATAAATTATAAGGAGTACACTAAATTGAGTGAGAAGCAAATAACATACTGTAAAAGAATTCCAAGAGCTTACCAAGGACAGCCTTATGACTAGAGTGACTGACATCCATCCCCCAAATAGTACAATCCAGTGAAGCAAGCTCGCGCAGTTGACTAAGGGCAATCATGTTTGAGCTTAGATCCACAGGTTCACCGAGATTCAGAATATAAAGTGCGCCACCAGATAACTCTGACCCCAATGTTGAAATCATGTCATCTAACGTCAAAGAAAAGTGGAATGGACACAAAACAACAACAGTATGAAAAAAGCAATAAAACTAGAAACCCACTTAAAAGTCCAGAAAGAGCGTATATTGGAAGATGATTCGCATTACAAGAAGCATGAGATGAAAATTCTACGAGAAGTGCTCGCACACCTCCAAATTGAGCTTGGCTTAGCTTGACTAGTAGTAGCTGAAACTCAGCGGAAGCTCGAGTAACATACTGTAGCCTGCCAAATTCTTTTACATCTTATAAGTAGTATCTAACTAAAAACTGCTATTAATTTAGTATCTTTATATTTGCAAAAAGCCATATCTCATATTTCTGTGAATTATAGCTAAAATAAATTTGAGCTGCTCGAGCACAAACCCAAACCAAGGTCAGGTCTACTGAGTTCAATTCCAAGCTCATGATCCAACAAAGCTGCTTATTTATTATCTCCCTCTACCCTACCTCAAATTAACTTCATATTTAACTTTCTTCTAAATGCTTATAACTGAGCCAGATAAATACTATATAACAAAAAATAATGCTACTTTCGATCAATTTTCACTATTTTACCGGTCATGAAGACAATACTTAAGTTGCTTCAAATAGTTATGTAACACATCGCATGATGAAGTTTAGCTAAGAATAAGGCCCGAACAGGTCCTAGGCAAAACATTTTGGCCATTCAATTAGAATAGAGTGAAAAAGCATATAAAGAAACAAAGAAGTCTTCAAATAAAATAAATCATGTGTCATAATTTCATTGATAGATTACTAAAACTCAAATACATTGTGTAAGGCATGAAATCCGTTTAGTTTGATCAGGAAAGGATACAATGCATATTGCTGAGCTGAACTGCCATTATTTGTCCCAAAGTATTCTTGTCTAGGAATCCTTATAGAAGATACACTTGATTGCAAAACCAATGTTGCTCCATTAAATTTCCAAATATCTTTCGTTGTCGGGTAAGAGTCTAGCTTATCATTTTTAGGCCATACAAACTCTGCTTTTGTCACGTCACCATGATTGAAATAGTGCCCAACATCGCCAACATCGAAAAGACTAAAAACAAAGTTTAAATATTAAACCACGACAGCTACAGAGAAAGCAAGTTAATACAAGTAAGAAGATAACATAAGTAGAAATAGAGATTAAAAAAAAAACTAAGCATGCAACAAGCAATATCAACTCTTGGAAACTTAAGTATTAACAATCAAATTTGCACAACACCCCATATTCCACACCTTGACTCTAAGCCTATATTAACTTTCCGTAAGCTCCTAATCGTTTTTAGAAGTGGTTTCAACTTCTGGGCCTTTTCCTTGCAAGTCTCAACTCCAACTCTTCAACTAAACATATTGCGTTCATCCAAAAATCAATAATAATTTCGGATCTCTAATATGCACTTAACTTTCCTTAGTTGGGGTTGTTTAACTATTATTTTTAATGATTTTAACATATTAAGAGTATACTTATTATGTTGAGCAACATATTTTGTCAAGTCCCATAATTTTACTTATATCTTTTAAGTAACAAAATTTATAAGTTTGTGAAAATAACATCTTTTACTTTCTACTATGACTGATTTTTATAGAGGTTTTATAAGTGATGATTTTCTTAGTTTTAGTGATAAAATATCCATTTTATAATGATCTTAGTTTATAGAAAGATTCATGTAAACAATATTTTACATAAACAAGTTTTAACAAAACTAGTGAAATAAAGAAATGAACATAACTTACTCTATTCTTGGTGTTCTTGGTGGATTCCTTCAAGTTTGGTGTCTATGGGGGCTCTTCAAACGAAGATTAATTTTATGGAAGATTTGAGTTTTTGAACACAAATTTTCAGAAGTTTAGATGGGTTTTTGAAGGAGATTTGATGAGAAAAGGTGTTTTAGTAGTTGGATGACAAGACAACTTATTTTACCCTTTACATGCTTGTAATGATGCATAACATAGATTAGAACAAAAGAGGATTTTGGGTAGAGTGTGTAGCTTGTATGTAAGTGAACAAAGAGCCAAAAATGAGGTAAGAGACAGCCATATGGGGCTGCTGTTTGGGACTAATTAGAGGTGATTTATTATCCTCAATTAGGTCTATAATGATGTAAGGAAAGTTTATCTAAGATAGTTTAAAGTTTGGGTGAAAATTGTTGTACATGTAACATGTCGTGTAACTTGTATTTCATGTTTAAAAATCACTTGTACATGTATGAAATATTTAATTTATTCCCAACATGGGTAAATAAAGTTTTTGGGTAAGTATTATGATATCCCGAAATGTATGGATAGTTGCTCAACTTTAAGTTTTACCTCCAAAGTTTACGTTACTTGTTACGATTCATAGCTATGTTATGAATTAACAACTTTCTAATCATCCTAGAAAATTTTCAAATTACTACCATCAATAATTAAAAAATTTAGACGTCAAATTCGTAATTAAAGTGAGATTAATTTCTTTGACTGTTTCATAGTCATTGGTGGTATTGTGTTCATAGTGTACATAATATTTATTTTGTGCAATTATTCATTCATATTCTTTATACTTGTTTGTCAATGCTTACACTCTCTTTGTAGTGTTTAATGCATGAAACTAGGTGTAAGAGGAGGAAATCAACCATCAGAACCTTACATTTTAGACAATTGATCGATATCATCAGAGCCTTAGAGGATTGAATCAATAAGCACTAAAGATAGAAGACAATATCCCCATTGTTACTCCACACCATTCTGACACTGAATATGAGTTTAAGATGAAGAATGAAAATAAACAAAACACTTTGCCACAAACTTTGCATATTCATCTTGTTGGTTGTGTATACATGAGCTAGGTTCATGAGACTAATGGAATAGTTGAGTTCTAAGGCCCAAAAGCCCATACTCTTATCTAGTTTCGCTTGTCTAGACCACCAATGCCAAGAAGTTGGGGTGTCATAATAGAGCTAGCTTTATTCATTACTATGCTCATTTCAACCACCATGTCGTATTGTATGTAAATTCCCTTTGTCCTAGTTTTATCTTAATTAATATAATCCAATAGAGTAACAATCTTCTTGATTGAAGACAACAACCCAAACAAAATCTAAAGACATCCCAACTTTGTCTCTATTTATAGTGTAAGACCAAGCTCTCCTCCATGTGGATTCACTATACTTTTGTATCTTTGTAAAATTCGGTAAAAGTGATCAATACTTTGATAGTAACCAAGGTTGTCAGGATCGAGATTCTACGTAGGATCGAAATTAGCTTGTGGTATCGGATCGTAGGATTGGATCGTAGGATCGGACGATCCTACAAATTTGCAGAATGAACAAGTTATACTATGTGTATTTTTATTATTTTGCCTTAATTTTCTTAAAATCCATACATTTTCTTAAGATTTTTCTTTAATTTTAAAATACATACATATCTTACTTTTTTAATGCCGTTTTTTTCCCTATTTTTAACGAAATGACAATATATATAGAAGATATACACTACACATAATATATTTTAGAGCACATACACACAAGGATATAATAATAAACCATAGTAAGCAAAAATGAACAAAGATACTAGCAAAAAAATTTAATTAGTAGTTTTGACCGATCCTACCGATCCTAGTTGATCCTACCGATCCTGCCCACGATCCTACACGATTCTGACCGATCCCACCGATCCTGACCAATCCTACCGATCCTATGCACGATCCTGACTGATTCCGATCCTATGCACGATTCTAGTCGCTGGCACCGATCTGGGTCGTAGGATCCTACGATCTACGATCCAGATCGCGATTTTGATAACCATGATAGTAACGACACCAAGGTAATGGCCCCCTTGCACCTACAGTTAGGGACGATCAATTATTCACAACATCTATGACCTACCTTTTTCTATTCTAAATTTTCAAAGTTTTAATCTTCATGGTGCATTTTTTTATCTTCTTTACACGTGACCAAAACAAGTTAAATAATTTTCTCACAATTTATCTTCAATAAATGCAACTCCAAGACCATTTTCGAGCTCTACCGTTTTAGAGTATGTCTACCATCCATATCAACATGCACTTCTTAACTACCTATCTTCCTACATAAATCTCTTCTAATAATATCCAACAATATGACCGACAAATTATTGGTCTAATGTCAACACAATAGAGTTTCCCCTTCAATTTCAGTGACACAAATGGGTTGAATAATATTCCCAACGCAACTTTCTATTTGAGTCACCTCCACTAAATCTTATTCTTAACATTTCGATTGATATCTCTATTGGTTTAAAATATTGAGTCAAGGTACTTGAAACACTCACTTTGAATGAGTTTCTTTGTATCTAACTTTACCACAACCCTACTATGATCCTACGTATCAAAACGGCAGTCCAATGTTACCACAAAGGAAATACGAGAAACAGGAAGTGAAACACTAACATTAATTCAGAGTTTTGGGAGCTAAAGGTTCGTATGCAGGGGTTCTTGTTATATAATATTAAAATGCTAATATGGAATTCAGGGAATGAAGTTTCCAAAACGAAATGTGAAATGCTTCTCAATTCTGGTAACTAGGCGATAATCTTACATTCTTACTTCTACTTCAAGTAAATCCTTTTAATTCTAATGTTTGTATGTATCTCTAGTAAATATTTGACATCATTGATGCTTACCATTAGAAACGAACAAAATCAATCTCTTAAAGTTGTTAGTACACTGTTTCTTGAAGCATAAAATATATGGAATAAGCCAAACATACCTTAAGCAACAATTTTTACCGCCAGTTATTAATGAATTTGATGAACATTGCCCTTCAGGTGTTTGAACATCAATACGCATTAGAGCCAAAGAACAATCAGCATCTTTATCTACACCTTGGTATTTCCATATCTGCAGTGGATGTTGTTTCAATCAAAAATAGAATTGACAAGAAACAAATGTGTAAGCTTCAATAAAAAATGATGAACCAAGGGATCATAAATAGAAAACAAAAAAGAATGACACAATCTCAAGCAAAACCCACTAACCAAGCACAACTTATCATCTTGTTCGGATAATATATCTAATTGTTATGATATCCAATCACATAGTATAACACAATATAGATCCAAATTTACAATACAAACCAAATTTTGAATATCCAAGGAAACCATACCCTTAGTTTTAAGAGATGAAATGTGCACTGAGGTGCAAAAGATCATATTTTTCAAGGAGCGAAAGATGTTTTTTTAGACACAAGATGAATAATTTTGCTAAAAAGTTCCAAAAGTAATTTTAAAATATATTTAATACTTTTTTTGCTTTAAGGCAAGAAAAGGAGTATTGCTTTAAGGCAAGAAAAGGAGAATTGCTTTCAAAAATTGAGGGTTATTTCACAAATATTAGGCAAAGACATGTTATTCATCAAAATCACATATGGCATACACGAGCTGTGCGTAGTCACAAAAAGGTTTAAGTGGTATACTAAATCAGTAATTCTAATTGTACAACCAATGTAAAATAAATTACAAATCAAATATCCAACCAAGATCAAATAATGCGGAACACGTTTTTTGGATTTACGAAAAGTTTTGTTTACCTCAAGACTGCATACTTTTGAGCTTATTGCGACAAAAATATAAGTTGGGTGCAAAACCATTTCAATTGATTATGAAAGTCATTTTGTGACTGTTACCACAGCCGCAACCAATACCACATTTTTGCCCAATGCTTTTTATATCTTTATGGGAATAAGAGGTAAAATCCCTCAATCTTCCACGGTTTGTAAGCTACACTAGTTGTGATACAAACACTAACATTAACTGTTCTTTAGCAAGGTTACTAGCCCCTTATAAAACAATATAAAATTTCATTTGAAAGCTATTAAAGCTTAATTCTATAATCAATAGCTAGAAGACTACGATAGTATGTAGCCTCGAGGTGGCCATAATATAAATTCTAAATTTCACATTGACACAAAACAACACGTAGATATTGAGTTCGTTGCCATATATGATCAAATTACACAAATGCCTTATTAGTACAAAGATTCCCCCATCTATTGGAAAATGGTCATTCCTTATATTCATCCACAAAAAAAAAATTAAATAAATATATAAAAAAAAAACTTCATTAAGAAAATATATGTATAGAGAAACAAAAATCAAATAAATACCTTTGGTTCAGAAGCCAACTTCTTTTTGCATTCCTCTTGGAAGCTACCCTTCCAATTGCTACAATCAATAATACTTCCATACAATTCCTTATAGTGAAGCAACTTGCAAATTCTACTATCTTTCTTAAACTTACGAGAGGCCTACAATGAACATCCAAAAATCATGGAAAACCCTAAATGCCATACCGAAAAATTAATCTTAAAGATCAATTTTTTTTTTTACTTATATGATAACCCACCAACCAAAATTAATTTAAATCAAGATTATAATAAATGGGTATCCTTAAAATTTGAAAAGAAAAAATGTAATACCAAAATATTAATCTATCAATTTTATTTACTTGTATAACAACTCACCAACCAAAACTGATTTTAAATTATGATTCTAAGAATTATGTATCCTTCAAATCAGAAAAACTCACCTTTGCAGGAAGGGAAATAGGGTTCTGAGGAGGAAGAACTGGTTTACGGACAGTACCAGGAATTGGACCCTTTATTGAAAAGTATTTCTTTTTTTCTGGGTCGAAATAAAACCCTGGTAAATCTACAAAAAAACAAATAAAATCAATAATTTCATCGTACAAAAACGAACATCAAATCATACAAGTTGTGTAATCTAAGGTAAATTGAGGGTAATAATGGATTGGAAGCAATAAGTTTGAAACCTTGGGGCATCTTGGGTGAAGTGATAGGGAAGAGAATTTCGGTTGTGAGTGACGGTTGTGAGTGAAGGCGGCAAATAAATTGGAAGCTTCGGTAATACTTTTAACATGGAGCCATAAAACTAAATCAAATCAAATTTATTTCGGTTTTTAATTTATCAATCCAAACCAAACTAAATTGGGCCACAATTCAAATCGAACAAAATCAAATTAATTTGATTTAGACTTTTCCAGACCAATCTAAACCATATTTTTCAAGTAAAAACAAATTTAAATTGCAAATCGAATTAGATTACTAAAATTATAAAGCAAATATGGAAATGAAAAAATAAAATTAAGGTTTATTATTGTTATAAGATTGCTTACGTCATTTTTGTTAGTATTGCCAATTAAAATTTTCTATTTGCACGTCAAGTTGCACATTCACTCAACAAGTAGTTTAGCGTATTGTAAAAAGTGAGCTTCTATTTTAATTCGATTTTTAGTATGCTCAAACCTAATCCAAACCAAAATGTTTTGGCTTTGAAAATTCCAATCCAAAATCAAACCAATTTATAAAAAGTCCAAACCATATTTATTATTCGGTTTGGATTGGTTTGGTTTGTGGTTTTTATCCGAATAACTTTCACCCTAACGGCAATGGGTCGGACTCCGGATAATAGTCGATTTTTTTTTCAATCCACCTTCACTTGGAGTCGAATTACACATACTCCAAGTTTGCCTCGATTCGGACTCTCGTACCTCGAATGGAGTCGGATTATTATCAAACAATATCGTTGTCATATTATACTAATGATTTTTAAGATTACAAAAATAACAAAATATATTTTTCAAAATACAATTTAACAAAAAAAATATGTACTTTGAATTCAAGTTTAACAAGAGAAATAGTCCTACAACTAAAATTTAACAAAATTTCCTCGTATTTTAATTTGGCATATTTTATTTCTATTGATCTGATTAGTCGTATTCTGATTCATTAATCTAAATAAAAATACCAAGTAGTTTTTCAAAATCGAAAATTATAATTAGTGTGAGAGAGAACTTGTATTAGTTATGATGTCTAGAGCTTTAAAGGAAACAAAATATTGGTGTGAAAGTCAAATTCAAAGTCAGATTTCCTTTAGGGTCGGAGTCGGGTCGGAGTGTTGGATTTTTAATAAGGTCCAACTCCGGCCCGTCTATAACTCGGACTCGGATCGTAAATTCGGAGTCGGAGTCGAATGACTTTTTACTCAGACTCAAATCAGATTATTTTCCTCGGATCGAGTCGAACTAGGGTCGGATTCGGACCGAATTGCCATCCCTAGATACAAACTCCGTCGTCGTGTGCACGCTTCGAAATTCACCTGGTTTTGAACGCGACCGTCTCAATATGACTTAACGGCTCGAGCCCGTTTAACTCTATGTGGTGTGTAGTGTATCACTTTTATTTTGGGGAAATTATACGTGGTAACTTTGAGGTTTTTGGTTTCCCACGTGGTAACCAAAACTTTTAAAAAATTCACGCGGTAACCCTGAGGTTTACCAAATTGTTCCACCAAGACCTTTTTTGCACATAAAACATTAACAAATGTTAATTTCGAAGATTGCAGGGTATTGTACGCCTATTTATACGACTTACCATTTCAAATTCCATCAATTTCAACCTTTTTTTTTACCATCTTTCATTCAAATCACATTTTTTCCAAATTCAAATGTGATTTGAAATAGTTATTTTGGGGAAAAGGTTGAAACTGATTGAATTTGAAATGGTGAGTCGTATGAATATGCGAACAATAGCCTTTAAACTTCGAAATTATTGTTTGCTAACGTTTTATGTGCAAAAGGGTGACAGTGAAACAATTCGGTAAACCTCAAGGTTATCGCGTGGAAAACCCAAAACCTCATAATTACCATGTGGAATTTCCCTTTATTTTATAGATTTTCTTTTTTGCTCCACTTTCTTTTAATGAAAATACCTCTTAAAATTTTCTTTTATTTTCATACATTTTAATCATCTATGAACTTTGTCTACACATTTTAAAATGATCCTACCATTTTTTTCTATTTTTGTACAATATATTTTCTTCCTTCTAATTTACTTGCAACATTACCTTTTACACATTATAGAAGACATAATTTGATACTATATATCTTTATATTCGCTCAACAAAAAATTATGAAAATTATATATTTAAAAACTAGACTTTTAGACGCATCAAACAAAATCTCACATGACTATATTATTTCTTATGCATAATAGATATTACGTATTCAAAACTGTTGATGAAATTAATTTTACATTATAGATATTTCATTAGTTAGATATACATGAACAAAACAAAATTCAGTACCTTATTTTTATAGTAGTTGCAATTAGATAGTGCAATGCACGACTTTATTATATTTTCTGACATATTTTGTAAACTAAAAAATTAAAATTTTTATATATATATATATATATATATATATATATATATATATATATATATATATATATATATATATATATATATATATAACTCTTTGTGACAAAGGGAGTATCATGTTCATATCTGATGCATTGTAAGAAAGGGGGTGGACCCTTATCCTCTCGCATTGTATGTCTTGGTTGTTCAATGGAATTTTTCTTTGTTAAAAAAAGGGAGTATCATATTTTGAAATCTTGTTTCTATTAAATTGTAAACTAAATTATGAATTGTAATAAAAACAAAAAAATTTCATAGAATAATTTTATTTTTTCTGATATCTCCAATACTCTCACTTAATGATGAATTGTAAAACAGTTTGAACTTTCAAAGTTTTTTTATGAGCCTAAACCCAAATAACCAAATAAAGGCATGTGTTTTATAAAAAAAGGTCAATTACAACAGTAAAAGAGTAAAGTTTAAACATATAAATATTTTTTTATCAATAATTCCTTTTTTGATTTTTTTGATTTGGATATTATTTCTAACTTTTAAAAATTTTAATCTAATTTTTGGTTTTTTATTTATCTATATCAGTATATTAGGTTAATCTGGCTTATTAGAAGAAAAAACCTTTCAAGTTTGCATTAATTATGGCTAATTAATACTCCAATATTTTTGTTTCTTTGATCTTTTTTGGTAGGTTACCTGGAGTAGATGAACTTATTCTAAGGAAGTCAGGAAAATACAAGATTATTTCGAGATTTTTTTTTGGTTTAATTGGTTGTTTAGACTAAATTTTATTCAGTCCTAACCGCTAGTCACCACTAACTCCAGCTCTCCAATATTTTTTTTTCTTTGATCTTTTTTGGTCAATATTTGAGGAAAAATAAATTGAATGTTCTCAAATTTCTAGATATTATATTAAAGCAAATAATTTGTGAATGATGTGACTTGCAAATGAAAGATAAATCTATTTAAATTCAAGAAAAAAAATTAGGTTGCAATTGTTGAGAAGGCGAGGAGATAGACTGGACATTTAGAACTCTTAATTGATGAAATTGCACCATGGAAGTTGGTTTGGGAAATTAAGAGAAGCATTAATAAAAGTTTCTCTTCGTAAATAAAAAGTTGATTTATGATTACGGTTAATGAGTAAAAGGAAGATGTCCACTTCTCCGCCACTTAATAGTACTTTATTATTATTACTTTTAATATTTATTAAAATAAATTTTGACTTCATATTCATGACTATGGATTCTTTAGTAAACCATAGGCGTGGGCCCTAGGTGGCGACCTTTTTAGCCTATCCTCAGGACCAGCCTGAATTTTCTATTGCATTAGCTTATGTACGTATCTTTTTCATAAATTACTTTCCCGTTATCTTAATTCTTAACTGGTGATGGGTGTTATGTGGTAGATGATATTGTTAAGTTGTTTATTAATAAGTTTTGTTGGTTAAAGTTGTTTAAAAAATGTAATTTTGAGGTATCATGGTTTATGTTGTATTTAATTAGTGAGAATTTATCATTACATTTGCATATGTCTTGAACCAATTTGGTTGACAATAAATCTTGAAGTATTGCATATTACACAATCCAATTTTTATTGGGGTTTTTATAAGAAAAATGGATTATAACCTTTAAGAACTCAACCTTTTTTGGAGGATCATGTGTTAGTTTGGTTTGTGGGCTTTCTCTTTTATTCTTATGATAAGTGTTTAGTTTTCAACAACTATTGATATGATTAATTTTCTCCTAGTCATCTATTCTCTTGCCTACCCTTGAATCTCAAAAATAAAATAAAAAAGAACTCAAGTATTTTTTACCAATTCTTCAAAAAAAATCATAAGTTTAACTTCTGTAATTGTCGAGTCTGCTTTGAAGATAGTGTGAAGGACAATAGTTAGTAGGCCTAGATCATAGGTAGAATTTGGATAAAAAGGTTGGTCATTAGTACAAGTTTATGCTCCCTTTTATGAAGGTTAATTTTAGCTGATACTAAGATCTTATTGGAAACTTAAAATTGTATTAGAGTGACCTCAACGGTCCGTTTGATAGGTAGTAATAAATGGTGGTAATAGGAATGAATAACAAGTTAATTTTAGTTGAAAAATATATTGGCTATCTTGATGGACATACTTGTCCAACTCCAATCATCTCATTTTCTTCATTCCATTGCATTGCCATTTGGAGAGGTGGTATTAGGTGGTAATGGAAATTTGTGAACAAAAAACCTTTTTTGTGATCCAAGTTTCATTACCATTGGAATGATATGGAACTTTGATGAAAGTTCAAACTATCAATCATTTCCATTACCACCATTTAGTACCACTAACCAAATGGGCCGCATATGTCTTGACATAGAAAAATGCAAACATTTTTTTGAGCAAGGGAATCTAGGTTTAGGTCTGGCTAGGTCATGACTAGGGTCATGAATGTGTAACATATAACACAAAAAAGCGGCACTTGAGTTGGTTCAGCACACATGCATGAACAACTGTTCAACCCACCTTATAATACTAATACATCCTAGATTATCCTATAGTCACTTTTGAATCATTGGTAGAAGGAATACATATAACATAACATTTCACATGGTATTACTCTTTTAGCCCCTCTAAATTTAAGTCTCAAGAGTTTGTAAATATCATGTTTAGTTTAAGATGATATGCTAGTAGTACTTAGACAAACATTGAGCCATAAATGAAGTTGTGAGAATTGAAGACATAAAATGAAATCATGAAACTACTTTTGTAAAAAAGACAAAAATATTAAACTTCACACATTTTCTAGACAAAGACAAAATCAAATGATTTCATATCTTCTTGTCAGATTTGAAAAAATTTATGTAGACAAGCACTAAAATTGATCTATTGATTCATGTAATCAACTCAAAATTTTGGAATTAAAGCTTTACTGGTGGTTGTTGTTGGCTAATATGAGCATTTTCGTCAAAGTCATATGGAGATGTAGGAGTGTCGGGAGTCGGTAAAGACTCGTGTTGTGGCCCTAAGCCAACATATTGTTGCACTACTAGCACAGAACTTGTTGCTGCAAAATCTGATGATGCTAACATGTCACCTATTGCTCCTAGTTCAGGACATTCACTCCAGTCTGTTAGACCGGCTGTAAGTGGTGATATCACGGCCTGTCCTCTTCCAACTATGTAAAGATCATAGACACTATCGATTGCTCGTATGGATGCCACCGTTTCCTCTCCATTGTTTACAATCCTTTCTGAGTATGTAAGTGAGTTGTGGCTAGCGATCTTTGTTTTGAAAGTGTTAATGTACTCCTCGTCTAGTTGCTTCTCTTGTTCTGCATCAGTTATCACAGTTAGCACTCTCGGATCCCCTGGCTCACGACTTGGCTCAACCGAATTCGTTCTTGTAGCATTATCACTTGGTATGAAGTGTAACACAGTAAGGGTTATGGTTGGATGTTCCGACATTCTCAATGCATATGCAAGTGCTTCTCTGTCATCAGGGCCACCGAAGAATAAGACTGCTATGTCGTGAGACACTTGGTTTGCTGCCAAACGGGTTGATCCACTTAGCCCTCTGTCGACAAGGATTCCAACTGAGCAAGGGGAATTGGCTAATAAATTCTGGTTTATCATTCGGAAGGCTGGATTTGTCGATTCCATACCTCCATCCACTGTTTGTTGCTTATGGAACGGAATGATTATAAGTGCTACTCGTTTTTCCTCTGCCAAGTGACAAATATCTTCGTGCATTGTGGAGTAGGGGGAAATTGCTGTCAATGGATGAATTGAGACCGACCCAGTCTGAGCATGTTGCTCGTAATTCTCAAAAGCATTGATGATATGGTCTGATTGTGCCTGTGTTCTGCTAAGAGCGGATTGGCCTGACTTTCGGCTATGATGGACTATGAGCATTGCTGATGCCCGACCTGTTAATTCTACTAGATGTAGCACGTACACACATATTGGAGATCTTTTGGTTGGGTAGCTGGCTTCTAGGAGATTTATGATGGTAGGCACATTTCTTGGAGTGTGGATGCATGTAAGTATTCTTAGCTCCGCGTCTGGTTTTGATTTTTGTATTGTTCTTCTCTTATATGCCAGATTTCTCCTTGCTGGCTTGTATAGTAAAGTGACCAAGGGACCTATCACACTAGTCATTATTAATGCTGAGATCACCATGATTGAAAATGATGCATCATCTAAAACCTGTAACAACACGAATTGATTTCAGCATATCAAGATTTTTTGAAGGGTAAATTAGTTTGGATTTTTGTGTTTTTTTTTGTTGCACACAAAGATAACATTTCGTTACCCCAACACCATTAATTGCCCGAATTAAAGTGGTGTTTCTAGGGTTTGATATACGTAAATATTGGCGAAACTACATTAGGGGTTGAGAGAGGCCTGACCTCCTAGCCTACACTTGCATCCTATTGTATTTTTAACTTAATAATTAAGATATATTGCTAGTTTATTGGTTATGTGGCCACCCTTAATTTGAAATTATGACTTTTCCCCTGTATGCAACTTTACCCTTTGCAACATCAAAGAAGCCGTTAGTAATGAGGTAACAAATGCGTCAAAAAATTTTCTAACCTTTTGATCCTTTCCGACATTAAGGATAATCATTTCGACTAAACCTTTGGTATTCATGAGCAAACCGAGGGTGATTCCTTCACGGATTGTCATGCTATAGAAGTACGAAACAATAGCTGTGCCAGCAACCTTGCCAGAACAAGCCAATGCAATAACAGCCATTAGATTAGCCCATACATTAAGTCCGCCAACCTGTCTAACATCAGTCTTAAGACCACTAATAGCAAAAAATAAGGGGAGTAGAAGGCCGGAAACAAAATCTTCTAGCTTTTCTATAAGGACAACACCTAAAGGTCCATTCGGGATTATAAGGCCAAAGACAAAGGCTCCGAAAACAGAATGTGTCCCTATAGCATCAGTAATAAAACCCGAGATCATGACCCCTGTGAGTATCAAACATATGTAAAAATCACTAAACGGCTCACCCTCAGGTGTTCGATTGGTGATCCACATTATGGCTGGCCTGACAAGAAAAATGCACATGAACACAAAAGTTGTGCTCGAGAGAATCACCCAAAGAGAAGTGACAGCAGAGGCATTAGTCTCGGCTAAGGCAATTGCCAAGGCCAAAAGAATCCACGCACAAATGTCGTTGACAAGAGCAGCCGACATAGCTATTTGTCCCATATCAGTGTTGATAAGTTTAAGTTCAGCTAGGATTCGAGCTAAAACAGGGAAGGCGGTCACAGCAAGCGCGACACCTAAGAAAAGTACCAAGGTTCCGTGGGGTGTATCATCCTCTTTTCGTTGCATTAAAATCGAGAATGTGCATCCGATGAGAAAGGGTAAGATCATTCCTCCAATTGCAAGGCTAATTGCTTTCCTTCCTGTTCGTTTGATCACTGCTATATCCATTTCAACACCAACCAAAAATAGGAAGTATAACAAGCCGATGTTTGCCATTGTTTCTAGCACCATTACACTTCTTAAAGGAAAAAATATGTTTGCAAAAGATTTGTTTCTTCCTAGGACTGATGGTCCTAGTATAATACCTCCCTGTTTGATTACATTAATACAAACAAACCTTATTTAGAAGGATGATTTTATAACATAACTCGCCAGTTGATAAAATGTGAGATCATATGTGGGACATTCCCTCTCACATATGAGCCCTTATTTTTAAAATTTGGTGAGAATGTCATTTTTTTATACCACATTTAGAAGAATGCTTAAAAACAAAACTCGCTAGTATGCACTATATTATATCTTCTTATAAGCAATAAGAATCAATCCTCAATTACAATTCCATTTTTTGTGATTTTTTATGTTTTTGCCCAATATTGTCATTTACCCACACATTTTTTAGACTGTTATAAAATACTCCCTTCTCACAACTATTGTCTCATTTTCTTATTAGGTCCCAAATGTCTCATTTCTATTTTTAGGCATGATTTTTTTACCTAAATACCCAATGTTCACACAAGTAATGACCAAAATACCCCCACTTTTACTTCTTACAATACCTTAACTACCACCTTTATAATTAATTTAATCAATTAAAATATCCCAACTACCACATTTTTAATGGACATCATCCCACTCTTAATATTCGTGCCCAACCAAATACGACAATAGATATGAATTGGAGGGAGTATTAGTTAGAATATGTTAACGTTAACCTAACCTATTTAATTAATATATAATCAATTAATCATAGGGATAGTTGGATCGAAATATATTATCCAAGTCAGAAAACCTACTTATATCATACTATGTTCAAGTTAACATGTCTCGTCAACTTTTGTTAACGTACATTTTTTAGACATTTATAGAATATTAGTTAGAGCATATTAAAATTAACCTAATCTATTTAATTAATAAACTATATCCGATCAATTATTCATATGACTACTTGGATAAAAAAATACTATCCAAATAAGTCGAACCCACTTATTTCATACTAAGTTCTAGTTAAGTTACACGCTAGACCAACTTTTGTTAGCCGCAATGAGTTAGACATACAAATGCCTCAATGATTCCGAACCTCTTATTTAATGAATAGATCATATCGAGTCAATTTATATAATTAATTAGATGAAAAAAAAAATTGAAGTTCGTTCATTTTCAAGTCAAGTTCGATTCAAATTATCAAGACGATTTAACTTTTGTTGGACGTAATAAACTAAAAATTTAAAATAAAACTTACGAGGATTTCAGCGATGACACGAGGTTGACGAAGTGGTTTGAGGATATAAACAAGAATACGAGTGACAATGACAACCAATGTTAATTGCAATATAAAGAGTGGTAATGAATAATCTAAGGGATTATCTCCTTGCCACATCCCATTTGTTGTTATCATTGTTGGTGCATAACATACAATGGGGCTTGACTCCATTGCTTTTGTTGTTGCGGAGCTTGAATTTTGCGCCATTTTAATTCACTAGGAATCAAAAATATGCAAAAAAAAAAAAAAATTCAAAAAATTATTTTTTAATCAATTTTAACAATTTTTATTTCTTATCATATTTTTTTTCTTCTTTGATCATAAACACATAATTTTTTTTCTTTGATCATAAACACATATAAATTTAGGATTGTAATGTGGCTATTTTTATTTGAGAGGTTCTATTTTATTGTTATAAAATTTAATATATTAGGACTTTGATTTGTTTTGGAAGAAATAAAAATTAATGGAAGACTAAGAGCAAACAAGTAAAATTTATTTTTCCGTTGGTTTTCCGATTAATATGGAGTGTATCTTTGTGGTTAATGGTTATAAATTTTTGTTTTTTAGATAGATAGATTGAGAACTTTATCTTATGGAACAAAAATATCAACATTATATATGTCATCGTGTTTTGTGGAGTTATTATATTTCTTAGATCACAAATTCTTACTTGACACCGTCTTTTGTAAAGACGCCTCTTAAAAACCCAGTCCGATTTTAAATTTATATTGTTACAACTCTAAATATAGATTTGGGCTGGACTTTTAAGAGTCGTCTTTATAAAAGACGGTCTCTCAAGAGAGCACATGTTCTTAGATATGGTAATTTAGTATAGCCTATGAAAACACATTTCAATTGATTTAGAATTGTGTTTTGTGGAATTTAGAATTGTGTTTAATTAAATAGGGCATTCCACCGTCAACTATCAAGAATTAATGGTGTAGCTTGTTTACTCCTTTTACTCTTTCTTTGCTTTTTTAAATGAATTGAAATGTGTTTTCATTGTCTATACTAATTTCTTGCTACTTGGCGGATTCAGGAGTTAAACTTAGTGAGAGCACAATCATAACAAAAATAATTTAATAAAAATATAATAAAAATATAAATATATATGTTAAAAATTAATGTTTTCAATTCAACTTAAAAAAATGATATTTTATAATCTATTTTGACGAGTTTTCGTATTCTAATATTAATTTACAAATTACGAATTGAAATGTTTATATATTTGGACATGAGTATTGTGATATTAGTTTTCAGTTGGTCATGAATTTCCTCATAAAGGCTTCAATAAAAAAGGTCTTAGGCTGAAATCTTACAAACTATAAAATTTTACAAAATTTTAGTG
This sequence comes from Amaranthus hypochondriacus, assembly GCA_000753965.2. Lineage (NCBI taxonomy): Eukaryota > Viridiplantae > Streptophyta > Magnoliopsida > Caryophyllales > Amaranthaceae > Amaranthus > Amaranthus hypochondriacus. The sequence goes on from CM025918.1 coordinate 26,938,645, forward strand.
CCCTTATTTACAGACACGGGATCAAGTTGTAGTTATATCATTTGTGGTTACTAAGCGCTCCAAAATAATGATCTTATTTATTGAACTCCCTACTTACTTACAAATATTTACATCTTAATTTGGGGGTTGTTTTTAAATGTCTTGCTAATGTTTTAGATATCAAATGACGCGACATAAAAAAGAATAATTAGTATGTTTTGAATAAATTACTTACTTGTCTAAGGTAGAAATGTAGAAATTAAAGGTGGAAATTTAAAGAAAAGACTTTTCATTTTGTAATTTTAACTCCTACTACAAAAATAAATCGAGATGGCTACCATCCGTAGCGAAGCATGGCTACGGGGATGGCTACGGAATATATTAGTCACCATGCTTGGCTACGGGGCAATTTCGTAGCCATTCCGTAACCATCCTTTTGCTACGCATGCAATCCGAAGCCATGCCGTAGCCATCAATTGGCTACTGATTTTATCTGTCGCCATTGAATTGTAAATTCAAAAATCATAAAATGACCGTTGGTGGTTTATAAATTGCAATGCATCCATTTGATTTTGTATTTGAATTATTTCATCATTTTAGTTTCGGTTCACAAAAAATTCTATTTCCACAAATTTTTTTTCTTTTTGTTGATTTGAAAAATAATAACCAGACAAATTGCATGTAGGTTTTTTACTCCTTAATTACTTTAATTTATCATGTTTATTATTGTTCAAATTTAATTTATTTTCCTATTTTTTTTAATTGATTTTTGTTTTTGTTTTCCTACTTAGATACATAAATATAGTTTAAATTTATTCAATAATATTTAGTGCTTATCATAGGTTATTTGTTATAATGGCGGATGATGATGAATATTTTTTATACAAATAGAAGTTGGATGTATAACAGACAATTTGATGATAGGGCATATAATATAAAATTCTTGCGAGGGGTTGAAGCTTTTCTCATTTTCGCAATCAGTAAAAGTCAAAGTTTGGAAATTAGATGTCCTTGTGTTAAATGTAAAAACATTAATTTTAAAAAACCGAATGAAGTGAGAGATCAGATCTTTTGCGAAAGGGGTTCGTTGGAGATTATTACGATTGGAGGTACCATTATGATATACTCGCTGGAGAGGGTTGTAGTAATGCGTTTGTTTGTGAGGAACAACAGTCAGCAGTATACTTCCCTTGTGAGAAACCTTGAGGAAAATCCATACATGCGTATGGTGCACGATGCTGCTGCAAGTGCATTACCAGAAACATACCACAACTTTTTTCCTCAACACGATAGTCCTCAAAATGATTTGCCATCTGAGGAACAATCACTTGTAGACTTATTCGAATTAAGAACCGAAACCTCAGGCAAAATAATTTTTCGAAATGTTAAGGGCCGCCAACAATCCAATTTATCCCGGATGTGTAACCTATTCTCAAATGTCAATGATTGGGCGAATGATGAACTTGAAGATTGATTATCATTGTCCTGAAAGATTATATGATGAATTTTGTGCTATTCTGCGGGAGGCTTTACCGCAACCAAACTTGATGACAACTGGGTTTTACGACACAAAGAAGCAGATAACGACGCTCGGATTATCGGCGGAAAGGATTGATTGTTGTATTAAAGGATGCATGATCTATTGGGGTCATTGTGAATTTAAAACGATGCAAGGTATGTGGGACAACAAGGTTTGTTAAGGATGATGAAGGGAATTGACGTATCCCTAGAAAGCAATTCTTTTACCTTCCCATAGGTCCAAGTTTACAAAGATTGTACGCCTCAAAGGTTACAGCTGGTGAAATGAGATGGCACCATGAGCAATACAGAGAAGAGGGGGAGATGTGCCACCCATCAGACTTAGAGGCGTGGATCATTTTTAACGTCAAACATCCAGAATTTGTCGCTGAGACGAGAAATGTGAGGCTCGGTCTATGTACGGATGACTTCAACCTATTCGGGAACTCGGGACGACAATACTCTTCATGGCCTATGATTTTGACACTTTACAACCTCCCTCCGTGGATGTGCATGAAAACACCTTACATGTTCCTAACAGTGATTGCTCCTGGCCCTGAAAATCCAAAGCAAAACATCGATATTTACCTACAACCCTTAATCGAAGAGCTTAAGACGCTTTGGAGGGATGGAATTGTTACTTATGATGTGTCCACAAGGAGTAACTTTTGTCTTAGAGATGCTTTGATGTGGACAATCAGCGACTTTCCTGCATATTCGATGTTATCGGGTTGGAGTACACACGGCAAAAATTCATGTCCTTATTGTGGTACTGATTCTAAGTCATTTTATCTGAAAAGCAGTAGAAAGATGTGTTGGTTCGATTGTCATCGAATGTTTTTGCCTGACCGTCATCCGTTTAGGAGAGATAGAATTAATTTTATACCTGGTGTTCAGGAGGCAGGACAATAATAATGTTGAGTTACTTGAGGACAATAATAATGTTGGAGACAATAGAACGGATGAACAACTACAACCACAACCAGAAACATGTACTCAATCGTGGCCATCATGGGATGATCCTTCTGATCCTAGACCACTACTTCCATGACTCCCAATAAAAAAAGCGTAAGTTACATTTAAAAGAAAATTTGTAAAATATTTTATTATATTTATATTTACTAATAATTTATCCTTTTAGTTTTGATTCGTCCAGAGAAAAATCCAAAGCAGGGAGTCTCTGCCAATATAGGAAAAACTTTTAAGCTTTCCTTAGATCCTCATGGCACCACTTGGAGTAAAATAAGTGATGGTGTTAAGGAATTTTATTGGAACGAATTCAAGGTACATATCCATATTTTTAATTATTGTTTGATTATCTGATTTATGTAATGTGTTTTTGAGTTGAGTTTGCTATTTTTATAGAAATTCTACAAATGGGACCCTCGCATTGAAGCGGATGTCAAACATGCTTGGAACTCATGTTGCGCTCAACGTATCGTGATAAAATGACCAATATGCGCTCTAAATATAAAAAATTTAAAGAGCAACAAGAGAAAGAGAGGCAAGAAAAAGAGGAGCAAGAAGAACAGGATGAGCAAGGGGAACATGCGATAGAGTTCACTCCCAACATTCCCTCAAATGTTTGGGGGTGCATGAATAAATACTTTTGAATCTGAGGACTTTAAAACCTTAAGTGATCAAGCAAAGGTTAACAGACATCGGAGCGACCCCGATGCTACACCACTTCCCATTTATCGTGGTCGTGGATTGTCTGCTGCTCGATTGCACGAGCTGATGGTGAATTAATAAGTAATACTACCTCCGTTAAAAATTATGTGCAACACTTTCCATTTTTGTCCGCTCACAATTATGTGCAACTCACTTTTTTCTTTCCTTTTTTAGTAAAATATAACCTATCTTATCATTTTCTCTCTCCTTTAAGTACCTATCACATCATTTTCTCTCTCCTTCTTTTTCCTTAATTACCTATCCCTACTTCCTCTCTCTTTCTTTCTCTTACTTACCTATCCCTACTTCCATCATTTTCTCACTCCTTCTTTCCCTTAATTACCTATACCTACTTCCTCTAATTTCCCCTACAAAAAATTGCATTGGCAACCGTGAAAGGTACCAAAGTTGCACATAAATCTTAACGGAGGTAGTATATTTTTTTTTAATATTTTTTATGGTTAGGCCAAGGAGTCTGGAGATGTGGATTTAACTCCACATAGCATGTTAGTTCGCACTAAGGGTGTGCGAGGGGATAGGGGTGAGCCGTTTCTTGTCACTGATATCGACAAACAAATCGATGTAAGTTATAAATTTCAACATAATATTATTCATAGTTAATATTATAGTTTTTAACATTTCTCTTTTCTGTTTTGGCAGAAAATGTACGACCTTAATGATGAGGATCTTAGGAAGGGTAAGACGTCGGATATCAATAAAAATTACCTAAAGGCGGTTGACTTAGTTGCCAAACAGAATACTTCGTCTAGGGTGTATGGTCTAAGGTCTGCTGATGAGGTTTTCTATCATGAACGTTCTATTTTCCATACTCCTCAATCTGACCTAAGGAGAGAACTTGATGAGCTCCATTTCGCCACTAATGAGTTTAGAACGTACATAAATGTTCAAATGACCGAGAACAACCCTAGTGCTAATGTGCTGCGAGATATGCGAACTCAATTAACATTAATGCAAGAGGCCATCAGACGACTAGAATCTCAGCTTGCTGGAGAATCTAGCCGTGCGAGTGAAGCGGGTGGTTCAGGGGTTCATGGTGGAAGTCCTGGTGGTTCTCATGGATCTCATAACACACGTGCTTTAGGCGGTTCAGTTAGATCTCGTATACGACGTGGTGGAGGAAATAGCAGCAGTATTAGAGGATATATGTAGTTGAATATTTCATCAAAACAATTTCTAATTAAGTTTAATTATTTTCGAACTTTTGTAATGTATATATTTGTGAATATTTTCTATATTGTTTAAAATCGAAAAAAAATATAATTAGTTTATTATATGTATTGTCGTATATATTTTATTTGTTATTTTTGTTTTGTGTGTTTTTATTTATTTATTGTTATTTTAAATAAATTAAACTTAAAATCCAAACTAAAAACTCCTTTCAAAAAAATTTAAATTATAAATTTAATTTTTATTAATTAATATTAAAATACTAATAATTAATATATTAATAATATTAAAATATTACTAATAAATAATTAGTAATAACATTTGGATGCTATGCAATGAATATGGCGACGGTTAGTAATTCAGACGCAATAAATGGCTTCGGAATGGCTACGAATTTTTGCTATGGCTACGCCTATTTTCGCTACGCCTTTTTTAGTTTCAGTAGCCATTCCGTCGCCAAATAGGAGATGACTTCGGATTGGCTTCGAAATGGTGCCGTACCCATCTGGTATTTTTTTGTAGTGCTAATTTATACTTCAAAAAGTGAAGATAATGATAGTATTTTAAAGTGGGATTTATTTGCTTCTTTGATACGCAAAGTAAATATATTATCTTATGTTTTATCCAAACGCAATCAGAAATTGAGCAAATATAAGATTCTCGTACTACGTTACTAAAAATAATTGAAAGAATGTACGAAATCAATCTTCTAAAAATGCTTTTAAGGTTTGAAAATGACAACTAAAAAATGTTGATGATTCAACAAAATTAAGAGATGTTATGCTACATACGAGAATCACTCAAAATGTTAGATCTAGCCTGCATTTGAATAGCAACATATGCATGATACAAAAAAGAAAACAAAACTAAGGACTTGGAAGCTATGCTATTAGAGGTACTTTAGTGTAATTGATCATTTTACAATAAATTCTCTAGTAATTAGATAAAAAGGGTTAAGATAAAAGCCAGAGGAAGAAGGTGCTCCAAAGAGTGAGAGATATGGGTGACAAAACATTAGTCCAAAGTAGAATCACTGAACATTCCTTCTGTCCAACTCCAAATAGCTCTGTCACCGTTCCTGTTGTAATAATTATTATTATTAGCTACACTTAATTAATATTATTAATTATAATAATAAAAATAATAGGGAAATTCCACATGGTAATTCTAAAGTTTCGGATTTTTCACGTGGTGACCAAAACTTAAAAAAAAATCCACGCGGTAACCCTGAGGTTTACCAAATTGTTCCATCATGACCTGTTTTGCACATAAAACATTAGCAAATGTTAATTTTCAAGCTTTAAGGCTGTTGTACGCCTATATATACGACTCACCATTCGAAATGCCATCAATTTTAACCTTTTCTCCCAAAACATAAGCCCTAACTTTACCATATTTCATCCAAATCATATTTTTTCCTCAAATTCCAAAGATGGTATAGGTAGGGTTTATTTTGGGGGAAAAGGTTGAGACTGATCATATTTGAAATGGTGAGTCGTATAAGTAGGCGTACAACAACCTTAAAGCTTCAAAATTAATGTTTGATTACGTTTTATGCAAAAAAAGTCATTGTGGAACAATTTGGTAAACCTCAAGCATGTAGACTTTTTAAAATTTTAGTTACTACATGAAAAACCCAAAACGTCCGAGTTACCACTTGAAATTTCCCAACATAATAAAAAGGAGTGTATGGTATACCAAGAGTCATTGCTGGGGGAAGGGCAAATTGAAGAAGAAGAACAAACTGAAAGAAAGTATCATGAGATTGTACAAAACCCGCAATAATTGCAGCTTTAACGATCAGAATGCCTAACAGAGGAAGCAATATGGACCGAACTGCTACTACTCCTATAATTGTTGTTGCTTTTATTCCTGATCCTTTTATACCTGAATTTTACATGAATCAATTTTAACAATTTAAGACTTATTTATTTAAGCTTATACGAATGGATGTGGATGATACTCAATAGTCAATACCTCTAAGGAGGTTGGCACCCAGGATTATGGTTGAACATGGGATTGATGCATCTCTGTGATATTGAATTAATTATATATGATTAGTTTGTAGTTTGCACCTAGGAGAAGGAATCAAGATTTATAATTAAAACTAAGCTTACCCAATCATGAAGCTAGTGTCTCCTACAACGTGGAGAGGAGCATTCTTGTCCATCAAAAGCTTTCGAAGAGGAGTAATCATCCCAATAATAAATCCAACAATCTACACATTGATTAACATCCATCATTAATTATTTCAACTCTTTTGATACCGTTAGAGTATATAACATATTCTGGAGCCCCAACCATTAGTTTAAGCTTCTAGTTGAGTTCTTTGCTTGATGGTATCAGAGCCAAAGTGACAAGAGGTCACGGGTTCGAATCTCAACCATCCCTCATTTAAAGTTGAATATTTAGCACTAGGGATGAGAAGGGCTTGTGTTGCATCCACATTTTTATTCCAAAAGGCTATCATGTGAGAGGGCGTATTAAAGTATATAATGTATTCTCGGGCCTCAACCATTAGCTTAAGCTTCTGGTTGAGTTGGTTCCTTGAAATATACAAATAGGTAATAGGAGTATTATTTACCGCTCCTATTGTAGAAGGTGCCAGCACTGCCTTTAGATTCAACTCTTTTGATATTTTTCGTAACCCTTGCTTTAACCTTCCTGATTTTTTTATCTGCTAACCATTCATCATCACTTACATCATATCGAAATGGATTTTAGATGATATATACGTTTAGATTAGTTTTACCTGTGATTCAGATGAAGAGTTGGAGACGCTTGGAGCTTCAAGAGAATGATGATCCGATGAATGTAAGGGACTGTCTGCTTTTGCTTCAGCTTCTGATGACACTGTTTTACTATTATTACATGCATCTCTTAGTACTTCCTTTGAGGAGATCCTCACTATGTTGTAAGCATATAGCCAAAAATACACTGTGCCAAGCTGAAATCACATAACTATCATATAATATTAGATCAATATATTCACCAATATATATATAGGGGAGGGATCCATTGATAAGAGGTCTCAAAATGAGAAGGATGAGAAGGATTTATAGCCATTGAACTTATGAAAATCTAACGGGTGAAAATTATCTTTCTCGTCGATCTTCTTCTCCATTTTATGTTATGATTTAAGGTTACTTTGTTTTTAGAAAATGATACTATGTTATGATTAAAGGTTACTATGTTTATTTTAAAAAGTTACGATGTTCTGTATAAGATTAAGAGAAGACAGTAACTATACATAATCATAGTAACCTTTATTCATAACATAGTATCTTTTTCTAAGAACATAGTATCTTTAGAAAATGATATATTGAACCGGTTCAGTATTAAAAAAATTGGTTAATATTACACGAAAAAAGCAAATTGAACCGCGTGCAATTTAGAAAATAAACAAATTAAATCTGTCCATTGATCTAAAAAATGAACGCTTCAGATTACTTTTCACCCTTCTCATTTTGAGACCCCTTCTCATTTGATCCTAAATCTATCTATCTATCTATCTATATATATATATATATATATATATATATATATATATATATATATATATATATATATATATATATATATATATGGGGTAGAGATCTAATAAAAAAGGGTGTGAAAATATGAAGGATAGGAAGGAGTAGCTAGCGTTGATTGATTAAGATCTAACGGTTTAAATAAGTTGTCATAGCAAAAGATCTAGTAACACATGTTTATGAATAAAGTATCACAAGTTAATTTGGAAAACATCACACTTTTAAGTGACACATATTTATACAGAAAGTATCACATATTAATTAAGAAAACATCACAATTTACATTTCTGTGCTGAACCGCGTGCAAGATGGACCATTAATCTAAGATGTAACGGATGAAATTACTTCCTATCTTTTTTATTTTAAAATGTAGTATAGTAGTAGTAATATTACCGCAAGGGACAGAGAAGCATAAGCCAAACCATTGCGCTCGCAAACGTCAGGTGCTCCAAAAGGACTCCCTTTCTCTTTGCACATCGCCGGTAGAATTATGAGGGGAAAGTTCCCCAGATTTCCTGTTCCAAGTACACTTAATTACCTCACTAATTTGTTAATACAAATCAATTATTTAACTGATGTTACGCACTTACACTTCCAGAAAGGAATATGAAAAGCACATAAAAACCCACAAAAAAATTATTGATTAATGAAAGAAATATTATAAATACTAGATTGGTATACATCATGACATCCTTTTAAGTTTGCAAGAACGCCTAAGGCAGGGCGAATTTAAAAAGAAATTATTATCTGGACCAGTAAGATGTGGATTGCATAACTCAACTTATTTTTTAAATTACTATTTCATTAATAATAAATCTTACGATATTCGATCTCTATTTCTAGATGTATAAAATTGATGAAATCATAATTACTATTTCCATTTTATGTTCAGGGTTTCTAAGAAGCAGTTTTGTGCTTTATATACATATTTATGCTTTTTTTACTTTTATATTAATTTGTGTACATTTTTTTTTCTTTTTTGTTTAACCTCGGTCCTGGCCCATGGAGGCTCGGATCAAAATTCGTCCCTAACCTAAGGTAAAAGAAAAAAGATGATAAGAAGCAAAAGGGGTTACCAGCGGAACAAGAAGCCACAATGAGGCCTTTGACGTGTTTTGGAGCCTTAGTGAGTTTAGCTAGCACCCAACCCATTGCTGAACCAATCAAAAACGTAAGCAGAACGTTGGGTATCATAAACCATCTGTTGCCACCAAAACCAAATTTATTTGAATTAGCTACTTATTCCTACACTACTTACAGTCCGTTTGGTAAATGGTAATAAATGGTTGTATGGAAATGAAAAACTAGTGTATTTTTGGTTGAAAAATCTCTTGGCTACGTTGAAGGCCATGCTCATCTGACTTCAATCATATCATTTTCTTCATAAAATTCATTCCAATGTATTACCATTGGAAGAGTTGGTTATAGGTGTTAATGGAAATTTGAAAACAAAAAAACTTTTTTGTGATCAAAGTTTCATTACCATATGAATGATATGGTAGTTTTGATGAATTTTTACACTATAAATCATTTTCATTACCATCATATAGTATAGCTAACTAAAAAGGCCGTTAAGACTTTGATATAATAAGACCACTCTCATTGGTGTAGAAATTTTATTTGAGCGAAATGTTTTTTGTGAGTTTTTTACTCCAATAGTAAAAGTTCACAAAAAAATTGCAAATGTTTCCAAAAAAAATCTAAGAGATTTCATCACAAGGGTCCCACCATTTTAAAATAAAAACTAAGAGAGTAAAAAGAAGAGGTAGAGTAAAAAAATAAGAGGGAGAAACGAGTGTGGAAATTTTTTTGTTTTTCATTGATGGGATGAAATATAGAAGTAAATATTTCCAAACAAAATTTTATGTGGTGAAAAGAAAAAGTATAGAGAGAGATTGGTAAGGAATTTTTTGTAGTCACCATTGAGAGTGCTCTAACAATATTGTTGGTATGTGTCTTTTTACATTGGTATAATAACAATATTGTTAGAGTATATAATATATCATGGGGCCTCCATCATCAGTTTAAGCTTTTGGTTGCGTTAGTTCTTTGACATGGTACCAAAAGCCAACGTGACAAGAGGTTACGAGTTTGAATCTCAACCACCCCTCATTTAAAATGGAATATTTAGCTTCATGTATGAGGAGGGCATATTACGCATCCACACTTCTAGCCCAAAGGGCTCTCATGCGAGGGGGCGTATTAGAGTATATAATATATCCTGGGACCTCAACCATTAGTTTAACCTTTTGGTTGCGTTGGTTCCTTGACAAATATTTATGTTTTAAGTTTACTACTAACAGTTACATGTTGATGTTGATGTTGTAAGAGAAATTCAAAAACAATATATAAATAATGAACTTAAGGAACTGACTGGGTAAGAAAGCTTTTGATTGTTACTGATTTAGCCAAATTGCTAACCACTAGTGCAGGACTGAACACGTAAAATACAACCTACACAAATAAGAAAATTGTACTGTATCAAAAGATGATCAAGTATGCAAGTTTAGTTTATTTAAAGACCGATAAAATTTAGAAAATAGGTCTGGGCAATCCAAACAAGGAGAAGAAGAAATAGTCCACTCATAAACTCAAAGAATGTTCACTACTAAAACCAATTGGTGATAGTAGGAGTTACTCCTTGAGTTTATAAAGTGATGCATACTCTTCCCTTTCTCCGATGTAGAACAACTCACATGTGGGTAACACATGGACACTTCAACAAAGACGAAGAAAAAGAAAAAGAAAAATAAATATAAAGAAAGAAGCAAGTTAAACTTTGTTGAGATTATGTGTGGCCGTCTCTCCCAAGATGTCTATACGGTTTAGAGCAAGAAACAATCCCAAGACAGTAATCAATAAAACCTTTAAAATAGGCATTGAAGCAACTAAAAATAGATCAATCAATGATCCCATTATTTCAAATTAAGCACTAAACACACTAATTTTTTTTGTGTTGTGTTTTTGAATTTTGCATTCTTTTGTAAATAGCTTTTGGTAGTGCTCATATATATAAGGCTATTTGGTAACAATTGGCTAAGTCATCTAGTGTAGGTCCTTGTACCAAAGTGGAAAAGGGGTTAGAGAAGTGCATTCTAGTGCCAAATAACTTTGTAATTAAAGTATTCATATTTCACTAAACTATACTAGTAGGAACATTCCAAAAATGTCACTTCCACTTGCTAATGTCTCTTATGTACAACAATATACTTCTTTGTTCCCTTGATTTTGCTCCTTATGGTTAAAGTGGTAGCTAGGGTTATGTTTCAAAAATAGTAAAGGGATAAATTCAGAGGACGAACTATATAAAATAGGAAAAATAACCTAGAATAATCCAATTTATTCATGATTTTCCTACAATAATTCCAACTTTGAGGGGTATTTTCCTAGAGTAAACCCGGTGGCCGAATGACTTGCTATAGCAAGTTTTATTTTTTTAAAAAAAAGATAAATTAAAATAAATGTTAAAAAAAGTTCATAAAAAATTTATGATTTTTTTTATTATTTAGAATTTTTTATGTAAATTTTTAAAATTTTTCTAATTTTAAATTAATATTCAATTTATTTTTTTGGTGAATTACCTACTACAGCAGGTCATCGGGTTACCCAAGTTTACTCTCGGCAAATACCCCTTAAAGTTGAGATTATTCATGGTTAATGAATAGGTGCGATTATTGTGCGAAATTCATAAAAAAATTGGATTATTCTTGGTAATTTTTCCTATAAAATAAAAGAATAAGCAATCTCAGGGGAACGGAGGGAGTACTTACCTTCTGCTTTCGAAGGAGAAATCCTATTCCCAAATAGTATAAATTTTGGAGAAATCAACTCTCGTTTCTAATACTCCCTCCAAATCATTTTAGATGTCCAATTTGGGTTTTCACGGTTATTAAGGGTGGTGTGGGGTCCATTAAAAATGTGGTAGTTGGGTATTTTTAATTGATTAAATTAATAGTAAAGGTGGTAGTAGGGTATTGGGAGTAGTAAAAGTGGGGGTATTTAGGTAAAAAAAAGATAGACAAAAGAAAATGAGACAATTGATATAAATTTGCTAAATAAGGAAATGACACAACTAAAAAGATTGGGAGGGAGTTTGATATATCCTTGGAAGCTATATAATTAAACGTTTGAGAAGAGTGGACTCTATTTATAAAATTATTGTTAAACTTTAGTATCAAAGGTAATATTTTGTAGTAAGCATGCACTAAAAATATGATGTTTTGGACTCAATTTAATACGTAGAAGTGAATAAAGTTGTTAAACCAAAATAAAATATGGTATTAAGTGCTAAATAAAGGGAATATAGCAGAATGTGGTACCTTCCAATGTGTTCCTTTTCTACTTTGGTGTTTGGTTTGCCAAGTTAGTCAATTACTAGTAGTACTTTGAAAAGCTGCTTTACAAACAAGTAACTATTGTGACTTGTGAGCTAAGCCTAATGTTTTATGTTTTATTCTAATCTTTGATTTTGAAGATGAGAAAGAAAAATTTTCGATTTAGAGTAGTCAATCGTTATATTTGACCGTTAATTAAAGGAAAACGTTAATTGGTACTCTTTGGAAAATAAAAAAATTTCTTAAGTATTCTTTGACAAAACTTTTTAATTTATTAGATACTTTTTGGGAAAAAAAAATTATTAGGTACTTTCTGACACTTTTTCTTTAAGATTTTACCTAATATTTTTATCTTTTAATCAACTAAACTCATCTTTATTAAATTTAAATGATTTTTCGATTGTAATCTTATGAAATATTTTTATAAATGATAATAGAAGTATGAACTATTTTAACTAAATTGAATTTATTTTCATATTAAAAATGAGGTAGTATTATTTTTCTAAGAGAAAGTAAACAAAGCCTCACTTTAAGTCAATGAATTTTTGTAAGTGGATGGATTTATGTATACTATATATAAATACTTGTTTTAATATTTGATGTGTATGTTGTTATATATCGAACTTTTTATTTATTTTGCATTATTTTTATTTTTAAGAATGATTTGTCATTTTCTATTCATTATATCCATACATTTTAGCTTTTTTTTTTTTTTTTTTAATTTCATCCAAACAATTGACTTTATCTTTTTATTTGTTATTAAATATCCATATTATCTTAAAAATCACTATATTTCTTTTTGCTACTGATTTGTATGCAACTATGAAAGATTTAATAAAAAAATATTAAATTATTAAAATATAAAATATAAAATAAAAAGAAAAGAAAGGAAGCATAATTTAATGCTCTAATGAGTCATCATCCAATATTAATTGTTGTTACATTACACAAAAAGTCAAGTGAAAAAGAAGGAAAAACAGCCCACTAATTTGGAATAATAGATAAATTCTCTTTTGCATTTCCTTTAATTTCTTTTAGAAAGCTCCACAATTAGAAATTGGAGGCTAGGGAACTATTCTATGCAACAGGCCGGCTTCACCTCGTAATATTTTTATTTTTTTAATCTCGTCTTGGTTATTGTGTAATGATTAACAAAATTCAATGCAATTTAATATATACTCCTAGTAATAGAGTTTTAATTTGAAATTGGCGAAAATTAATATGGAAAAGTGGAAATTATTTTTGTATTTAAAATTAATGAAAAACCCCGCAAATATTGTGATGTGAAAACACGGATGCAGGTTTGTTATCTAGAATTTTAAACAAGAAGAATTGGTTCCAAATTAAAATTAGAATATAGAATAAAATCAATGAAAGCAAATCTATCTATCTATAACTATTACTAAAATAAAACACTGATGATATTATCATGCTTATGTGTCACAATTTTAATAAATTTTTTCTCTAAAACTCAATATTGATGTCATTGCTATTATGACTAATACTTATACCCTTTGACTTTACTACTTACTAATTATAACATTAATCAAATTGATTATTTTTTTTTATTTTTTAGGTCGTATCATTTAATATATTAGAAAATCATGTATATTATTTTTTTCAATTATTTATAAAATTATTTCAATGGAACACTCCTAGTAGTTTTAATGGAACTAAGAGGAAAAGGTTGTCGAGTTTGCTTAGCCGCAGGGCAAATAGTAAAAATGTAGATGCATTGAATTTATTTACATCAAAATGAGGAAGTAAAAAACTTAAGTTAAGAAAATGATAAATGGCCTAGCCTAAGGTGCCAAAGTTTAGCTAGGTCAATAGATGTCTTATTGTAAGGAAGAACAGTAGCTACACATGTGGAGGTATGTTGACAAGAAGTTGAAGTAGAAACGAGTAGATCAGCGTAGTATAAGCCATTGGAAAGTTTACCAAGAACTCTTCTCTTTGTAGGGTCCTGAAGAACACAATCACCATTAGTAAATAAAACAGTGGTACATTCATCAATACAAAGTTTAGGCACTGATATCAAATTGAACTGGAAATCCGGCACATAAAGAACTTGTTTAAGTAGAAGACCATTCATTAACAAAACATCACCACAATGATCTACCATCACTTTGCGACCGTCCGGTATGGTAATACTGTGCTTAGCACTAGGAATTTGGTGTAAGGTGACAAAGGAAGTCAAAGAGTTACACATGTGGACCGTCGCACCACTATCAATGATCCACCGGGAAGTAGTAGATTTAGAGAGGAAGCGAAATTTACCTGCAAGATTGACTAAACTAGGAACAATATCAAGGTCCATAGAGATAGATTCAACGGGAGATTCTTTCTGTTTGTTTAGGAAAACCATCAGATTATCAAGTTGCGTAGGGGTGAGGCCAAGACTCTCAAAATCAGACTTAGGAGCATCTTCTTGAACATAACCAACAAATCTCTTGGACTTGAAACCAGGAGGGAAACCATTGAGTTTGAAACAACGTTCAACCGAGTGTCCATGCACCTTACAATGATCACAAAAATAAGAGGAGGCACGCTTAGGACCAGAACCAGATTTAAACCTGTTGAAACCACTAGAATCTACAGTAGGATGTTTCTGAAATCGAGTATGAGCATGCGGTTTGTCATAGAAAGGTCTCTTGGTAGCAACGAAGGCCATGGAATCAGAAGGAGAAGGAGAAACGTGGAGGCGAGCAATTTCCTTATGTTTTTGTTCTTGGACTAACATACGGTACGCAGTAGAAATATCAGGAAGTTCAGGAAGCATGCGAATATTAGTTTTGACAGGACTATATTGGTCATCGACCTTCATGAGAAAACTCATGAGGCGTTGATCCTGCTGAAGTTTCAAGACCTTTTTTGTTAAGCCATAGCAACATCCATCACAAACACAAGAAGGAAGAGGATTGAGATTGTCAATTTCATCCCAAATTGACTTTACCTTGATAAAATACTCACTGATAGTCATATTGGATTCCTGTGAAATTCGTGATATCTCTTCATGTAATGCATAAATTTGTGCGGATGTAGATACACCATATGTCAGACGCATACTTGTTATACATCACGCTTTTGGCTATAACACGATCGAGTGAAGCAATCAACCATCCAAGCACCATATTGTTACATCTTTCCCAAGCTTTCATGTGTGAAACATTATCAAAGGGTTTAGGAGAGTGCCATCAACAAAACACAACTTATTCTTGGCTATAAGCCCTATCATAACTGACATTTTCCAGTCACCAAAACCACTTCCATCAAAGGGAGTATTGGCGAGTTTGCTACTTGCATGGTCAGACAAATGCAAATAGTAGACAAATGCGGGATTTCGCGTCGAATCTGTGTGAGATTGTGATGAATCTTGATTTTCCAATGAGGTATGAACGGAGGTTTCAGTCATGGTAGATAAAAAGAAAAAGAACAGAAAGAAAGCAGCAAGAATATGGAAGAGTCGAAATAATGAGATTCAAGAAAAAAAAAAGTCGAAATAAAATTAGTATACAAAAACTAAGCCCTAAA